>KK899200.1:254858-320535 GCA_000696445.1 Aquilaria agallochum | reverse complement strand
CTCTTAGATAGTGAAACCGCATGTCCATGTGTTTGTTGCGACCATGCAACACAGGATTTTTAGGCAACCTTATGGTTGAACTGTTGTCACACATTACAGTGGTACAACTGTCTTGAATGTGTCCTAGCTCCTTTAAACTCTTCCTCATCCATACTGCTTAGCATGCACATGCTATTGCTACTACAAATTCGGCCTCTATAGTAGAAAGTGTGACAATGGGCTGTTTCTTTAAAGACCAAGCCACTGCACTTCCATTCATCAAGAAAACATATCCCGAAGTGCTATTCCTGTTTTCTATATCTCCAGCATAATCACTATTCGTTAAGGCTAATAATTCTTTAGCCCCTTCCTTCTTGTATAGAATACCATAGTTGATAGTTCCTTTCAAGTACCTTAAAGCTCTTGTGGCCACTTGTAGATCCAACTCTGTGGGTCTTGCCAAATAACGACTAATAAGGCTAACAACAAACATAATATCAGTACGGGTGGCAATGAATACATAAGACTTCCTATCATTTGTTTGAAGTATGTTTCATCCATTTTGTTTCCTCCTTTATCCTTGCTCAGTTTATTTCTTGGAACAATAGCGCTGTTGACAGGCTTGCTGTCCTCCATACCAAAATGCTTTAATACTTCCATGGTGTATTTTTTTCGCCAAATATTTCCTGATTGTTGGTTGGTTGCTTCGTTGTTGGTGTGTCATATTGCATGCTTGCTTGCTATCTTCTTTACAGGCACCCTAAGGGATCCTTACTAAGTATATTCATGTACTCACTCTCTTAAATTTGTTGTACAGGTTCTAACACCGGGCCTAACAACTAACGGATAGTTGTGGGCTAAGTTTCTTTTTTTTGCAAATACTTATTCTTCAGAATCCTTGAGATTCTAAGGTTACTTGTGATTTAGTCTTTGTTCTAACTAAGGTTGTGCCTTTACAGTATAAAGGCTAAGTGGTGCACAAGGATAAGGAAGGGGGCTTGCACTTGGAGCTTGATAGCTCAAAGGTAGGGCTCAAGTAAAAGATCTTAGTTAAGGATTTTGTCTTGTATATATATAGTACCTTGTGTACTAAGATGTTACCTTTATTATAATACATTGTGACATAAAACCATTAAGTTACTTTTAGGTATTAAGTGTGCATAAACTATTACTTGAAGTTGAAGCAACTAGTATTTCATTGTCTTGGCACGGTTTAAGTATTTGTTTTAAATGCAATGCTCGAGTGATGTTTTTGAAATGATTTACTTAATTGTTTGCATCGCCAAGACAAACGCATGCATATCTTTTTGCAGGTAAACTAAGAAACTAGTTGTACATAAATTATTTTAATTTACCCAGAAGTAATGGTTAGTTAATAGTAACTAAGTGGGATCACAGTCCCTAACAGCCTACAAGTTAAGCCATTTGAGGTACTGGGATCCCACTTCGTGACACATGTGGCCTACACTAGAACTGCAGTAGCAGGTTGTGAGAGACCATTTGCTTGTTTGGGCATATTTTGTTGCACTTCTAAATTTAGGTACTTAAGTGATCAAAATTCAAGAGTTTAAGGAAAAGGCCAAAAAGGGGTATCACTACCGTCACGTATTTTAGAAGGATCTCTATTGCGTGTCGGATTACAGATGTGTCCGTGCTACCCGATATTGTGGGTCCCATAAGGAGCCAATGTATCAGATTGCATAGACGCATCTATTTCGTCCGTGACCCATCACCCTTGGATTTCTGATTTTAGAATCCTCCAGCATGTCTATGTCATGTCGGCCTTCTTTCTTCCATTTTGTTTTTCGTTTCGTAAATTATGCTAGGGTTCCTTGTACCATAACAACTTGTTTCATCTTGATCTATGATCTAATAAATTTTGTGAATTTTTGCCTAAACTAATAGCCTATTACGTGAGTGTTCCCTTTTTCTAATTAGCTATTTCACCATCTCACCAAAATTTATTTTAACTTAAGTTAATTTAATCTAGAGTGAATTATTTTGTATGTCTTTTTTTACCTGATATTAGTTTTATTTGAATGTGAGTGTTATCTAGGTATAATAATCCATTGAAAATAGGATTTTGATAATTTTATTAAAATTTTATGAATTTTTAGCTTTTAATGCCTATAAAAATAAAATTTTATAAAATTTTAATAACACCATAAAAATTTTATAGTCAATGGATTATTAGACTTACACAATACTGGCTAAGAAATGAAATTCGTTCCAAGCATGAAAGATATAAAAACAGAAATAATCTATTTTAAATTAAGTTGCCTTATTTTTAGCTCAATATCATTTTCAATCCTTAAATTTTTCAAGTTTTTTTTAGTTCATCAAGCTTTATAATTTATCAATCAAGTTTAATTTATCAATCAACATGTTTTCCAAAATATAACTCTGAAATATGTCACAGGAAGGTTGCTAGGAATAAGGGAAAGAAAAAAAAATAATTTTACAAAAAAATATAACACATCTTTTTAGGTAAAGGAACAGATTTCATATATGCATGAACCTCAATACAAATACAACCAAGCATAAATGGGATAAACAAACAAAACCTCACAAATTTAAAAGTGTTTAGACTAGCTAGAAGCAAGCAAACAAGCAAGGGGATCTTGGATAATCTCATACCAAGTTTAACCTCAACATCCTTAATAATGTCTTCTATCCCCCTAGGATTCTTGTTGTGGCAGTGCCCATTTCGTTCCTTAAGTATGATAGACAGCAGCCAAGAAGCCAGCTTTTTTAACCCTCTTGAAAATGTGCCCAACTCTAAAGGAGGGCACTACAAAAGTATCTCCAGTTCTTGATATTTCTAGATCCCAAGTTCACATGCAACCACCCAGCCACTTTGTTCCACACTTGACAAGAGAAAGGGAAAGAGAAAAACAAATGCTCCTAGGCTTCCTTTCACACAAAGAAAACATTAATTAGCCAACGAGATGGCCCAAGATTTCAGCTTAGCTTGAACTGGAAGCCCTCCATGCATAATTCGCTAATAAATGAGATTAAATTTTGGAGCTGCTATTGAATCCTGACACTGCTTAGACTAACCCCTATGGGACTGCTTCACCTTTAGAATCTTATAGGCTTACCATTGAACAACAGAAGAGAAAGTAGTTGCATCCATAAACACCTTTCTATTGTCTACTGAACTAGCCTTCATACAAGATATATGCCTCACTTTTGAAATCTTTTTTATCTTCCCATACTCCTTCGCCTTTTAAATGATAACTATGAACCTATTGCACCTAAAGAAATTCTATCTACTTGTGAAATGCCCACAATAGATGTAGGATGAAGGATTGACTCCACACTTGTAACTGCTTGGCACCCAAACCTACTTCATGTTTTGGAGCTACAATTTTCCTCCAACCAACTAGAGGCCTACTCTTAGCAACAACCTTGCCTTTCTAGAAGAAGATTCTGCATTTCCCTTCGATGTTCTCAATAACTTCCTTTGGCAGAACAAAAACAAACAAAACAAGTTTTCTTTTTTTATTTTTGGCTAGGAACTATTTTGGTTTACTGAATCCTCTAAACTCGAACACTTTACCCCTATAAGACAATTGATTCTTGCTCAAGTTAAGGCTGAGATTTTGGGGCATTCCTCGAGTCCCAGGAACAACGACAAGGCCAAACTTTATCAGGCCTAAACTCGCAAAAATGCAAGGCTATCATCACCCCTCAGTCATGGCTGACTAGGAACACCTGGTCACCGCCGAGAGGATGGACAAGTCCAACCAGGAACATCTGGTCACCTGGTTTCCAACAATGTGGAGGGCGGTGTAAGAGTTGGCAAAAGGCAGCATGTTTGTGTCCCAAACCCACAGAGATCAGAACTATATGGCTCTGAAGCCCGCAAGAAGAGGGACAACATCCAAGAGTTCTGTTGAGTTTGTTGACTCAAATTCAAGAAGCTTAAGAATTTTAGTTTGTTTATGATTAGGTTTTTTTTTATTTAGTATTAGTTTTCCTATTTGTTTTGGATTTAGTTTTCCTATTTTCATATGGTTTGGGTTTGTGTGTACCGTATATAAAGTTTCATATCTTTTAATTGTGTGAGGTAAGATATTAGGGTGATCAGTGGTGTGTATGAGATCAATAGGCCAATATGAGCAGTAAGGGCATATCTCTACTGTAATCTCTATTTTTTATTTGAGTGGTTTTTTCTCATTTGTGGATGTAGGCTAGTTAATAGCCGATCCACTATAAATTCTTTCCCAACAAGTAGTGTTAGAGCTTATGGTTTGGTCCTGGTATGGTGGATCATTGGGTGCATCTTCACATGACGGAGCTTGTGATGCATTCTTGGAATGGTAGAGCTTGTGGTCTGTTTATAGCATGGTGGAGCATATAGTTCAATGCTTGGTATAATAGAGCATTTTGATTGTTTAGTGGAGCCCTAAGGAATCATCTTAAGGATATTTGACAGTTGCTGCGATGTGGTACTGACAGTTTGGTACAAGTTTGAAAATTGATGATTTTATTCATAGGTGTTGATATTCATAATGTTGATGTTTGTGATATTCTATTCTCGGTCATTTTCGCTCGCTGTTTTTCATGTTGTTCCTAATCATTTGCATTCGTTGCTATGTTTGTGTTTTAGTGATGTTTGTGTTTGTGATCATGATTGTGTGTTCATGATGTTTATATCCATGGTGAAGAACTTGAGTCAAAGTAGAGATTGTTGGATTTGTTGGCTTAAATCTAAGAAGCTTGAGAATTTTAGTTTGTTTAGGATTGAGTTTATGCTTTTGTTTTGGATTTGGTTTTAGTTTTTCTATTTATTTGGGATTTAGTTTTCCTATTTTCATATACTTTGGGTTTGTGTGTAGCCTATATAAAGGCTTTTTATGTTAAGGTTTGAGTATGAGAGAAAAGGCCAATGTGGTAAAAAGGCAAGATGTAACGGTTTTAGGAGGGATGAAAGGTCTGGAGGCCAGAGAGGGCTAGGACGAGAAGCCTTTTGAGATTTTTATATCTTGTAACTGTGTGAGGGCAAGATATTAAAGTTATCAATGGTGTGTAGATGATCCATAGGTCAGCATGAGTACTAAGGGTGTACCTTTATTGTAATCTCTATATTTTGTTCAAGTGATTTTCTCTGATCCGTTGATGTAAGCAAGTTAAGAGCCAAACCACGTTAAATTCATTTGTGCTTGCTTGATTGTGTTGGTATTCCGCTGCACGTGATAGGTGACTGGGGAATTTTTCCTAACACAGAGCTCTGAAAAGCCGTTGTGGAAGAGGATGATGGGGAAGCCATTGATGAAGAAGACGATAGTGAAGTCATGGAGGAAGCTAATGAAAAAATAGAAAATCTGAACCAAGCAAGGTTATTACTGCTATGGAATTTTTTCAATAGTGACTAAAAAAGCAATTCCAGTTTTTAGTTAGCCACACTCTAACAATTCAACGCAGATCTTGGTGATGAAAAGTTTGGTGATGATAAGGTGGGGAGGCAAGGAAGAGAGAGAAAGGAGTTGGCTGACTTGAAATCAGAAAGAGGCAGTGAGAAATTTCTTCGTTCTAGATAGGTACTAACGGTGGAGATAGAGGAAAACCAACACATCACCATCAAGTGGGGTAGTGTGCACTGACCCTTCACATGTAAAAGTCTAGGGACAAAGTTATCAAGTAAAGATAAAGAGGAAAAAACAAAGTTCTTTGTTTTTTTATCTGAATGGTCAATAATGAAGTTAACTTTTAAGGGAATGTTATGAAGTTTTACAAGCTCTATCCACAAGCCTATACGAGTAAGATATCATTTCCATGATGATTTATTTGTATTGCTTCTTAATTACCACTACCTATATGTTAGTGTTATGCCCAAAAGCCAATCATGAGATGATTGTATTTTGCACATTGAGTCATGATATTTTATTAAGGTATTAATCTAGTAATTATATTTGTTTTTTTGTTTCTACGTAAGTTAATAAACATAATTATAACCCTAGAATAATGATATTCTTAAATGTCTCTGGTCTAATATTATCGTAGAGTAGGTTATAATAACACATAATGACTAGCATATGTGAAGATTAATATGAGATATGTTGTCTACATATGGGTACAAGTTGGAGAACTTGTTTACTGGACCGACCCACCATGAAAACGCTGCATTGATCGTTATATGAGTGTCATATTTGATTCTTATAATCATCATGTTATATGTAATCCTTTGACTTAAGGTTATCAAGGTTCCCTACATGTGAGTCACATACTTTGATACTTCCATTTGTTGCTCGTAACTGAGTGAACTTGAAGGAGGTCATTGGGTATATATCACATATCATGCAAAGGGTTTTGTATGATCAAGATGAGATTTTTCCCTCATATGTAACAGGGGTGATATCTTCGGGCCCATTGATAGAGTGAGACTAAAAAAATGCATGGCCATGCTCAGATGACTTGATATACGATATCAATGCTATTAGTTTAAGTTAGTCTACTCGATGATCAAGAAACCAAAGATTGGACTATACGAGAGTGACACATTCCATGTCTCGTGCTTAGTCTTGATATCTTGGACAAAAAGACAATGACATATACGGATAATGATCATAAAGGTTTAGTCAAACCACCGACAATCTTGTCACTTGGGTATCAATGATGTGTTGCTAGACACTGTTCATTGTTTATGATCATAAATGTGATTTATCATCATTACCAATGTGGTAAGATCCTATTAAGTCACACACAAAGCCTATTTGGATTATTTGAGTGCATGGGCTAATTTATTTGGGTTATGGTTTCATGATAATTTCATATTAATAATTGGGCTAAAAGTTGAGCCATTATTAACCCAAAATTAAAGCCTGATTGGATTAGGGCTTTGAAACCCATTAGGCTTGCAAGTTGGGTATCACTATAAATACATCATATAATGAGAAATTCATAGCTTTTTGGCCCTAGCCTCCTAAAAAGTTCCAGCCACACTCTTCTCTTGCTATTCCTTAGAAGACACAAGCTAGCACTACGAGTGTAAGAGAAACGCATTTACCAGGTTGTAGTAGAGGCGTGGTGATCTCAAGAGGCTCGTGTGGATACCGTAGAGAGCTTGAACACGTCAACTTTTTAGGTTTTTATGATTCGACTCAACAGTTGGGTGAAATATCTCAATCGAATTATGTATGAAAATTTTGAACACTCAGTTTATCCTATTTCACTTAGATCTTGGAGGGTTTCAATTATATTCTGCTGTGCTTGTTTGGCTCCCGAAACCATGAACTATAGACTTACTTTAGCTAAGCATATAACAATTGATGATTTACTCACTATGAAACTAACACTACTAAAAAAACTTGTTTTTCCAAAGGACAAACCATGGGTAATTATCAATGGCCAGACCATTGGTAATGATCAACACATTAAACCTTTGGTAGAAAAATTAAAATTTATCAATTGTCAAATGCGTTGGTAATATATCAACTGTCCAATGCATTGGTAATTTATGTATTTTCCAATGGGCAAATTACCAACGCATTTGACCATTGATAATTTTTAATTTTTTTTTACCAATGGTTTAATACGTTGGTATTTACTAGTGGTCTAGCTGTTGGTAACTTGTCTGTTGAAAAATACTATTATTAATATATTATTATTATTATTATTATTATTATTATTATTATTATTATTATTATTATTATTATTATTATATATCATATATTACAATGTTTCATAACATATAATATATCATCTACACACACACACACACACACACATATACTTATATATTATCTAATATAATGTACCACAATATGTATCATATGTATCATCTAATATGTTTGTAACATATTTATATATATTGATATATAATAATAATAATAATAGTATTACATATATATATATATATATATAGTAGATGATATTATATATTATGATATATCATAATATATGATATATTATTATATTATATTATGATACATTATATATTATAATATATAGTATTATAGTAATAATAATAATAATAATAATTATTATTATTATTATTATTATTATTATATATTTTTTTTAGAAAGCAGCGGTATATATTATGGTTTTAATGTATATAGTGACATTGAATCTCCAAAATATATTATTATGTGTGTGTGTGTGTAAGTAAAAGCCCATAAAACTCAAAAAGCCCATAATCCTAATGTAACCCATATAAAGCCGTAACTTATCTCTAACCCCCCAATTCCCCTACCCTCTCTACCACATCTTACGCTTCGTCCTCCCTTCCATCTCTCCTTCCCTCCCTCTGCCACATCACATGTTTCATCCTCCCTATCGCCTCTCTTCCCCGCCCTCTACCACATATTACGCTTCGTCCTCCTTTTCGCATATCCTCCTCTCCCTTTACCCCATCTCATGCTTTGTCCTCCATCCTTCCTTAACCCTTTGTCTGTCCTCGCCCAATGCCTTCTCGCCTCGCCGCCTTACCTAACACCTCGTCGTCACCTCCCCTCCCCGTCTTGCCCGACATGATGTGTTGCCTCCCTTCTTTACTGATTTCATTTTTTATTGTTAGATAGTAGAATTTGTTTTTATTTCATGAAGTATTGTAGATCTAGTTGGTTGATTTGGTTGCTTGATCGTAGATTAGGTTTTGATTGTACACTAATTACTATTTTCTTTTTTTATTGCTAGATGATATTAGGTTTTGATTTTTTGAACTATTGTAGATCTGGTTGTTTGATCTAGTTGTTTGATTGTAGATTAGATTTTGATTGTAGATTTTTTTAGTTAATTTTTTGTTTGATTTTTAAATTATTCTCAGTTTTTTAAATTTTGGTGAATTTATAATATTTTATAAATTTTGGTAAATTTTTATGAATTTCAATAAGTTTTTTTGAATTTTGTGAATATTTAGTTAATTTTTGTGATATTTTTAATTCTGTGAATTTCTGAATTTATTTTATTTTTTTAAATTTTCATCTAATTTTTAATTTTTTATTAATTTTAGTAAAATTTTAAGAATTTTAGTAAGTTGTTATGAGTTTTGTGAATTTTTGAAATATTTATTTAATTTTGTGAAATTATGTGAACTTTTGATTACTAATAAAATTTTTTTTATATACTTTTAATAGTAATTATTTTAGTTTTATTCACGTGTTTTTTTAAAATTTCAAAATATTTACCAACAGTTTGGTGCGTTGAAAGTATTTACTAACGGTCAAACATGGTCTGTTGGTAAATGCTAAACTGTTGGCAAAAGGCATATAAACTTAGACCGCTAGTAATTTCCATTGGACATTTTCCAATGGCCATATGCTGAGAATTACCAATGGCTTAAAATTAAGCTATTGGTTAGAAATTTTCCAACACGTAGATTACCAATAGGTTGCTATCAATGGTTACACATTGATAATTTTGAAATTACCATAATTGTTGGTAATGGCAGTTGGCAATTTATTTTTTTTCATAGTGTAACTATGTTATGTAGTACTACATAAATTACTACTAAACAAGAACAACAAGCACAATACAAGTTGAGGGGTTAATGAATTAATAAAGGCACACTTCCTATGGTTTTCATTAATTAACTTGCTTAGCTTGTGGATTATGGTTAATATCTTTATGTTCCTACTTGTTAGTGAAGTGATTTAGTTGGGCCTCCACTTTCCCAAGCTAAGGGTCACTTTCCCAAGCAGCCAAACTTAAATTACAATGGACTTCTATAAGACTTGCTAGTTTAAGAGAAGTATTACAAATTCAATTTATCTTTACTTAGTGTTCTACAGTAGTCTTCCAACAAGCTCAAGATCACTACACTCTTCTCCTAAATCCAATTCCTTTTAATCTTTTTCTAGAGTTTAAAAGAAATCTAAGGTGCAGCTAACTAGGGCTTTTAATCATAAACAAGCAATGCAAGAAAATCAAAGACAACTAACTATTCATTCACCAAGCATAACAATGTTAAATAGTTATAACTATAGAAAGTATAGATGAAACTACTTTATATTCAAACTATTCATGAACATGAACTTATAGGAAATAACATCCATGAAGAACTATAAAAGAAAAAGAAAGACAGAACCCAAGATGACTAGAAGAGCTTAATTCCCCAAGTCTCTAAGTAAGCTTCCTTGAGCACTCCAAGCCTCTTCCAAGTTAGCTCCAATGGTTGCCAAAACACCTAAATGAAAATGAGAGAAAAAAGATAAAACCTTAGCTCTTTTCTAGCTAAATGTGTTAATGATGCTATAGTTCTAAATCATTCTAAGTGATTAGATCTTCTTGTGTCACCCATCAACTAAGGGATAAGAACCCTTAATCAATTACAAATTAGAATTTAAATTTGGGAGTTGGGACCATATTTCTCGAGTGTAAAGGCATTGGGCCATTAAAAATAAGGGAAAATTTGTGCTCCTGGCTCCGTGGCACCACCCTAATGTTGCAACACTAAAAGGGCTCAAAATGGACAAGGGCAATTACACTGTAGTGCCATGGTGCCAGTCTCAGTGCTGCAATGCCACTACTGTAACAGCTTTGACACTCTTCAAGATTTTGGCCATAACTTTATGCATAAAAATTTGATTAAGGTGATTCTAAATCCTACGCAAAGCTATAAGAAAGGTCTACAACTTCTATTCTAACACTAAAGCCTTAGATCTTCCAGGGAAAGGTCAAAAAGTGGTGTGTACGTTACCAGTCTTCTTGGTTTTCTTTGTTTTCAAATTTTCTTACTTTTGCTCAAGTTGCTTTCATTCCTTTCCCATACCTCCAATAGCTCCCCCCAAAATAAACATAAAAGCAATAAGCAAGCAGAATAATGATGAATTGAGCCCTAACTTTAAGGTCAAAGTTGACATAAAAAAGCCAACACATAGCATCTACCAGGGTTAATCCTGGATTAAAGAGGTTATTTGGCCAAGAGCCAAGTAATCTGATTAAAGAGATTACTAGTTCAGGGGACTAGGCAATCTGATAGACCTCAATAGGGACGTTAGGTGCTTAAGGGTGGCATTTGTAATACCCTATATCCCACATTGAGAAAAGGTTGGAAGCCTTATATGGATGTATAGATTTAAGTTTCATAACATAAGCATTTACTGCCTGTCATTCTCTAAACGGATAAATTTTACAACTATTTTGGACCAATGTAATACCACTTGTACTCAATTAGTTTTGAGTCGTGTCACTAGTTAGTCCTTGAAATACAACAGACTTTTTGTAATTAGTTTTAAACTTTAATTAGTTTTAGGTTGTATCACTGGTTAGGCCTTGCGTTTGATGGTCAACTGTGTATGATGATCTTAGTCCGCAAAAATTAATTTTGTCTCTCTTGCTTGTGTCATCCTTTTCCCCCCATTTTTTAGCATATTTAGGTTGGCAAAGTTGATATTATATAAAGGAGAGTTGTTACTTATGATGGCTAGTGAAATAATTTTTTCTTTTTAAAAAAAGTTGATAATCAAGCCTAACAATGCTCTAAAATTGCTACATTGTGATTCAAGGATGAAAAAGTAACATATTGTAGTTCGAGAACAAATCAACCAGAACAGATCTATTCTCGTAACCATATGTGCAATTCATCAAAGTAATTAGAGCAAACTGCAATTGCAGTCCCTAAACTATACCAAATGTTGTTTAATCATCCTGAAACTATCAAGTGTTGCTTAATGGTCCCTAAACTATATTCAATATTGCTTAATTGTCCTACCATCTATCACAACCATTAAGGATAGATAGAAAAATGACGTAGTTGCTGATGTGACGCTACATTTCCATTCATACTTAATGGTGTGGTGGACGATAGGATGAGATAGCAATAATTAAATAGTTTGAAAATGATTTGTGTAATGCTTGATAGTTTCAAGATGATTAAGCACCATCAGATATAGTTTAGGGAGAGCTGGTAGAGTTTATCCAATTCATTATGTCGCAAGAGTTAGAGGTGAGTATTTGGTTGATTTGATTTGAAACTGATCTGAATAATTTTCAGTTTTTACAAAATATATTCAGATCGTCTAAATTACATGTTAGAATTGATTCAACCATCAGAATCACAATTCGGTTTATTTAGTCTCTTTTTCTAAGATCTAAGTATATTATAAATGAAAAAATATACTCCCTCCGTTTCATATTAGCTGTCCATTTTATATTTTTTGACTAAAGCTTGACTTAAATATATTTATATTAATATGAATTGAAAAAAATTCTAAAAAATGATATTTAGAAACTATAATATTTAAAGTTTCATTTTCATGTAAAAATTTCATATTTTTATGATAAATTTTAAGAGAAATAAAACCATAGATTAATTGCTGTGAATAGTAAAGAGGACAACTTTTGTAAAACAGATGGAGTAATAAATATTCAGAATTTTGGATCTCATACCCAAAGTTAAAGGAAGATGAACAACAAATAGCATAAAAGTAATGCAAAATAGCTCAATCCATATAAGATTGAAATGATAGAGTTAAAATATTTATCACTATTGGATCAATTTCATTTATTTGATTTCACACATAAGAATTATTAACCGATCTAATAACTAAACATAAAAATCGTTTTCATCTAAAACTACTAAATTCAAAAAATAGTTAAATTATTTTATTACATTGTAATATTTTAATCAATCCTTTTAGTTTTATTCAAAGAATACTTAGCAGTAACCAGGTGCCGCTGAATTGTTGAATGATCAGATCCAACCTGCACCACTATGTCAGCATCACCAGTAAGTTCTGGACCACCATCGTCCATCCCACCATTCTTCATTCGTCGTTGACCATTATTTACTTCCTCATTTCGATAGTATTTGGCACCTTTTTACATTTAAATTTTTATTTTTACTGAAATTGTTATTATATAAATTATTCCTTTTGTCTCTCTTATATTGATTATTTTTTAAAAGCTTTAAAAGACAGTATTAAGAAACTATAACATTCAGTCGAGAAAAATTACTCAAAAAATAATTAATAGCTCTTTTCCCTCAAACTCTCTCCACAAATGTAATTCTCTACATCTCCCTCACTATTATCTGTTGTTTCTAGCTAGATTTAGACTTTGGTCCATATTTGGTTGGTTTCCTTTCATTTCTTTCATCATTTAACTGATCTCATACAATGTTATCTATCTGATTTTATGGTGGATGTAATCTCTTTTAAATTCTAGTGTTCAAAAGGGACTCAAAACTTTTACAGAATCAGTTTTTAATTGAAGACAGGCAACAATGGATCTAAGTTTTTTTTTATGCACCAGAATCTTGGCCCTACTAGAGTCTCTCAATGTTTGATAACAAATATAAAGATGAATGTATAGGATAATGTTAGTTTTATTTTTTCATGTTGTATTGATTATCTTTTTATTTTCATAGATAGTTTTATTCATGTCTATAATGTGTGATTAATCCCAGCGTTGCTTAATTATTGTTGTTCTGGTTTGAGCTTTATTCCAGTTTTTGTGACTTTTGCAACACTTCAAATTTGTTCTAGCTTATCTGAAAGGTTTGGCTCGATACGATTTTTTTTCATTCATTCAGTGTCGCTGGAATGAGTAACTTTTTTATAACCAGTTTTATGTTTTTGTTATTATTTAAAGTCTTATACGATCGTTGGTTCATAAGGTATTACTTGCCTTACTTTTAATTGAAATGAAGCATCTTTTGCAGAAAAAAAAACACATTCAGTAGAGCATTTGTTTTATATCACCTACAATAAAAAGTTATCAAGTCAAACATAGATTTCAAAAGTAAAAATGGACCACATTATGAAGTGAGGCTCACGAGTTTTGTTTTCCTGTAATTTAACCTAAAAAAATTGCTAAAAAAAGAAAAAGCTATGCAGAACTGATGCCACAACGGTAACAAAAAAACACGAACTTTACATTAGAAAAAAAAAACCTTTGTAGGTATCGCGAGCCCTTAACAAATTGCTCGTGCAATCTACTGGACAGATTTTTGTTTCCCATCGTCGTACTTGAAAATAATTAAATAATGGTCAGTGATCGTTTATGGTTGTGCATGTATGCTATTGTGATGAATAGGCCCTAATCTTTAATTATTATTTCAATTTTAACTCCAACCTCTTACTTGCATGTTTTAATTCCCAGGCTTTGCTTAAATATTTCATTTTGGATCTTTGGCCGATGAAACTCATAAGTTCAAATTGAAAATGCCACATCAGTATAGAACTGTAGGAGGAAAATGTTAGCTTTAAACCTTCAAATCTTTTGCGTTTAACAAAAACTCTCTTCCCCATCTCGGCCTCTCTCTTCGACCTACCCTACCACCAACCCTCACCCTCCTACCAATCCCATCCTTTGTTCCCAACCGCCACTGCTGCTACTAGTCTGGTTGGACCTCCAAGAAATCAACCTAATCAGGCTCCTTCCTCCCCCTCTCCTCTTATCCTCTACCTTATCTCCCTTTTCACGGCCCTCCGTGCTTTGCACAACAGCAAGATCATTGGGCCAGAAACGTGAAGGGAAATCACGATGGGAAATCATGATAAAAAATTGCACCAGTTAAAACATGGAAATCATAACGATTGAAACATGATGTTTGAATTGTGACAGTTGAATCGCAACTGGAAATTGCTAGTCCAGTAGGAGAGGTCGGATAAGGAGGCATTGAAGAAGTGAAGGAGGGTTGATGGAGAGCAAGGAGAATCAGGTGAGTGGCGATGGGGGTGGGAGAAAGGAAGATGAATCGGGTGAGCGACGGCAGGGATAGTGGACAGGAAGGGTGAATTGGGCAAGTAACGGCAAGGATGGGGAAGAGGAAGGGGGAATCGGGTGAGCGACAGTTGGGATGACGAAGAAGTCAGTGCTAGTCATGGGTGAGGGTGATGGCGTAGATGTAGCGTAGAGCGGCGGTGAGTGAGGGAGGCGGACGGAGTAGAGGGTTGGTTGGAAGGGAGGCTGAGATTTGGTGGTGTTTTTCTATTAGATTTCAATGTTTTAAGGATTTTTTGTTAAAAGAAAAAGTTTCCAGGTGATTAACGTTTTTTCCTAAAATTCTACATTGACGTGATATTCTGTGTATAAACGAATGAGTTCCATCACCTAAAGATTCAAATTAAAATTTTTTAATGAGATTAGGGAATCAAAATGTTAAACTAAAATAGTAATTAAATATTAGAGTTTAATAGTGCAATTTACCTATCATTATCATAATGATGCTGCTCTTTACGATGGAACAATCCCAAACCACATGCTTATCTCAACGTGGCGTCTAACGCGCTGGATTAAAATCTAACTATCCCTTGCTTGTCGTCTTTGATATTTTAATGCCCCTGGTCAAACAAACAACCTGTTGCTATCGAGTACGATGTAAATAAAAAAGTAGTACCTAGTGGCAAGCGGCAACTCAAAGTGACAAATACGGAGCTACGTTAGGCCGTGACGCGCGTACGGCGTCATGACCCTATTTTTATCTCCTGCCCTTGACGCCAACGCGCATAGGGTTTTTGTTGTTCCCGTTAGTTAGATAATCGAACCTTCTTTGCCGTGAATATGAGAAATTATCGTCTTTGAAAATCTTAAAATCAGTCTAAAGACACTTTAATTTCTATAGTAAGTATTACCTTGGTTTAAAAATTTTATTTTTCAGTTTTAATTTGAATTTATATTTTAATTTTTTTTATTTATTTCGTGGGGACTTCGTAAAAATTTAGAATTCCTGGCCATAAAATGCCTAAAATTATTACCCATAAGAGCTACAAGAAAAATAACCATCTATAGTCACTTGATTTGACGTTCTATTAAAATTAATGCTATGTTCTTTCGGAAAAAGAAAAAACTCTATGTTACTAAAAAGCTACTAGAAGGGAATCAAGCCCAAGCTCGATCATATAAGATAAATTCCTAAGCAGAATTATTTATGGAAAAATATCTCCGTCAGTAGAAAACATTTTTGAAGAGATAAGAAATTAGTCAGCTCTAAAACTTTTTATGTTTTGCTAACTTAATCTTAAGACTTATTGACTTGCCAAAATAATCTTAAAACTATAAGATCATTAGCTCCATTAGTTTTAATTTGAATGTCTCGCCAGCTGTCTTACGAAAATGCTAATGTGACAATTAACAGACATTAAAATGCCGACTTATTAACTTTTTTATCTGATAGGTAATTCTGGGGATTGAATTGCTCATAACAAAACACTAAAATGACTAAAACATTACTTCCCTACTTTTTTGGAGGAAAAAATATTCTCTTTTGAAGGTCATAACATGGATTCCTCACTCTGGTTCTGTCAATTCACTCTCAATCAGTTTCCTTGGTTGTTTTCTGCATCTGGTGATGGAAAACTTACATTGATCGATGTTAGAAAGTGGTAGAGGACTAGCTGGCATTCTTCACAGATGAGGGTCTCTAGGGTCAACATAGCTGACCAAACAACTGTAAAACCACCTCAGAGGACGCTGCATGGATTTGAGTGTTTAAATAACAGGGGAATAGGATGCATTAGCATAGGCTCTAGATGGAGTTTAGGAGCAAGGGTGACCATAATGATCATTGTTCTTTTGTAGCCAATAACCTAGTCAATGGTGACAGGAACGATGTCTAGCACGGTAGGCGCGGCATGAGCTTGAAGAAGGCGTAAGAATACCAATAGTACATTTATATCCATTTAGGTTACTGATCAATAGGATTCATCTGTGCCCCAACTATTGTTTAATTCATTAGTGATTGCTTGTTATGAAATAGTTCTCAATCTCTTGACTAAAGGTTTTTAGGGATGGGCCGATAAGGCCTGATTCTGAAAATTGATTTTTGTTCCAAGAAAAAACAATGGAGAAAAACCAGCTGGTCCGCAGGAAACCCATCCACCAGAAATTGAGCAGAGCTACAAATCAATCCCTTAAATTCATCGCCCAGGAGACCTATCTGCCTCGTCCTCTGATTCTTTTGCCCTTTCCTCTTTGATGACCGGAGGTTTCTGCGGTATAGGCACCTTCAAGTCCTTCTTCTCGAGCCAAGCATGTCGATATCGAGATGCAGGACCTCCTCCGTCTCATTTCCATCCCAGCCATGGTGGAAACCGACTTCAATGCAATATGAGGCTAAGACAAAAGGGTCCTCCATAAATAGGTTTATCAGATTAAGACACCTGCATCGCCGGTTGTTCTCGAATAGATTTGAGAGATCGAACCTGGGAGAAGGCAAATAAAGGCCGTTACAGTGATAGGGGAAGATGCCAAGTGGTGAAATGAGTACTTTAATCACTCATGTTTTTCGTTTTAAGCAATTTAATCCCCAAAATTATGAAACAGATAAAAAAAGCCAACAAGTTAGCATTTAAACATCTATTATGTGCCACCTCAGTTTTTCCATCTGACACCTAGTGAGATGTCTAAATTAAGACTAACAGAATTAACAATTTCATTGTTTTAAGACTAATTTAACAAGTCGATGAATTTTAAGAGTAAGCTGGTAAAACACAAAAAAGTTTTAAGGCTGGTTAATATCTTATCCATTTTTAAAGTCGTCTAATATTTAAGGCAAATAATTTATTATGATTAGCCAATAATTGTATAACATAAGGGTTTTAAAGTAACATCGCAATTAATGTATAGGTTGTAGATCTAAAGTTATAGATAAATAAATACGTATGACTCAGTTAAGTAAACACATTTTATTTTTAAAAAAAATAGACATAAAATCACATGTCTCAAATTAAGGAAGTTTCCGCGTTGAATAATCATATATAATCACTTGATTTGATGTTCTATATATTAAAAGTCTATGTTGCTAAAAAGCCACTAGAAGGGAATCAAGACTCAAGCTCTATAATAAAGTAATATCACAATTAATGTACAAGTTGTAGATTTTTTTGAAGGAGTACAAGTTGTAGATTTAAAGTTCTAAATAAATACTTATGTCAAAAGCAAACACATTTAAAAAAAAAAAGGTGCAAAATTTGCATGTCTCAATTTATGGATGCTTCTTAATTTCGCCGCGTTGTGTTGCTCCTTTCTTCTCACATAAAAAGCGACTATCCTACCCTTTTCCTTACGTAACCTCCATTTTCCCAACCTCATCTAATCCAATAGCTCTACTTCTGCTCCACCACTCACCAGTGTGTCGATGAAGGCTCAGGAGAACGTGATGGAGGAGCTGGTTAGAGGCCGCGATTTGCGGAACCAGCTGAGGAGGTTTCTGGATCAGTCTATCGGCGACGTGGGTATGGTGGTGAAGGGAGATCTGGTTGGGAAAATAATGGATTCCTTCCGGAGTTCGATTTCCATTTTGAAAAGCTGCGAGTACGATGAGGTCTCGCACCTTGCTCACGACGGTCCCAGGTCCGAGGATTCCAGAGAAAGCATCAGCAGTACTTCTGTACCCAAAGTTCGGCGAGGATGTTACAAGCGCAGGTGAGACGACGGCCTGGCCGCCCAAACTCCAAACACCCAACCCAAGTGATGAACAACTTTTTAATGTTTACCAACAAACCCAAAATAATAATAATAATAATAATAATAATAATAAAATAAAATAAAATAAATGTAAAAGCAAAAAAAAAAAAAAAATGGAATCTTCGATTCAAACTAAAAAAGCAGGATGATGCCCATTCTAGTAAATTACTTGCTTCTGGAATCACTTACATAATTCGAAACTCTATGCTCTTTTTCTTTTCTTCCAAATGCTTTTTTCTTTTTTCTTGAAATGGAACTTATATGCAGTGGCGGACCCAGGATTTTTGGTTCGGGGGGGCAAGCCCGGAGGAGAGTCGGCTGAGCCCGGAGGAGAGAGACGACGTTACGGTTAGGTAAAGCTGTAAATTGGGACTAATTCACACTAATTTAAAGCTCAAGGATCAAATTGTACGAGTTGGAAACGTTTGAGGACTAATAGTGCATTTAGGCCAGGTTAGAATATCCTTTTAATGTAGAGGGAATAACTACTCACTGAGTCCCTACTTTCTTCAGCACCTACCTTATTGCCCCCCATCTTTATATTTTTCCACAATATTTGGGGGGGCAAAATGCACACACAATCCTTAAATTTTGAAAAAATCATCAAATTACTACCCCATATTTACATTTTTTCAAAATTCCCGGGGGCAACAGCCCCCCCCAGCTCAACGTGGCTCCGCCCCTGCTTATATGATTATTAAAATGAAAATTTCTTGGAAATTGTTACTGGCAGGAAATGCTTATTGGACTCCTGGACAAGGGAACACTCTATTAATTTTGATGATGGCCACGCATGGAGAAAGTATGGACAGAAAACTATTCACCACGACAAATACCCTAGGTGCCAATTTTAAGCTATTCCAAAATTTCTCTCTTTTTCTGTGTTTTTGAGTGCGACAATTAACGCGTCAGTATACATAGATTACTGTGGGTGAATTGCTACTTGCATTTTGATTAATTCCTTCTAAGTTAATTAGCATATAAGCCTTAATTATTCTATCAAATCTTTCTTCTTACAAATGAAACCACTTTCCCTCGTTTTGTTCTTGTTAATTTTTTTTTAAAAAAAAACCATAGAGTGATATACCTTTAATCCGGCTGCATTCGCCTAATCAAATATTAGCACCCGTACGTCACACTTGTTTTAATAAGCAAAAAAAATATATAATAAGATACAATAAGAGATCCAAAATTTCCATAAGAAAATTAGTCAAAATTGATTAAAGTTAAGGGTTAATTTTGAGTTTCAAGAGTTTCAACTTTGGGCAATTATGAAATTAATTATGGACAATTTGAGGTGCAAAATTAGTTGGATGCTAAATTCCAACTTACATCGTTCTATATTTTTTAAATTCTTCAGTGTTCACATTTATCCTGAGATAATCTTAAGCTTCCTCTATTAATAATAATATAATCATCAGTTATAGATTGCATTTCTTATTTCTTGGAAAAAAGGAAAATATCAATACACCAAAGCACATAAAGATTCTTGCAATAATTCATCTCTTCTGAAATAAATCATATCTTTAGGAAACTTTTTTTTTTTTACGGTAGAAACTCCAATCAAATTAAGCCATAGCAGATAACAACTATTCAGCAGATGGGGTCTCTCAAGCCACTCTTTCCTCATGACGTAGGTCCTTTCTAACTAAGATATGGGCAGCTGCGTTTGAAGAACACCTATAAAAAGGAAACTTGCACACAAGAAAGAAACTACATAAAGTTCGAGCCTCATCTATGAGAGCTTCAAAGTAAATTAAAGGAGACATCCCTGATTGAAGTTCAGAAATAAGAACACGAGAATCAAGCCCGGTCTCTATATACTCCAAGGCATGTCTTTTAGCTTCCTTAATACCCCATAAAATTGCAAGTGCTCCAAGAACAGTACTTCCCGCCCGGCATAGTTCATGCCAATCAAGAGTGCAAAGGTCACCTTCCTTTGCACTCTGCAAGTTACACAAGCACTGCCTTTCTTGTTCCTCACATCCAGCACTGCATTCACATTAATCTTCATATATCTCCTTCAGGTGGCTGTCACTGCCGCATCACCTGCTGTTGTGTATGAGTTGGATGTGCCGAAATTCTACCCTCTTTCTTCCAGTGTTCCAGCCATACTCCAATTGCCCGTGCAGTGAAAGATGGCTTCTGGCAGCCACACAAACCAAGCAAAAAAATCGCAAAAAACTAAAGCTTGATCCTCATTGCTCAACAAACTTGCCTATAAATCCTGCCGCTACCTTTCTATCACGTGTGGAACAGAAAGGCCTAGAGCACGACTGAACTGCAGTAAGCCGACTTGACCAAAAACCACCCATTCTCATGCATGCCCTACGTTAATACATCCTCCTGGAACTAAGGCACTAAAGAAATCACATTCACTGGTGCGACATCCAAAGGATGAAGCAAGCCATTAATAATATTATAATTCCTTTGAATTGCATTATGATCAATTAAGCACCACACCTTCCAATGCTCTGTAGCCGGGACCATCATGGTTATAGGCTTACAATGGTCTCCAGGGAGCCAGTTATCTAGCCAAATTGAAATATTGAACCCATTACTTAGTCGCCAAAAAGCCCCTTTACGTATAATATCTATCCCCTCTAGCAAGCCTTTATAAATAATTGAGCATGAACTTGGCTTTTCTACCCAAAAAAATTGAGTTGTCGAAAAATACCTTCCTTGGAAGACCCATGATAGTAAACTCCTTGGATTTGTTGCTATTCTCCATGCTTGTTTTGCCAACATAGTCCAATTGAAGGCTTCCACATCCTAAAAGCCTAAGCCCCCCACCCTCTTCGAGGTGCTCAAGCGATTCCACACAAACCATATCAATTTCTTATCCTCCACATCATAAGACCAGAAAAAATGAATTGCCAGAGATCGCAATTCGTCACACACTTCAGTCGGGATTAAAATCAAGTCATTAGACGGGTCGGCATTGCCTGTATCATTACTTTGATTAAGAGGCACTTCTTTGCTGAAGAAAGAAAAGAAGCTTTCCATTGCGATAATTTTTACATTACTCTCTTAGTAAGAAACTCAAATTGCATCGTTTTTTTCCCACTGAGGAGCCAAGGAAAACCAAAATATTTTTCCTCCTTTAAGCATGGCTTTATCCCAAGGAGACTCATTGTTGATTGCCTAAAGATCCCCATTGCAGCTGGGACTAGAGAAGGCCGATGATTTCCCTATATTCACTTTCTCACCTGACGCACATTCATATTGTGCTAGAATTGCCAACAAGTGCCTAACATTTGTCTCTTTGGCCAACAAGAATAAAAGACTATTGTCGGCAAACAACAAATGAGATATACTTGGACTAGCCCTCGCACTAGATATCCCTGTAATCATTCAGCTTTCCTCGGCATGACAAAGCAAAGCGAAAAGCCCTTTTGCACAAAACAAAAATAAGAACGGGCAAAGTTGGTCACCCTACCTGAGACCCCTAAAGGGTCAAAATACCCGGGACGCCTGGCCATTTACTAGTACAAACAATGAGGATGACTTTACAAAACTCATCACTAGGTCCACCCGTTGAACATGAAAACCAAACCTGATCATGACTGCTCGAAGGAAGTTCTACTTAACCCTATTATAAGCTTTCACCATATCGAGTTTCAACTCTATTTCTGCCTCCCTTTTCCTATACTACCTATTTATATAATGAAACATCTCATGAACCACAAGAGCATTATTTGTAAGAAGCCAACTCGGTATAAAAGCACTCTAATTTTCAGCAATTAATCGAGGAAGAAGTGGCTTCAATCGATTAGCCAAAACTTTCAACACTAGTTTATATTTAACATTACAGAGAATGATGGGCCGAAAGTCTATCACAGTTTTCAAATTAGTCACTTTCAGAATTAGGACTACAAAGGTATAATTCAAATCAAATAGTATCGATCTTCCATTTAGAATGTCAAGAATATATTTAGTCACCTCATCCTTTAAAATGTGCCAATATTTCTGATAGAAAAGGGGTGGCATACCATCCAGACCTACAGACTTCACCGGATGCATATGGAAGAGTGGAGTGCAAATCTCCTCAGCGAAATAAGGAGCCTAAGACTTTCATTCATAGTATCCGAGACTAGCAGCTGAATATGGGATGTAACCTCCTCCATTAAAGATGGATGGGATTGTCGCGGAATGAGGCCCCAGTGCCTCATTAACTTAGCTTGTAAGCCCTTAGGGACTATGAATCCTACTAAGTTACTATTGGCTAACTATTACTCATCAAGATAAATTAAAACAATTTATATGCAACTAGTTTCTTAGCCTACCCAGTAAAAGATATGCATACTTTTGTCCTGGCAATGCAAACGAATAAGTAGATTATTTGTTAAAAACGTTGCTCGAGCATTTCACTTAAAACATACTCAAAACGTGCCAAGACAGTAAAGTGCTAGTTACTTTGACTTTAAGTAATAGTTTGTGCATACTTAACACCATTAGCATGCACCCAAAAGTAACTAGATGGTTTTACAACACAATTTATCCTAATAGAGGCAACTCCTTAGTACACAAGGTACTATATACCTAAGACAAAAAGCTAACTAAGATCATATACTTGAACCCCACCTTTGAGCTATCAAAGCTCCAAGTGCAAGCCCTTCCTTAGTTCTTGTGCACCCTTTAGCCTCTACATTGTAAAGGCATAAACTTAGTTAGTACATAGCTTAGACCACAAGTAAACTTAGAATCACAAGGATCCTCAAGGAAAAATACCTGCAAAAGAGAAAGCTTAGGCCACAGCTATCAACTAGTTGTTAGGCCTGGGGTTAGAACCTATACAATAAACTTAATAGAGTGAGTACATGAATGTACTCAGTAAGGGTCCCTTGGGCTACCTGCAAGAAGATAGCAGCAAGCCAACATGCAACCATGACAAACAGGTAAACAGACAAGTGGTCAACCAACAAACAAACTCAAGCAATAACAACATGTAAAATATGCAATGCATGAATGTATGATACGAAATTCACATAACACTTGGGACTTCCTGCACACTAAGTGCCACAAGCTTGCCGTGAGCTAAAACGGCGGAGGTACTTGAGACACTAGCCCTCGTATCTCGGGTACTTTACCTCCCTTAAGTCCCACCTACGGGTTCTAGAGTAGGTCATCACCTTCTCTCAAACTTACCCGCCTTTACCCTTAATTTATTGTACAAGGTAGCCATCCTATGTGGTTTAACTAGCCAAACCCTTAGAGTTTAGCTTAGAGCTCCGTAGTAGCTCGCTTACCAAACCAAATGGTTCGGTTGGGATCTACTTAGGTTTCCTCATTATTGACCATAGGTCTATGACATTCCACTCGGCCAACAAAGAGTTCAGAAACCAACTTAATCCCCTTAGTGCTCATTTAGGAACTTAAGCACTTTAATTTCCTTAGCCACCATTTCATACCCTTCCTTAACCACACAACTTAGCTACCACCTAAATAATTCATAATTCCTAACTTAGGAATGAGTTCTAGACCCAACCGAGGCTACGGAACATCTTAAGTTAGCCTAGGGATGAAGACCGAGAGTTTGAGACACTTTTAGGATGCCCGGAGCTTGGGGGCAAAATACCTTGGCGGCGCCGTTGGCGACGTGTCCCCAAAGGCATGAGCAATCGGAGAACTTTCGCACTTTTCGGCAACGTGTCACCAACTCGCGTCACCAGCAGCAACGCATCGCCAATATGGTCCCGCTACTGGCAACGCGTCGCCAACGCCTCCCAGCATTGCGCAACAGCGTGCGACCTTGCACGAAAACTGCTCAAACTTTCTCATCCTAAACTCAAATCATATGGGTCTTGTTTCTACTTCGTTCCCAAACAAAACACTACATTTTTATGCATTATTTGAGCTTAATTAACTTGAACCCTTACCTCAACTCAGCCACAAAGCAAGAATCAAAGCACAAGCCCTCCTTAGCTCAACCAAGCTCTCTTGAGTTCCAAACCTAACACCAAGTGATATGGCACCAATAGCTTCAGACCAAGGCCATTTCTAGCTATGGAAACAACTTAAAACCAGCCCATGAAAACCCAAGAAGCTTACCTAAGGTTTCAAGTCCAAACAAGCATCAAAAGAGCTAGTTGAAGCAAAAGCACCAACATTGAAGCTTAAGGCTTCTTGTAAACACCTTGGGCCTTCAAAAATTGATGGAGAATTGCAGAAATGGGAAGCTTTGGAGCAGCAATTTTGGTGAGGAGATGAAGCTACGAAATTGGGGAAGGAAACAAATGGCAAGGGAAGGTAATTCACCAAAAAATATACTAACTCCCTCCCTCTAAGGCATACTTCTTCCACTCTTGCCCCTTGACCTACAAGTTCTCATTTGTTTTAATTTGGTAACCAAACTCTCAACCCAAAACCATATTTCCTTTGCTCCTAAGGATGCCAAAAAGCTTTTCACACTTGGCCTCTTGGACACTTTGGCCACTTAAGATCTAAATGGCTTAAATAAACACTGAGTGCCACACTTTACTCAAAACCTTCAAAGACGGTTCTAATAGCTAAGATAACTAATGGTCTTGACTTAACTAAGCCAAATTTTCTTACATGACCCTAATTCATCAAAATTATAGTCATGTTTCTAGCTTGGGTCAAAATTACCAATTTACCCATTTTTGACTTTAAGGTGCCGAACCACACTTAGGAACTCACTTACTTAGTTAAGCTTGCCTTTCTTGCTTAACAAGGTGCTAACTTGAGGTACTTAATTTAATAAAAACACTTAAACAAACTAAAACAAATACTCTGGTAATACCCTTTTTTAACTAGGAGAGCCATCACAGGGATGCTATAATTAGTTAAGAAGAGATACCTACAATCTCCTCTTGAATTTCTGCTTGTGTAGGTACTTTGGTCCCGTCTTCTCTATTACATTTATGGATGAAGATTTAATTCTTCCTTCCTAAAGCTATCTAGTGGAAAAAAATGAGTGTTTTGATCTCCCTGGTGAAGCCGAATGATCTTTGATCTTTGACTCCAACATCTCTCCTCATTCTCTTTGACATATAGCTTCTTTGTTAACCTTCTCTTGAGCAACTTTCTCCAGCTCATTTTCCACCATTTTAATCTCTGATTTTAGTAAATCTGCCCCTTCCTTCTACTATCATAAGCCCTACTTGCATGCCTCAAGTTTATGATGGAGAGTACCCGAAGCATAGTCTTGAATATGTTTCTTGATGATGGTCTCGCATTTCTCTTTCATGGCCCAAGTAGCTTTGAATCTTGACATTGTTTGATGGAACACATCCAGTTTTGCTAATAAATATAGAAGAATACCACTATTATTAGAGCATACAAAAAGGAAGCATTCCACATACGCCTTCAAGAACACATGCTTCCATGAAAGTGTACCCAATGTCTTATCTAACCTTTCATGCACCCAAAACCCTCCTAAGCATACAAGGCACCATCTAAAATCTGATCCATGGAAACCTAGTTCAATAAGGTGGGCCATCTACACCTCTTTATGAAAGCCCTCAATCTAACCTGCAAATTTAAGTCATCCTCCATTATTCTTTGAAGCTCACAGAAATTCATTAAAATCACCTAGAATAACCCAAGGCAAAGATGACTGTAAGGCAAGATTTTGAATCAATGACCATGATTCATGCCAACATTCCCATCTTGGGTGACAATAAAATCAGCCTCTAATTCATGACTGAAAGCCATAAAATCTCAATTAATAATCATGTCGAGAAAACTTTCTTAAAATTTATTCTCCAATTTTGCATCATAATTTTAAATCTATTTACTAAAATGGTAAAATAACTAATTTGGCAATGACATATATATATGTGTGTGCGTGTGTGTCTATCACACACATTTGTGTGTGTTTGCTATATAATAGGAACAACAATTATTTTTGAAAAATCTGAAGTGAATTGAAAGTTATACTAGTAATACATCTAGTATCAATGGAAGTACTGAATATCACCTTCTATTTTTTCAAAAAAATATTGTATAGTTGACCGAATAACAAATTGTCACAGAAAGTATTCACTACAAAGATGAAGAGCATTTTCTACGTCAATTTCCTATGGAAAAAAGCATAGGAAAATTATTCGCAAGAAAACCGTCGGATAAAAAATTATGTCCAACGGTTTTCATTCAATAAAAGTGTGATAGATAAAACCATAGCACATCTGTTAGAATAGGATGGGGGGAAATTATGGCGTCAAAAGTATCCGATGCTTTTTATGCGAATTAAATAGGTAGGGACCACATGTGCAAGAAAAACGTCAAATATGTTGTCCTATCCTTTTGAGACAAATGAGGATATGAATGTCTTAAAAATGTAGGAAATTTATTACTTCGATTTTCCTACAATTTACTTTTTCTATGTTTTTCTGACATAAATTACTACATATTTGCTACACCAGTCTTGCAGTTTGACTTTTCATATATATCCTATAATTTTATTACAGACTTTGCTTATAAATACCCACCCATCTCCTCTTCTCCAGCTCATCTGTGCTACTCTTTCGGCGTCCATTTTCATTTTTGTTTCAACATCTTCCTTAGCTCAATCGAGGTGTTTCAAAATAATTTAGAGGTTAGTGATTTAAATGGTAATTATTTTTTTTAAAAGATATAGTTATGTTGTTTTAGGTAGTTGTTTTATATGAGAGCATGTTGTTGTATAATAAGTATTTATTTATTATACGTTAGATTCTGCATCTATGATTGTGTTGATGACAAATATAATATTGGTTTGATTCAGATTGTGGAAAAACAAAATGTATTGGATTAAGTTATATTTGTAATTAACATAATCATGGATTGTCCAAGTTGGACAGTTGAAAGTTACATAAGCAGTATTGCAATTAATGTATTCCTTTCGTAGTAGCAGTTTGTGAATTTTGGTAGACTATTTCCTAAATTGTTCCCGTCGTGTGTTTCTCAATAAGTTGATATTGTTGAGAAACACAATGAACGGGAACTGAAGGGAAATGCTGCCAAAATTTACATATATGCTCCTACAATGGAATAGTTAAAATTCTTTACTAATTATGCAACTTTCAATGGAGTAGGGCCCTTACCTTAATGGAGTAGGTGTTTTAGTTATGAAAAGTTGACATGTATCTATGACATATATAAGTAATTCATTTACTTTTGTACTATATTTATATTATATGAAATATAATAAATTTATTACATATTTAGGTTGAGGATTTTTACTGTTTATTTTACAAGGGAAACAAATGGCTGGCACTGGATGTGAGTGGATGTACCAAAGGACAGATACAGATGGGTATATGAATTCTGGATTTATGGCTAGTGTTAATGAGTTTTTACAGTTTACATGTAGTGGAAAGGAGTCAGAAATGATTAAATGCCCTTGTCGCAAATGTAATAACAGATTTTATATAATAGAAGCGAAAATGAGAGGGCATTTGTTTCGATATGGATTTATGTCAAACTATTACATATTGCACTGTCATAATGAACAATATGATCACAATTTGCACGATTTCAGTGTGGCCCGTAGCTATTTTCCATCGCACTTATATGGAGGGATAGCTAGGGAATCAAGTAGTGTAAATGGGTATGAACAGATGGTACATGAATCAATAAGTCCGTTATCGTCGAATGTAAGATCTAGAAATAGTGAAAGAATGTTGGTGGACGAAGAGTTTATCGATGCTAATGTCGAAAAAGCTAATAATGCCAATGATAATAATGATATTGTGTTCGATGTGTCTGAAATGAGGGAGGGGCTACCTAATCCGACCACACAACAATTTTATAATTTGTTGGATGATGCAAATGCACCGTTGTGGGATGGGTGCACCAAACAAACAAGATTGTCTGCAATGACCCAATTATTAAGTTGCAAAAGTGAGTTTAATATGACAGATCATTGTTTTGATAGAGTATTGGAGCTTATCAAAGAAATGTTGCCTGAAAGTAATAGACTCCCTTTCAACCTATATGATGCAAAACAACTCACAAAAGGACTTGGGTTGCCATATATAAAAATTCATGCCTGTGAGAATAACTGTATGCTATTCTATCAAGAAGATGAGAAATTAATACATTGCCATGAATGTGGAAGCAGTAGATATAAAGAAAGAGTAACCTTCAAAAGAAAGATGTTGATTCCCAAAAAATTGTTACGGTATCTACCAATTACTAGTAGGTTAAAGTGCTTGTATATGTCATCAAAAACAGTGACTCACATGACTTGGCATGCTTATAATAAATCATGCAATGATGGAAGTATAGGTCATCCATGTCAGTCTGAAGTGCGGCGTCACGTAAATTGAACATTCCCATTATTCGCTGATGAAATTAGAAATGTTAGGCTTGGATTGTGTATCGATGGATTTAACCCAAATAATGTTGTTAGTAGAACATACATGATATGACCAATCTTTATAGTTGTTTACAGTCTTTCGCCGAAACTGTGTATGAAAGAACCTTTCATTTTTATGAGTCTCCTAATTCCTGGTCTTAAAGCACCAGGACTCAACATTGATGTATTTTTACGACCATTGATTGAGAAGTTCAAAACTTTATGGTCGGAAAAGGTTGTTACATGGGACAGTTATCGACAACAAAATTTTGTTATGAAGGCATGTTTATTATGGACAATTAATGATTTTTCTACACTAGGAAACCTTTCAAGTTGGAGTACCCATGGTAAGCTTGCGTACCCACATTGCATGGATGAAATTGACACATTTATGTTGAAGAACTGCAGAAAGCCATATTAGTTTGATTGTCACAAGGTTTTTTTACCACATAATCACACATTCCGTTCGAATGTAACATCGTTCATCCCAGGGAAGAAGTTTAATGTTGTCGATAATCCATATAAGTCAGGTGAGGCAATTCATGATATGTTGGTTGGGTATTGTTTTCCTCCGTTTGGCTTTTTATGTGATAAACACTGAGTTGCAGGGTTTGGAGAATGACATAATTGGTTAAAGCGGTGTATATTCTGGGAGTTACCGTACTGGAAGCATTTGCTAGTTAGCCATAATTTGGGTGTCATGCATATTGAAAAAAATTGTTTCGAGAATATTTTTAATATTGTTATGGATATACGTGGGAAAAAACAAAAGATAACTCGAATTCTCGCATTTTGCTTGAGGAGTTAAAAAATATGTGGCATGAACTACATTTACGAAATATTAAGGGGAAATATGTGAAACCAAAAGCATCTTATACATTGAGTTGGGAACATATAAGAGAAGTTACTCTGTGGCTGAGAACGATAAAGATGCCTGATGGGTATGACTCGAACTTGGGCCGTACGGTTAACTTGAGTGACGGTACATTTTATAACTTCAAGAGCCACGATTGTCATGTGTTAATACAGAGGTTACTTCCTATTGCATTACGTGGGTATATGCCAGGTCCTATATGGGAGACGATTTCTGAGTTTTGCTCATTTTCAGAACATTATGCACAAATAGGATTCGATTTGATGACATACAATAGTTGGAGCAGAATATAGTGGTTACCATATATAAGCTAGAAAAGATATTCCCTCCTGCCTTTTTTGATTCGATGGAACATCTTGTCATCCACCTCCCTCATAAGGCAAGGTTGTCTGGTCCAGTTCAATTTTGATTGATGTATCCGTTTGAAAGGTAATTTTTGGATTTGCATTCATATTTCTGTCAATAATTTTCATATATTATATGTCAATAATTTTTGCATATTAGATGTCATTAATTATTATATTTTTTTTAACTTGGCAGACTAATGCGGTCATTGAAGCGAAAGGCTAGAAATAAAGCTGCAATTGAAGGTTCAATTGTGGAAGCGTACTTGGTCCAGGAAATGTCTACATTTTGTAACCATTACTTTGAAGTAAATATTTCTACAGGGTTAAACAGGGTCCCACGAAATGATGATATTGATATTCCTGTGGCTCATGTTGAGGGTCAAGTGTTATCTATCTTCAATACAAGATGCCGTAACATACTTAACCGTGGGCGACAATGCTTACTTCATCCCACTGAGAAACATCAAATGCATATCTACACTTTGTGCAACTGCAATGAGATTATACCGATTGTCAGGTGACATATATGTAAACAACTATGAGGATTTTTATATCAAGCGGATTGCTTTAATTCATTATTGACTAGTTATCATTTCAGGCACTTTGACTCTTATATATCAACAAGATTTCCCCAATTATGTGAAACTGAATTACAAAGTTATAGAGATGAACATTTGACCGAATGGTTCTCATCATACGTGAGTATCATAGTGCGATAATTTTTATGTACCTAATTGTGTTATGTTTGTATATACTGTGCAGTTATGTTATTATATTAACTATCTATTTTCAGGTTAACCATTTCAAGGATAAATTAGATCCTCGTATTGTACGATTAGCCCGTGGTCCTATTCGAGTGGCCACTTCATACAATGGATGTATTGTGAATGGTTTTCGTTTCCATATATAATCTTATGGCAAAGAAAAAACAACACAGAATTATGTTGTTTGCATGAAAGGAGAGACATGGGGATCTAGTGGGTATGATTTTTATGGCCTTATTGATGATATTATATGTATTGAGTACCATGGAAGTGGGTATGAAGTCATGACGCTGTTCAAATGTACTTAGTTTGATCCGACACATGGTGTTCGAAGTTGCACACATACCGATGTTGTTGACATTAAATGGAAGTCTAGATTATCATCACTTGAGCCATTTATCTTTGTGACACAGGCTCAACAAGTTTACTACTGTCAGTACCCTAACAAGACTTTTCATCAGTGGTGGCCGGTGGTTAAGATGAAGCAACAAGCTTTCATTGATTGTTCATTGAATAATTTTAGTAATCTTTCTGAGGGCAATGAGGAAATGTTTGGTGAGCAAACACGTGAGTTACAAACCATAGACGAGCCATTGCAAGAAGTGATTTCAAGTAAAGTACCAATGGTAACAACTGATGGCATTGCCCTCGATGAGATTAACATACTTATCAATTTCACGTGTTATCCTGAAATCATGCAAGACATAGATCAGACCATTGAGGTCACACAAGCTGATGGGGATACATCAGATGATGAGGCATCGTTCGATTGTATAGAGTCAGATGAAGGCGAGGATGTTTGATTAAGTGTAATTGTTCAAAACATCTTCATGTTTTATTTGAAGTCGTAATATATCTTTGAATGCATTTGTGTTGTGGATTGAAAAATATTAAATTTATCAAATTTAATCATCACATATCTAATTACCTACGTCATTGAAATGAATATATCAATTTTTTTCTGTCCAAAAATTATTGCATGCTACTAAAAAAAATGATAATAATGTTAATAAATTTGGGAGATTCAATCTGACCATATACATTAAATCCATAAATTTAAATTCCAAACATAAATATTTTCATTTATTCTTCAACTAGAAAAAAGTGAACTAACATAGTAATTATTTCATATATATTGATAGCCGAAGGACTATCGCCTCTCTCACCATGTGCCTCCTGCCGAAAACAAGGTAACTGGAGAGCTTAATGTCACCCGAAGGAGGCACTATCTCTGACCTCGGAAGGAGCAAAGTCAAGACGTGTCGAACTCGGGGCTTTGGCTAATGCCTCAGGGACTTCAAAAACGTTACCAGCTCCCTCGGGGGACCAAGCGGATCGCCTTCGGAGGCAAAGGTCTAGCTATTCCAAAACAGGAGAATAGTTGGCCCGAAGGCGGAACCCCCGAGCTAAGGGACTTCCCGAACTGGTGGCACACCTGCCAAAGAAGGACGTCCGTATCGAAGGATGACCTCACCCAAAGGACCTCCGGAATACGGCAGGAGCATTTAAGGAGCCTCTGACATGTCGTTCGCAAGTGCTACATGCCGCCTGGAACGGCAGTCTGACACGTCCACGCCATCCAGGTCTTGTCACGACCTGTCTCGGACCAAGGCTCGAGGAGCCTGCAAACAGCTACTTGTCCCCTATGCCCGAAAGTACAGGAAAGATCTGACCGAACACGTGTCATGATCTGAACGAACTGAACACTCCTATAAATACCAGGAAACAAACCCTGGCAGGGGACCCCCCGGGGACCAGACCCCCTTTCTTGAGAAAACACAAACAGGCAAGGCCACTAAAACCTTTAGTGCTCCCTCTTCAGCTTCTCAAGACACTGACTTGGGCGTCGGAGGCTCCTCCCTGGAAAAACACTCTGGGGACCTCTTAACCCTCTCTTCTGAGCTTTTCAGGCACGCTCCTCTGGGAAATCTAGGCTCCAGGCATTCTCCCTCTCAGGAAGTCCCTCTAGAAGTCACAATGTCACTTAACGAGGATGCCTCGGAGCATCATATATACACATTAAAAATTATACACACACACACACACACACACACACACACACACACACACACACATACATATATGGCGTCCGATGGTTTTAAGTTAATATTAAAAAAACATAGGAAAAGTGTAGGTGATGACCGACGATTTTAACGCATTTTCAAAAAATCATAGGAAAGATGTAGGATTCTATCACCGAGGGCAATGTATTATGTGACGGTTTTGAGTTAATATTAAAAGTACGTAGGAAAATTGTAGAAAATGACCAACGGTTTTAACACAGTTTTAAAAAGTCGTGGGAGAGATGTAGGACACTGTTACCTAGGGTAGTGCGCTATCTGATGGTTTTGAGTTAATATTTAAAATAAGTAGCAAAACTGTAGGACAAGGTAACTGGCATAAAATCATAGGGCTAAAGCCAGGAATCTGTAGGAATCAAGGCGGGAAGCCAATTAATGGTGGGAAGCTTAAAATTTTCGTTTCCTACGCTTTTGATGCATTTCCTAATTTTTGTAAGAAAACTATAAGATAATTTGCTATGATTTTCCTACACTTTTAAAAAGTGCAGGAAAATCGTAGGACAATAAGGTAGCTTAATCACTGCATCTTCCTTTAAAATTCGTGGGACGGTCTCCAGTTTTCATCACTCCATTTCCTCTATTTAGCGACGCCCTCTTCCAAACCCACTCCTAAACTCCCCTCCAGAGCTATTTCAACTAGGTATTTTAAATTTTTAAGCAGTTTTTTCATATATAATTAATGTTTGTTATTATATATAGTTGTTGTTTACATAATGCATGTATTGCATGTTATATTTTTCAAAGCCAATTTGGATATTATATGTTTTAAGTATTTTTATATATGGTGTTAGTAATATGTATGTGGTTAGTTATAAATAATTTTTAGTGTAATAATGGTAAGTTCTATATGTACAAAAGCATGTTACTATGTATGTGGTTAACATAAAAAACTGTTACGTCAATAATGTTAGAGTAATATTACTGCCACTTCAATAATGTTAGTGTAATTAGTTAAAGTTAACACAATAATGTTACTTTGGTAATGTTAGTATAATCAGTTAATGCTAGTTTAATAATTGTAATTTATAAATAAGTATATGTCGAATAATTGGTAATTTTAAAAAAGTGTAACTGCACGCACGGTATTGAAATGCACTCAATTTAAAAATTAATGAGTTTACTGAAATAATGAAATTTAATAAGTAAATGTTAGTGTAGTAATGGTCATTTAAAATAAAACACTGTGATGTAATGGTAATTTACTATTGCATATATATGTAGTAAATGATTTTGCAATAATTAAAACATTTTAAAATGTGTTAAACTTTAATTTTAGGATGGTTCGCCACAGACAGTCAAGCTCGGGCAAAGGCCCGGCCAATGGCTTACATGACCCGCAACGCAGTTGGGGTTCACGATAACCTACTGTGACACGTATACAGGTGTCATAGACTGAGACTCAAACCTAGGTGCCAAAGACCTAGGCTCAGACCCCGGTGGCACAGACCCAGGTGCCATATACTCCAGTGCCTAGACCGTATGTACCCAGTGGCACATCAAGCTCCGCATTTCAGCAGTTTTGAGACACACAGACCGATGCATATTACTCGGATATGAGCGGAATATTTGGGTCATCTCCTCACCAGCATACAGGGATCGAGCAGCCCACATGGGAGCTCAATCCTAATTCATTCCTTGATCCAGATGAGATTGGTATATCCACTCATCTACCTGGCCTACACTCGAGTCAGCATCAACAGCAGCAGCCGCCTTAGCAGCACCAGGCCACTGGCGGCCCAATCGTCGTATTTGACGCACAGCCAGCTGATGAGACCTCATTCCGTAGAGGGCGAGGCCCACGGGTAGATGACTTACCACCACCTCTATCTCCGTAGGACCGTCTGATGATTGTCCCTTAGAAGTAAGTGTTACTAACTCATCTAAAATTAATTGTTGATATAATTATACGTTGTTCTGAGTTACATCACTTTATATATATATCTTACTATAATCATCATTTGTTACAACTTACTCACTGATGGCTACGTTCGTTCCACCGTAGCCTCCATTCATGTGAGGTTGTGGGACGAAAGTTGTATAGCTTGGTCACATGCATCTCAAGCTATACGAGAAGAGCACGTCACCAAGTTAAAGGTAATTGGTTGCTAAACATTTTTAAACAATAGTTTGTATATGGACTAATTCATATTTTCTTTCTTTTTTTGTGAAATTGCAGAACTACTATAGATTGTACCCTAGAGACTTCGGCCCCATCTGCCGGATTGTGTTCGACTACTGTTCGCGGTCCGTGCGAAACCGGGTCTATAATTCGAGGTCCGTTGCGATTCAAAAGATCACCGACTTTTTTGCCAACCCTGACTACAATTTACTGCCTCTACATGTTCCATCCTGCTATAGTTAATAGGTATAGAATCAGTTGTGTGACCATTGGAAGTAGGAGAGATGGAAGAAGCTATCGGAGGTTGGTTCCCATGCCAAGCACATAGCGGATAGCTTAGGCCTTGTTCCGAAGCACATGATGGGCTCAATCCCATGCGAGATGCACTGGGATCGTATGGTACCAACTTCTCCCTTGCATACATTATAATTTTTTTATGATTTATTAAGTACTTAAATTTTTAATGATATCTAAAATTGTGCAGACAAAAGCCCAAGATCGAGTTAAGCCATCATTTGATGAGTGGTGGTCTCATACTCATAGACGCAAGAAGACTGATCAGCCCATCAATCCGATTTCACAGCAGCTACAGGTAATAAATGTTCATTTACAATTACTAACAATGTTTTAAAAATATAATATCTGTCTTACTAACTCTAATTTCTTTTTCTTGTAGGATGGATATGTCCAGCGAATTCAAGTAAAATACTAGAATTTGGATGACCGCTCGTAGTTCGATGCAGAGGTATGGAGTGAGGTACAAGGCCCATCAAAAAAAGGTTGACCACTTGGTGTTCCGCTCCGACTCACTGATCCCCACACTTTTGGACCAAATCGGGTATTTTTCATTCGCAATTAGCTTAATTAATTATTTTTACCACTTATACATTGCTAATTGCTGCTTATCAAATTTTTTAGGCTCCACGTGCTGATTCGGCTGAGAACATCCAGCTACGGAGTGATTTTACCCGATTACAGGTAGATGTTCGCACTCAGGTCCAGCGAGAGACTGAGGCTGCAATGAGCGTCATGCTTAACAGGTTAATCCAGCGGGGGATTATACCTATATCAGCTCTCTCAGACCACCTACGGACCGGATCCTCCACTCAGCATCATGAGGACGATCGTAGCCTGCGAGATGGGGATGATCAGCCCGGCAGTGCATCTCATTGATTTTGTATTAGACCTTTAGTTTTTTGTAATTAACTTTTTTCTGTAAATTTTGATTATTGTTATGTATAATGAATTATTGACTACTTTGATCAATTGTTATATAATAATATTAATAATATTAATATTAATATTAATATATATATATATATAATGCAATATAATATGTTTTTAATTTATGTATAAATTAATTTACTAAATTATTTAACTTATCACAAAATCGTAGGAACAATATTAATGTCAAAAAACCATAGGAGGTCGTGGGGTCACAAAACCGTAGGAAATACTTTTGTCAGAAAAATATAGGAGTTAATGCATCTCAAAACCATCGGATAAACTGGGGTCCACAGTCATCACAAAAGGAGTATTTTATGCTTATCCGACAGTTTTTATTTCTGACATTACTTTTTCCTACAGTTTTATCCAACGATTTTAATTATAGGAAATGACCATTTTCTATGGTTTACCTACATTTTTTCCTGTCTCAAATGCCTTATTTTCTAGTAGTGATTGTTGATTCGTTGTGCACTATGAACACACTTTAAAATAGAAAAACTTATGAATTTTAGCTAAAATGTTAAATGTAAGTCGAAATTGAGAACATTTAAGAGGCATCTATAGGTTTATATTTTTATTTTAGGGGTAATTTTGTCATTTAATGGAGGAAAATATAAGATGTTAGACAGTTGGACTCCAATCATTACTACAATGACAGAAATCTTCTTCTGTTTCCCTTTATAATAGTTTAATAGATTAAATTTACCGTTGCCAGACAAATAATTCAAAACCATTAATCTAGTTGTTAATTTCACGGGTAACCAATTAAACAGGTGCTACTATCGGTGCACACACAAGTTCGATCAAGGGTGCGAAGCAACCAAACAAATCCAGATGGTCCATGAAAACCCGGCCAAGTTTCCATTTCCATTTCCATAGGCTCCTGCTCCTCTAAAATGCTCAGCTTCGGCTCTCCCTCCACCTTTCAGCCCCACGGCAGCTCCCTTTTCTCCTCTGCCCAGCAAGAGCTTTCGCATGTTCCTGGGAACGGTACTGAAGATCTCGACCAGCATCAGCCCTCAACGCCCGACTATCCACTGCCATATGATCTGATGGCCGTTAGATCGTTCGATGTTGCCAACTATTCCTTTGACTTCGCCGACCTCCTTGACTTCGACTTTTCATAGGCCTTGTGTACGTGTTGGTGTTAAAAAATTAGATACTAGTACGTTTTTGTTTTTTTTATTTATGGATGATCGAATCAATTTTCAGCTTCAATTTTTTCTTAGAAAACATCCAAAGAAACTATATTTCATCAAGATCGAGAGGACTGAATAATATGTGACCAGGTTTTCGGTAGTCTCTTAAAAATTGGTTGTTTCAACTCATTTTAATAGTTCTTTATCCATGAACGACAATCAACTTTCCTACTAGCTAATCAAAATTTTATCCTAGTGATTAAGATTTAAGATTAGGCATGAATACCTAGATGACTTCAGTACTATAGTAGCTCGATCAATCACTGCTCTAGACATTTTGAGGGCATGAATAAAAAACTGAATTTTTATAACTGAGACACTTTAGTCACCTAACTCGATAACTTAAAAATTTTCCGTCAATTATGTGATAGATTATATCTTATTGCACAATTTAAAATTTTAGGCCTCTATTAATCACACACACTAATAATTTTAGGACTTAAATTGCCACTAAACATAGTTATCTAGGTTTTTTATTTCAATCATTTGCACCCAAAACTTTACCTCTTACTATCTAAGTCCTATTCCTAAATGTAACCTCATTACAGTTCTCATCTCTGCAATTGCAGCAAACCTTATACAAGCTAGATCTTCCATCCACCATTGATCAATTGGGTTTTTGAACTTAATTAAAATAGTATGAACTATCATCAGGGCCTAATTTAATTTTCAAAAGCCTTGGTTCTGCTTCAAATTGAATACTCACATGAGAATGATCATAACTCTGTACAAGAAACTTCAAATTGCAACCTGTAAAATTTATATGAAACTAGATTTCTCAAGCTATAATATATCTTTTATTCACAATTTTTAGATTAGCCAATAGGTACAGTTTAATCACCAAGTTTTAGAGTCATGCAATGTCTATTATTTCAATGATATCTTGCGAGAATCAATATAACTTCTTGCTTAAACCTCTAAAATATCTTGATTTGTAGCTGAAATTTCTCAAAGCATAAATATGGAGTACAAAAATTTTCAATATTTCTTAGTTTCCACTAAATCTAATCCCTTAAAAAGCTCAGTTTAGTATAACTTAATAGGTTGGAGTTAACGTGTTTTTCAACCTTTGTGGGACCCAAGGTGAAGTGTTTCTCCCTTTAGTTCACAATATTTACACTATGAGGACACTTCACCAAGGTTTGGGATGTTGTCTATTTCTCCTATACCGGAGAACGACAATGAGATTTTTTGCAACTTTTACACTTGATGTAGCTTCAGTTCCATCGTTCAAGCACATTTCCATAAGCTTTTTTGGCTTCTGGTGTTTTTTTTTGTACCTTGGTTAATGACAAGAATGCGCACAAGAATTAGAACACCAACTAAGCGAGGGAAGTAGCTGGGTGGATCTGGTTGGGCACACGATCATCTCAATAATGGCAGGGAAAAAACAATTCTTTCCAAGTCTAGGGGTATTAAAGGAAGGAAAGACTAAGACCTATACCAACTGGCCGGTTAACACAACAAAAAACTTATTAGCCAAACAACATTAATCAGTGTTGAACGGGGCGTTAATCATTAAGATGCACCTTATCATAGTCTTTCACCTTTATGAGCATTATTGAATTATCAATTCTTAAGAAATAACTTATAAACAATTACATTGTAAGAATAAGATTTGTATATTAGTTGACCGTTCAGTAAAGGCTATTGAAAAAATGATTTATATAGCATAGAATATTTGACAGCCACAAAATCTTTGGTTTTTGGATGAATTAATACTCAATTTGGTAAAATTCAAGGTATTATTTTATCTAGATAATTTATTTTAGTTAAGGAGTTTTAATTATTTTTTTTCACATAACAATGAGTCACCTCATTAGTTGCTTCATTTTTCTATTATAGTAAAAAACAAGTTCAAAAGTTTGGCCTGAAGGATGGGAGGCACTTAAGAGGGGAGGTGGCGGTCTTAAAGGTGGAGTTGCTATACAGGAGAGGTGGCAGTCTTGGAGGTGGTGGAGGCTTGGATTAAAAATAGTAGCCTAAGTGGAGGAGATAAAATATTTGGGTGCAAAATATAAAAATTGGAAAACTTAAGTGGCAGTTATATGGTTTTTTTCTTTTTAAATGGGAAAAAGTTAAGTCATTTGGGCAAAGCCTTGGTCATCAAAATTCAAGGCTCAAATCATACCTTAAAATGTTTGGAGGATTGATTGGCTAAATCACTATAATATATGAGTCATCTTTGTGTTTAGGCCTTGAGATTATTATCAATTTGTTTGGAATCTGTTCTTTACCATTTTTTTGGAGTATCTCCCACTCGTATACCAAAAAATAAAAATAAAAATTTTTCTGTTATGCATTTAAAGGTTTCTCTTTAATAGTCAAAGTGGGATTGTCCAAGCTTGGTGGGCTGGCCTTGGAGCTTCAAAGATGGTGAATCAAAGGTCCTGCAGCCAAAGACAATGTCAGAGTCCCAGGATGTTTTCTTTAGGGAAACATTCCAACAATCAAGTTAGTCTCTAGTAAAGAATAATGATGGCATAAGGTAGAATGATAATGTCTTATACCTTGGGATTTGTGAGGGGAGTCCCTTTATATATTTGAGGAAAATTCAGAAGAATCACTCTTGGATAGGGGATTATCCCATGATTAAGGGATTTTGTTTCAATCTATATTAGATTCCTTCTTAATTGTGTTTTGGCCTAGGCTTCTTGTACCTCCTGTTATGGGACATATATGAGCCCATATAGTATCAATAACTCCCCTCTTTGGAAAATGGTGCTCCGGGATCTGCATTTTCAAGAAGGGGTTAGTGTGTGGTCACATCCATGTGAGATGCCCTTTTTTATGTTGTCATTTTATGATGAGTATGATTCCTATCTTCATTGTCTCTGAGTTTTCTCTATACATTGCTATAAGTGAGGGGTACGATTCCCATATGCAATATCCTTGGGTTTTATTCTGAATTTGTGTATTTTTTGGATATGTTTTGGTCCATATCTCTTTATGCATCATCGTATTGACTTAAGTTGTTTATAGCTGTTCGTCCCAGCCATATGTGGGAGACTCAACAGTTATGTTATGAGGAAAAGTGATACCTATTAAATTCTTTTTCAGGAAGTGATCAAGTGTGACTTTTCTAGCTACTATGAATTGCCATGTGTTTGCTCCTTATAGGACTAAACATTCTTTCATAATTGTGGTAGTTTTTGAAGAGGTTACTCGAGGCTTACAATTTTCCCTATGAATAGGGAAAGGTTTTTATTCTTTTTCTTTTAGTGTTTCATTGCTATTGCTCATCTTTGCAATTTCTATCTTTTGGTGTTTTTTCTATGTCTACTTGAAGTTCTTTCTCCGATGTTGCTCTTACTTAAAGTTTTTTCTCCAGTGTTATTCAAATTCCTCCTTCCAACTTTCATTCATATTTTAGTACAGGTGACTTTAGTCTAGTAATAAATTCAATTTTTTAACTCTTGTTGTTCTGGTACTTAAGTTTTTCCTCACATATTTTGCTAATTCCATGTTGGATTTTCAGTTTCTGGACTGGGTTTCTTTTCTGGTTTTTCTTTCTCTTCTATCATCAACCCTTTTAGGGCGCGTAGCCAGGAATCTAGACTTGGAGGGGAAAGGGTGAAAGTGAGGACATGAATGAGTCATTAATATGTATAAATTTACAATCAACAATAAAAAAACATTGCGAGTGAGGGTTATTTGTGGAAGATGGCAAAGTGTTACACATGAAGGGGAAAGAAGATGATTAGGGGCCAACAAGGAGGAGGAGCAAGCAAACTTAGGGGATTGGCAGGAGAAAAGATATCAAGCAAAATAATAAATAATAGAACCAGCAAAATAAAATACCAGGCAAAATGAAGTATTAGCAGAAATCAAATAAAAACGCATGGCAGAAGCAAATAAGAGTGTGGGGAAAAATGAAGTAATATGAGAGCTCTTTGTAAAAATCTGGCTACTTTTCATAAGGAAAGTAAATACTATTTATAGGAAAGTCAGGTGTATAGGATTATGCAACTTTTTTTTAAATCAACAGTAAAGAAAAGTGTAACGGCATCTTTGGTAAAGGCCTTTTTTGGGCTTCTGGGTTTTCCAAGTCGGTTGGAAAATCCAACGGGCCTTCCTCCAAACCCACAAAGCCAGAACTCCCTAAAATCATCCCTTTATGATGCGGAACTAAAATTCCTATCCAAAATTTTAAATCTAACATCGTCTAACTTGAAATAATTAAATGGTCAGTAAGATTTTTTTAAATAAATAATAAATAATTAGATAAATATAAAATAACCGAATTCCACCATTATATTTTTCCCCGCTACATATGGAGCATGAAATGATTCATATGCATTAAAGATATAAGATTAATGTTACCATTTGATTGTTGCATGGACATAGAAAAAATTTAATAATTCCATGAGTAATATTGAAACCAGCAACACTATAAATTAAGGGAGCAAAATCCAAGATCTTGCAATTTAATTTTGTTAATATAATATTTATATATATGAATAACAAATCACAATATAAAGGGAAAATAAATACAAGCATTAATTAAATAAATATCTCTCTATTTAATATCCTTTTTTTTATTTAATGGTTGAATCTTACTTTGCTAAGTTTCCTTAGTTGAATGAGTAAAAAGAAGGAAGGAAATACTTCCTTCATCCCATATTTTTTGCATCATTCACTTTTTAGCAATTAATCTATGATTTTTTATTTTCAACATTTTAGAACATAAATGAACATTATATAAGAATGATAAATCAAGACATATAGTTTCTGAATATATTTTTTAAAAATTTTTTTCTAACAAATACTAATATGAATAAATTCAAGTCAAACTTTGTGAAAAAGTCAAATGGTACAAAGAATATGGGACAGAGGTAGTATGTTTTTCCTTATTTGTGCGCACGCTTGCACATGTTTAAAAACCAATTACCTCTTTGAATTTTCTTTCATCCTCTGTTCTCTCTCTGTTTCTTTCGTTTCGTGTTTGTTTTTTCTTTCAAGCTTTTAGGCTTTTCTATTCTTCACTTTTTCTAAAAGCAAACCAAGCTTGCCTTTTCATCCACATAGGCCAGAGCAAATTTAGGAGCCACAAGTAATTGTGAGATAAGTATTAATCGATACTTTACGACAACTTCTTTTTTTCTCAATTTCTTACAAAAGCTATTGTCATGCCTACCCTAGCCCCTAACCCATTTCGAGCCCAATTACTTAATCACACAGCGGAATTTCATAGAAGTGACATTTATTCATTTCTAAACATATGGGCATGTTCCTAGGACATTCCTAATACTAGCTCATTAAGTATTTACTTAAAGGTTTATATTGTGCTCTTGGAAACAATCTAGTACGTGTGTGGAACTTGTGTGTTCATTTGAAGCTCGTTATCCAACATAGCCAAGTACATGCATGGCAACCAAAACACCATATTCAAGTTTTAAAAAAAATTTGTTTATGATGCATACTTCTTGCATACTTATATGTGTCTTGGTAACCCACTATTGCACATAAACACATACATGTCTTTAATTTCATTGGCTCCCATTTTAGCTTTTTATGGGCATGCATTTCCTTTTTTGTTCATGTTTACTTAATGTTCAAGTTTAAACATACATATACGGCTGAGACATCATGATTCCCTATTTCAAACATGTGCTAAGAACACATAATCATGCATATATATCAACTTTTTACTTAGGCCTAAAGATAACTATCAGCCAGAATGCCCAAGAGTTTACATAAATGCCATTTTACTTAAGTACCCGAAAGTGTCCATAAGCACTTAAATTTACAAATTTGGTTTTTTAAAACAAGCCAAAATACATAGCCCAAGCTTATACATGGCAAATCACACATAGAACATATTTCAACCTTAGAGACTTGGTTCCCACAATCTAGACTCCAAGTCCTACACATAAAGTCCACACTTATTAGCTTGTTACACAAGCAACCCATAACACTTAAAATACTTAGAATATTGAGCAACTGCCACACATATGGATAATACCTTTACCACAGAAAGAGTATAAAATACTTTTGACCTTAGTGCCTTTCAAATACTCCTTTTCCTACATGAAGTAGAGAAGGGCGGGTGAGTAAAACTCAGTAAGAATTCTGTATGGCTTCTAGAGCCTAATATATGGCTTCCGAAGCCTAACATAGCCAAGAATAACATGGCAACAAATATTCCATGCTCCTGCAAAGAAAACACTAAGACAAAGAAGATACAGGTACATGCATATAACAATAATAATGATAATAATTGGGGGTTAGCATGCACAACCAAACATAGAAGCATACAACACACACACCACTTAACACCTCATCCCCCCGAAGGGCAGAGCAAGCATGGTCCATATTTCTCATTTCTTAGGTTAAACATTAATCCATTTTAAAATCTGAGCTCTTTATGCTTGGGAATTGAGTTGGCCGACTCAATTCCTAGCCGTAATGCTTGCACGAAGCCAACTAGCACGGAGTTGCCTAAGCAACAAAACATAGCCCTTTATAGCCTTTTTAGGATCACATGACATCCAATATCCATCATCCAAGAGCCTAAACACTAAAAGAGTATAAGAATCCTTACCAAAACCGTTAGCAACTTTTGTTGCCCGAAAGTTTTAGAAGCTTGGCTCTTTGTTTTTCCTTGCTTGTTGTAACTAGAACTTGTGTTCTAGCTTAAGATCCTACAATGGCAGAAAGTTAGCAAGCCATATTCTTTCTTCACATAACTTAGAAACATAGGAAATACCAAGAACACTTGGTAGAACACACAATACGTCAACCAAAAGAGGTATGGCTGAATCCTTCGGCTTGATTTCCTTAGAGCTCCCATTCATCTTTTCTTGAATCCACCACTTGATTCCTTGCCTTGGAAGGCCTTAGAAGCTTATGTGTATCAAGAACACAAGCTTCAAACACAAGAATGACAAGAACAAGATGTGGCCAAAACTCTTCCCGATGATGACTTCCAAAAACGTCTCTTTTTTTCAATCTGCTTCTTAATTCTTGTTCAAGGTGTTCTTAAGAGTTTGTAGACACCAAGAACACTTGGTCAAATCTCAAGGGTGCTCAAGAATGAGTCTTGGCCAAATTTAGAAGGAAGAAGAAGTTTGGAAGAGTGTTTTAGAGTTTAAGGCAAAATTTGATAGAGAAATAAAGGAGTTTTAGTAAGAGATTGTAGAGAGAGATGGAGAAGAGTTAAATGAAGTAATTAGAGTGTTTTGGGGCATGTAATGGTCATCCATATGGAGGGGAAAGTGAGGGAAATCATGTGATTCACATGGGGTAATGGGAGACAACATGGGAGACAAATTGGAAGAGTTTGGTGAAAGTTGGGTGAATTTGTCAAAAGTAAAGGACAAGTAGGTGGAGGAAGGAATCCTAAGTGATGAGTTTGATGGGAGGTAGATTAAAATAATGGGAAATGGAGGGAGGTGGCAGCCATGACATCCAATACCTTTAAAATTGGCTAATCCCCCCCTTAGTCCTTCAATTCTTCATATTTTGGCAATTAAGCCCAACCACCAAAAGTCCCCTTTGTCCAATTGAGTCCCTCACCTTATATATTCATCATTTTGCTTGGCCTAAGCCAAGATTAAATTCTGAGAGTGTCCAACACTCATCATACTCCACAGTCCCACTTAATTTAGTGTCTCCTGAGCTCAATTCCCAAATTGGAAAAAAATTCTCCTTATAGCCCAAGGCCTAAATCACTTAGGATTTTGTGGGCATTACAGCTATAGTGGAGAAATATAACAATTTCTAGTAAGTAGAATAACAATTAGACATGCAATAGTGTATACTGTTTGGCATAATTTTGCATGAATTTATAGAGCATCAATAATTTATATTTTGTACTTACTTGATTGTAGATATCACCATGGTTCAATCCAAGGAGGAAAAGTCACGTACCCAGTTAGGCAAAGGAAAAAAAGAGATGAACAAAGAAGCATGGAAGAATTTACCCAAACCACTAGCTCATCGTAGTAACCGTTTGCCACTACCAGTGATGAGACAAATTAGATTGATCCAACATTCCTTGAAGATAACTTCTGGCCTAACTAGAAGAAAGAGAGAAATTCTATTTGCAAGCTGTTGCAAATTTATGGTGTAGGATAGTCTGGACCCACCTAAATTCATTCCGCCAGAGTCAGTGTTACGATTAAAGAATGAAAGAAAAGAAGTACCTCTCTCAAACACCAGGCTTGATGTACTAGATAGATATGTTGCTGGCTGGTCAGAATGGGTCAACAAAATTCTTCACAATAAGAAGTATTACCACGTTTCCAAGAAGGTCTCAATATGGAGGAATCTCAAGTAGAGTACTGATACGCATAACTTTGTCACAACATGAGGGGAATTCATTCCAACTTTAGAAGATGTAAAAGGTCTCTTGGCCTTAAGTACTTTTGGTGCAAAAAACATGTCAGATGAGTTGGCCGATAATGAAGCACACCTCTATAAGAGCTTATCGGAGGATATTGGTAAGGCCAAGAATGCAACAAAAATTGGGTTCAAATTTTGCCCTTGTGACATATGGCTAAATTTTTATTTTGGGCAACCAAACATGGATGGTTCCATAATTCTCAATGAAGGGGCAAATTGCGGTTAAAAATTAAAAGCATTTGTTGAATTCTAGGTGTATAAATTCTTTCTACCTAGTAGAGCTAAAGATGGAGTCTCTACCAGAGGTTTTCTTCTCGCCATCAAATTAGCACAGGGGAAAAAGCTAGCACTTGGCCCATTGTACTTAAGCTCTTTATACAAGAGACTTGATGAATTCTCGCATGCCGCCTCCCATTACATGAGTAAGTATTGGCATTTTCTTCATTTTTTTTTGCGGTGATTTCAATGCCTTAACACATCCTCAATGCTAATTTAACACTAAAGTTAGAAGGGCTTGATAAAAATAACACTAAAGTTTCTTGCCCTGAACTTGAGACTGGCCTTAATGCTAATTTAAAGACTGAAGAATATAATACCAATATACCCCTGGATGATTGTGATGATATGTCCCCAATTGCTGCTATAACTCAAGTAGGCCAAAAAATTTTCACACCATTACTTATTGATATTTCATTTAAACAAACTAACCTTTTTTCTCTCAATTATTTTTTAAATAGATACAGGCACAAACACCATTTATGGCATTATCATCTGCCCTAAAGGTTGGCCCTTCAAAGTTGAGATTAAAACATGGAGTGAGTAAAAGGTGAACCACTGTTGGCAAATCACTCACAAAATTTAGCCAGAATTCTTCTACATCGAAAAGAGGCAAATTAACATAATCCACAAACTTATTGCCTGAGTCAAATATTAGTATTGGCATGGACTCACAACTTGGCCATAATATTGATCTACTACCCTACACTACTCCTCCCTCACCTTCGGCAGGAGACATAAGCACTGCTATAGAAGCTGATCTTATTGAGTTTTATGATATTCAAGTGACAAAGTTGTAGCATCATTACCTATAGGCCATCTTTAATGTAGAGGGTGATTTCTTTTCTGCCAGCAAGATTCAAAGCAAAAGAAATCTACAAAAAATTCTTAGCACTTTAGTTGATACATTAGCACTGCTAAAGAGAGATTTCTGCATTTTATCAATTGAAGAAATATTTGAAGCCAATGAGGCTTTTGAGTTATGTGCCGAGATGATTTTTTTTTCATATACTATCCATGATAGGTTAAAAATAAACAAAATGACATTATTTTTCCCATGGAGATGCTTGAGGATTCTAAATTCAAGTTGGAAAAGTTGTAACCTATCATCCAACAAGTGAGAAAAGCAACTTTAGTAGGGGATTGTCAACTTAAGCTGCAAAAGATAAAGGATGATAAGCAACAAATATCTCAAAAGCTCAAGCATCTTGAAGAAGAAAAAGCTTCCTTAACTGCCCAATTGGTATATGTGGAGAATAAGATTAGTTCTTTAGTGGAAACAAATAAAATTTATGAAGACCAAAAGAAACAAATAGCATCAAAATCAGTGGCCATGAAGGAGATTATTTCTCTCAAGGACATACTCCCACTTTCTTCTTAGGAAGAATAAGTCTCTGGCCTTTTTCTTTTTGTTTTTAGGCAATGCCAAGATGTCACTTTTGTCTCTTTGGCATTTATCAAACAAATCATCTCTTTCATTGAGAGTGAGGCACATATCTCTTTTATTTCAACATTGGCATGAACATAATAATTTAAATAATAAATCTACTTACTTGGTTTCTTGGCAAAACTCCAATATGAACTTTTGGCATGACTGTGGCCATCAATCTGTTCAAAGAAAACAATAGAAATGCCATCTCAATCCATTCAATAAGAGGAAGGCAAGAGATCGACATCTCATTTCAATAAATAGTGTTCTCAGTGTATTCACTAATAGAGAGGTATAAAAATCTTCCCAATGCATTCGCTAAGAGGAAAGCAAGAGATTGACACCACATTTCAATGAATAGTGCCCTCAGTGCATTCTTTAAAAAAGAGCCGTAAAAATCTTCCTATTGTATTCGCTAAGAGGGAAGCAAGAGATTGACATCTCATTTCAATGAATAGTGCCATTAGTACATTCACTAAAAAAGAGCTATAAAAATCTTCCTAATGCATTCGCTAAGAGGGAAACAAGATATCAACATATCATTTCAAGGAATAATGAGCACACTGCATTTGCTGAAAGAAAGTTATAAAAATTTTTCCACCGTGGCATAGGAACACCTCTTGGCAAAATGATGACATTCTCGCATTCTTTGATGAAAACATCATAAAAGGTAGCTTTGGCCAAGTGAGATTCATGGAGTTAAAAAAATAACATCCACACCACGAATAAAAATTTCTTTACCATGCCAAAATCTCTTAGCACATTAACGCTCAGTCGAGGGAATAATAAATATGTATGCATCCATTTTCTACCCAATAATAGATGATAACTAGTAGGCAAATCTATAACATAGAAATGGACCAGGCCTCGCAATAGTTCTTCTTTCAATTCAGCAATCACATAGCCCATCATGGGCACAGCTTGTTTATTGAAACTTTCAATAGTGATCGGCTACTTAACAAGGTGATGAATGTCTATATTTTCTGCTTTAAAGGTAAATATTAGCATGACATTAATATAAACACCTTGATCTAACATGGTTCTCCTCACCGGATAACCATTCAGATAAGACTTCATATACAAAGGTCTATTGTGATCACGATTCTCCACATAATAATCTTCATCAGAAAAAATAATTTGCTGGCAGGCCGTGTTATCTAGGTGGCCAATCTGTTAATGATTTAAATGAGAAATCCCATATTTTTCCATAGAAATACGAGAAATAGAAATATTAGCAACTTGTTTGGCCTCAAAATCAAAGCCAAGCAGATCACATAAATTTTTAAAGGTCATAGGACGCATGAGAGAATATGCAATGTTAGAAATAGAGATCTCATCCTCTTGCCCTTCTTGTTCCTTTGGTAGTGGCGGAGGTAATCGAGGAAAATTTTCTTCATCAAACAAAGAATGAACAAAAGCATGAATATGGCCAACAATAGCATTAACTTGGCCTTGCCTCGCATTGTGAACAGGCAAAGGAATTTCATGAACTTCTCCGCCTTCGAGAACAACCTCCTTTTTGTCAAGCTTATTGTGAAAGAAGCGCTACAAATTCTAACACTTATAGGTTGAACGACAAACTCGGTGATGATATCTACAATATTTTGGATCAACTTTGCCTTGATTTGTTGGCAACTCTGGCACTTGAGGTAGATGAATCACCTAATCTTTAATCCACTCATCTAGTAAGACATAAACTTTATTCATGGGACAGAGAAAAGGTGGAGGTATGTCAAAATTTTTATGAGGACCTTTTTTAAACCTCTTTCCACCTCCATTTTGTGCTTTTTGCATAACAACATTTACAGACTAGTGCTTTAAGTAACTACCTTCACAATTCTTTTTCATTGGAAGAGAATTGCTAGTTTGCCAAGCAGCTTCTACTAAGGTAGCAAAATAAGGCAATTATAAGTTTTCAAGATGAATTCTATATTCATGGAGCATACCTGAGATGCAAATTTTCACAAGCTATCGTTCATCATAAGATTCTTGACAATTAATAACCCTTTCATGGAATCATTGTACATAAATAAGAAGATCTTCTTAAAAATATTAGTGCTCCCGACCAAAGTCCACCAAAGTAACTTTCTCCTAACTTGAAAAGAATTTTTTTGTGAATAGCTTGCACATGTGTCCTCAAGTTTCCACTAAGCCTGGAGCAAGGTTGGCATACCAAGTGTAAGCCTTCTCAGACAAAGACTTAAAGAACTCCTTTAATTTCAAATCATCATCTAGGTTGTATACAAGACACATCTCTATGAAGCGCATCACATGCTCCGTGGCATTGCCCACCTTGGCATAGAATAAAAGAAAACTCGAACTAGAATAATCTTTCAAGCATGGCCTTTTAGTGATATATGGAGAATATGGAACTTTGATCTCCATCACAAAATAAGATGCCTGCTCTTGCTATTGTTCCAACAACTGAAGTAACTCCTCATGAGTTAAATAGGGAGATATGGGCGGTGTTGGGAACTGATTAATTATTGGCAAAGCCTATGAACTTATGCTAGGCATAATACCTCCAGTGCTAGGGGTTGAACTTCCAATTCTAGGATTTATTGGTCATAAGACCGGCATAGTAATAATAGGTACGCCTTCAGAAATAGCTGTAAAGATGATAGAATCACTTACAGTAACTGTTAAATTTTCTAGTGACAATGGTGGATTAACTTGTGACATTTGGTCTAATGCCCCAATTTGTGGCCATGATAGGTTGGCCAATGCATTGATAACCACTTGATTGCTCTACTGTATAGTATTCAACATGCACTATTTTAATGGCTAGAACATTTCCAGTAACTGAGCCATGTATGGTGGAACATCAACAATAAGAGACAGCTCCGAGCTAGTAATGTTGTTTTCATCATTGCCGCCTAACATAACTTTCCTTCTATGTAATCACGCCCTCCCTAGTGGAGTCGCCAAAAATGTGGGTGAGGGTTATTTATGGAAGAGGGCAAAGGGTTACACATGAAGGGGAAAGAAGATGATTAAGGGCCAACAGGGAGGAGGAGCAAGCAACCCGACAAACTCAGGGAATTAACAAGAGAAAAGATCTCAGGCAAAATAATGAATAATAGCCTGGGAAAAATAAAATGCCAGGCAAAACGAAGTATTAACTTATATGAAATAAAATGCCTGGTAGAAGCAAACGAGAGTGTGGGGAAAATTGAAGTAATATGATAGCTCTTTGTAAAAATATGGCCCTTTTTCCATAAGAAAAGTAAAGGCTATTTATAGGAAAGTTCGGCTCATAGGATTATGCCACTTGTCTTTAAATCAATGGTAGAGAAAAGTGTAATGGTCATTTTTTAGTAAAAGCTATTTTTTGAGCTTTTGGGTTTACTGGGTCGGTTGGAAAATCCAACGGGCCTTTCTCCGAGCCCACCAAACCAGAACTCCCTAGAATCATCCCCTTACGATATCATACTAAAATTTTTTTCCAAAATTTTAAATTCGATATCATCTAACCTGGAATAGTCAAATGGTCAATAAATTTTTTTTAATCAATAATAAATAAATAGATAAATATACAAAAACCAAATTCCACTATTATAAACATCAATAGTAATACATATAAACTCATGAAATTTAAGAGTCTACAATAATTAAGTTCTGGCTTGATTTGTTGCACATGTTATTAGAGCTGACCTAATACCATGATGGTGTGTCATACTAGGTATGCACATGCATCGTCTATTAGGGCTGATCCTGGATTGGAGAAATTACTTGGCCCTTAGCTAAATAATCTGATTAGTGAGGTTACTAGTCCAAGGGACCAAACATAAGATGGAGTTTGTAACACCTCCATATCCCACATTAGAGAAATATGAGAAGTGTTATGTGAATATATAGATTCAAGTTTCAGAATATAAATATCTAGAACTTATCCTTTTTAAAATGATAGCCCATGTGATGTGAGTAAGTATTCCATTCACTAGTTAATGTTTATCATTTTTTAAATGATAGTCTATGTAGTATAAGCTGTTGTTCCATTGACCACTTGTGGTTTTAGACATTATAGATAGTATTTGAGCTAACCTGACATCATGATAGGTGGCATACCAAGTGTGCACATGCATTGTTTACTAGAGCTAATCCTAGTTTAGAGATGTTATTTGGCCAAGAGCCTAGTAATATAATTAAAGAGGTTACTAGTTCAGGGGACTAGGTAATCCGATAGGCCTCAACGGGGATGTTGGGTGCTTAAGGGGGGCATTTGTAGCACCCTATGTCTCATATTGGAAAAATGTTGGAAGCCTTCTATGGATGTATAGATTCAAGATTTATAATAGGAGAACCTAACGCCTATCATGCTCCAAAAGGATAAATTTTTACAACTATTTTGGACCAATGTAATACCAGATGTACTCAATTATTTTTTAGTCGTGTCACTAGTTAGCCCTTGAAATACAAAAGGCTTTTCGTAATTAGTTTTAAACTTTAATTAGTTTTGGGTCACATCACTAGTTAGGCCTTGTGTTTGATGGTCAATTGTGTACGATGATCTCAGTGCGCAGAAATTCATTTTGTCTCTCCTGCTTGTATCATCCTTTTTCCCCCCTTTTTAGCATCTTCAGGTTGGCAAAGTTGATATCATATAAAAGAGAATTGTTACTTATGATGGCCAGTGAAATAATTATAAAAAAATTGATAATCAAGCCTAACAATGCTCTAAAATTGCTGCATTGTGTTTAAATGATGAATAAGTAACATATTGTAGTTCAAGAGAAAACCACCCAAAACAGATTCCCATAACTGTCTGTGCAATTCATCAAAGCCATTAGGGTAAACTATACCCATCATCCCTAAACTACACCCAATGTTACTTAATCATTCTAAAACTATCAAGTATTGCTTAATTAATTAACATGAGATATAGTTTAAGGACCATCGGTGGACTTTACACAGGTCACTATGTCACTAGAGTTAGAGGTGAGTACTTGGTTAATTTGATTTGAAATTGATTTGAACAATTTTTAGTTTTTATAAAATATATTCAGACCATCTTAATTACGAGTTAGAACTGATTCAACCATCTTAATCACATTTCAGTTTATTTGGTCCCTTTTTCTAATATCTAAGTATATTATAAATGAAAAAAATATGATAAATATTCATAATTTTACATCTCATACCTAAAGTTAAAGGAGGATGAACAAAAAATAGTATAAAAGTAAATGGAAATAGCTCAATATATGTAAGATTGACATGATATTGTTAAAATATTTATCACTATTTGATCAATTTGATTTATTCGGTTTCACGTATAAGAATTATTAACCGACCCAATAACCAAACATAAAAATCGATTTTTCTGAAACTACTGAATTCAAAAAATAATTAAATTGTATTATTTTTTTTTCAATCTTTTTAACTTTATCCAAATAATACTTAAGCACTAACCACGCGCCGCTGAATTGTTGAATTATCAGATCCAACCTGCACCACTATGTCAGCATCACCAGTAAGTTCTAGACCACCACCGTCCATCCCACCATTCTTCACCCGTCGTTGACCATTATTTACTTCCTCATTTCCATAGTATTTGGCACTTTTTTTACGTTTAAAATTTTATTTTTACTGAAATTTTTATTATATTAATTATTCTTTTTGTCTCTTTTATATTAATTATTTTTTAAAAGCTTTAAAAGACAGTACTAAGAAATTATAACATTCAGTCCAGAAAGATTACTCAAAAAATAATTAATAGCTCTTTCTCTGCCGAACTCTCTCTCCACCAACTTAATTCCCTACCGCCTCTCTCACTATTCTCTATTGTTTCTTGACAAATCCAGACTTTAGTCCAGATTTGGTTGGTTTCCTTCCATTCCTTTCATCATTTGATTAACTTTATACAATGTTATCCATCGGATTTTATGTTATATGCAATCTCTTTCAAATTCTAGTGTTCAAAAGCGATTCAAAACTGTCACAGGAATAGTCTTTAATTTAATACGGGTAGCAATGAATCTAATTTTTTTTTATTCACTGGAATCTTAGTTCTGTTGGAGTGTCTCGATATTTGATAACAAATATGAAGATGATTATATAGAATAATGTTAGTTTTATTTTTTATGTTTTAGTGGTTGCCTTTTTATTTTCATAGATATTCTTATTCAGGCCCTTAATATCTGATTAGTACTAGCGTTGCTTAGTTATTGCCATTATGGTCTTAGCTTTATTCAATTTATTTGTGACTTTTGTATTACTTCATATTTATTCTAGCTTATCTGAAAGGATTAGCTCGATTTGATTTTTTTCTCTTTATTCGGTGTCATAGAAATGAGTAACTTTTTTGTGATCAATTTTATATTTCTGTTATTCTTTAAAGTCTTATATCATCATTAGTTTGTAAGATATTACCTTTCTCACTTTTAATTAGAATAAAACATCTTTTGTAAAAAAAAAAACATTCAGTCGAGCATTTATTTTATATCACCTGCAATAAAAAATTATCAAGTCAAACATACATTTCAAAATTAAAAATGTACCACATTATGAAGAGAAGGTCACTAGTTTTGTTTTCCTGTAACTTAACCAAAAAAATGCAAAAAAAAGAAAATGCTATGCAGAACTGATGTCACAACGGTAACCAAAAAGAGAACTTTACATTAGAAAAAAATAAAAAAGCTTTGTAGGTATCGCGAACGCTTAACAAATTGCTCATGCAATCTATTGGAAAGATTTTTGTTTCTCACCCTCGTACTTGAAAATAATTAAATAATGGCAGTGATCGTTGTGGTGGTGCACATGTGATGATTAGTCCCTAATCTTTAATTATTATTTCAATTTTAGCTCCAATCTCTAATTTGCATGTTTTGACTCCCACATCTTGTTTAAATAATTCATTTTGGATTTTTTGGTTGCAAAACTCATAAGTTCATATGGAAAACATCAAATCAGCATAGAACTGTAGGGCAAAAATGTTAGCTTTAACCATTAAAAACTTTTTCCTTTAACAAAATATCCTCTTCCCCATCTCGGCCTCCCCTACTACCAGCCCTTACCCTCTTACCACCCCCCATCCTTTGTCCCAAACCACAATCGCTGCTAATAGTCAAGTTGGAACTCCAAGAAATCAACCTAATCGGGCTCCCTCCTCCCCCCCCTCTTATCCTTTGCCTTATCCCCTTTTCACGGCCCCTCCCTCCTTCACATAGCAGCAAGATCATTGGGCCAACAACATGAAGGGAAATTGTGATGGGAAATCATGAAAAAAAATTGCGCCAATTGAGACACGAAAATCATAATGATTGAAACATGATGGTTGAATCCTGACAGTTGAATCGCAATATTAAATAGCTAGGCCAATAGGAGAATTGGAAAGAGAGGCATCGAAGACGTGAGGGAGGGTTGACAGAGAGAAAGGCGGATCAGGTAGGCAATGATGGGGATGGGACAAAGGAAGACAAATCGGCTGAGCGACGTTGAGGATGGGAGACAGGAAGGGTGAATCGGGTGAGCAATGACAAGGATGGGGAAGAGGAAGGGGGAATCGAGTGAGTGACAATTGGGATGGGGGAGAAGTCGGTGCTAGCCATGAGTGAGATGATGACATAGATGGTGGCACAGAGCGGCAATGAGTGAGGAAGGCGAATGAAGGAAAGGGTTGGTCGAAGAGGGAGGCCCAGATGAGGTGAGGTTTTTTTTCCGTTAGATTTCACTGTTTTTAAGAATTCTTTGTTAGAGGAGGAAGTTTTTAGGAGGTTAAAGTTAATATTTTTCCCTACAATGCTATACTGGCATGATATTTTTTGTCTAAACTAACAAATTCCGTCACTTAAAATTCAAAATAAAACGTTCAAACAAAGTTAGAAAGTCATAACATAAAATCTGAAGGTTGAAATTAAAACTAAAATACTAATTAAATATTGGAGCCCAATCGTGCACTTCACCCTATGCTAATGATGCTGCTTTTGAGGATGGAACAATGCCAAAGTACATGCATATCTCAACGTGGCGTCTGACGCGCTGGATTAAAATTTAACAATTCCTTGCTTGTCGTCTTTGATATCTAAATGCCCCTGGTCAAACAACTTAATGCTATCCAATACCATGTAAATAAAAAAGTAGTACCGAGTAGCAACTAGCAAGTGGCAACTCAAGTGACGAGTACGGAGCGACGTTAGGTCGTGACGCGCGTACGGCGTCATGACCCTATTTTTATCTCGTGTCCTTAAGGCCGACGCGCATAGGGTTTTGGTTGTTCCAGTTAGTTAGATAATCGAACCTTCTTTGTCGTGAATATGAGAAATTATCCACCTTGAAAGTCTGAAATCAATTTAAAGACACTTTAATTTCTATAGTCTGTATTACCTTGGTTTAAAAATTTTATTTTTTACTTTTAATTTAAAATTTTTTATTTATTTCGTGGGGACTTCGTAAAAATTTAGAATTCCTTGCCATAAAATGCCTAAAATTATTACCCATAAGAGCTACAAGAAAAATAACCATCTATTGTCACTTGATTTGACGTTCCATTAAAAATTAATGTTATGTTCTTTCGGAAAAAAATCTATGTTACTAAAAAACTACTAGAAGGGAATCAAGCCCAAGCTCTATCATATAAGATAAATTCCTAAGCAGAATTATTTGTGCAGAACTATCTCCGTCAGTAGAACACATTTTTAAAGGGACAAGATATTAATCGGTCCTAAAACTTTTTACATTTTGTCAACTTAGTCCTAAAACTTATTAACATACCAAAATAATCCTAAAACTATTAAATCATTAGCTCTATTAGTTCTAATTTGAATGTCTCACTAGCTGGCTTACAGAAATGCCAATGTGGCAATTAACAAACGTTAAAATGTTGAGTTGTTGACTTTTTTATTTGATGGGTAATTTTGAGGATTGAATTGTTCAAAACAAAATACTAGAGTGATAAAAACATTTTTTCCCTACTTTTTTGCCATCTTTTTCGGCCATGACGGGCATGGAGGAGATGAGCTTCATTTAAGGTTTCAAGAAAATTGGGGAAAATGGTAAATAGGTGGAAAGGATCAGCAATTGGACTCGAGAGAGTGAATTGATGAATTTAATAAAAATGAATATCGGTAAGAAACAATGGAGGAAAAATATCCTCTTTTGAAGGTTGTAACATGGATTCCTCACTCTGGTTATATCAATTCACTCTCATTTGAGTTTCCTTGGTTGGTTTCTGCATCTGGTGATGGAAAACTTACATTGATCGATGTTAGAAAGTGGTTGAGGACTAGCCGGCATTCTTTAGATATGAGGGTCTCAAGGGTTAACATAGCTAACCAAACTACTGTAGAACCACCTCAAAGGACATTGAATGGATTTTAATGCTTAAATGATGTTGATATCGGTGCAAATTGATTTACATTAGTTGGCATAGAATGTGTTGAATGTGTTTGGATCTTTTTGGAAGCTTTAGAAATTGAGTGCAGGGCCGTGATATGAGATGCAAATAACAGGGGAATAGGATGCATTAGCATAGGCTCTAGATAGAGTTTAGTAGCAAGGGTGGCCACAATGATCATTATTCTTTTGCAGCCAATAACCTAGTCAATGGTGACGGGAACAATGTCTAACACAATAGGCGCAGCGTGTGCTTGAAGAAGGCGTAAGAATAAGAATAGTACATTTGTATCCATTTAGGTTACTGATCAACAGGATTCATTTGTGCCCCAACTATTTTTTTCCTTCATTCGTGATTGCTTATTATGAAATAGTTCTCAATATTTTAAGTAAAGGTTTTTAGGGATGGGCCGATAAGGCCTAATTCTAAAAATTGATTTTTGTTCAATAAAAAACAATGGAGAAAAACCAGCTGTTCTACAAGAAACCCATCCGCTAGAATTGGGCAGAGCTCTAAATCAATCCCTTACATTCATCACCCAAGAGACCTATCTGCCTCGTCCTCTAATTCTTTTGTTGTTTCTTCTTTGATGACCAAAGTGTTCTGCAGCATAGACACCTTCAAGTCCTTCTTCCCGAGCCAAGCATGTTGATGTCGAGATGCAAGACCTCATCTGTCTTATTTCCATCCCAGCCATGGTGGAAACCTACTTCAATGCAATATGAGGCTAAGATGAAAGGGTCCTCCATGAATAGGTCAATCAAATTAAGACACTTGCATCGTCGCTTCTTCTTGAATAGATTTGAGAGATTGAACCTCGACAAAATAAAGGCAGTTATGCTGATAGGGTTGAAGAAGATGCCAAGTGGTGAAATGAGTATTTTAATCACTCTTGTTTTCATTTTAAGCAATTCAATCTCGAAAGTTATGAAATAGATAAAAAGAGCCAACAAGTTAGCATTTAAATGTCCGTTATTTGCTACCTCAGCCTTTCCATTTGCCACCTAGTGAGACGTCTAAATTATAACTAACAGAGCTGATGCTTTCATTGTTTTAGGATTATTTTAGTAAGTTGATGAGTTTTAAGAGTAAGTTGGTAAAACATAAAAAAGTTTTAGGACTGTTAATATCTTACCCATTTTTAAGTCATCCAATATTTAAAGCAAATAATTTATTATATATGATTAGCCAGTAATTGTAGAACATAAGGGTTTTAAAGTCACATTGCAATTAATGTATAGGTTGTAGATCTAAAGTTATAGATAAATAAATATGTATGACTTAGTTAAGTGAGCACATTTTATTAAAAAAAAAAAGACACAAAATCACATGTCTCAAATTAAGGAAGTTTCCCCGTTGAATAATCATATATAATCACTTGATTTGATGTTCTATATATTAAAAGTCTATGTTACTAAAGAGCCACTAGAAGGAAATCAAGACTCAAGCTCTATAATAAAGTAATATCACAATTAATGTACAAGTTGTAGATTTTTTTGAAGGAGTACAAGTTGTAGATTTAAAGTTATAAATAAATACTTATGTCATAAGCAAACACATTTAAAAAGAAAAAAAAAAGGTACAAAATTTGCATGTCTCAATTTATGGAAGCTTCTTAATTTCGCCGCGTTGTCTTGCTCCTTTCTTCTGACATAAAAAGCGACTATCCTACCCTTTTCCTTACGTAACCTCCATTTTCCCAACCTCATCTAATCCAATAGCTCTACTTCTGCTCCACCACTCACCAGTGTGTCGATGAAGGCTCAGGAGAAGGCGATGGAGGAGCTGGTTAGAGGCCGCGATTTCGAGAACCAGCTGAGAAGGCTTCTGGATCAGTCTATCGGCGACGTGGGTTTGGTGGTGAAGGAAGATCTGGTTGGGAAAATAATGGATTCCTTCCGGAGTTCGATTTCCATTTTGAAAAGCTGCGAGTACGATGAGGTCTCGCACCTTGCTCGCGACGGTCCCAAGTCCGAGGATTCCAGAGAAAGCATCAGCAGTACTTCTGTACGCAAAGTTCGGCGAGGATGTTACAAGCGCAGGTGAGATGACGGCCTGGCCGCCCAAACTCCAAACACCCAACCTACAAGCATTTGGGAATTGTTACTGGCAGGAAATGCTTATTGGACCCCTGGACAAGGGAACACTCGATTAATTTTGATGATGGCCACGCATGGAGAAAATATGGACAGAAAACTATTCACCACGACAAATACCCTAGGTACCAATTTTAAGCTATTCCACAATTTCTCTCTTCTTCTGTGTTTTCGAGTGCGACAATTAACGCGTCAGTATACATAGATTACTGTGGGTGAATTCCTACTTGCATTTTGATTAATTCCGTCTACGTTAATTAGCATATATACCTTTATATGGAAGTTGAAAATTATATTATTAAGCCAATAGTATATTGATTTTGAAAAGATATATTTTTTGTGTAATATATATGGAAATGTATGTCAGATTGAATTTTCAAACAAATTTGGAATTTGATCAACTTTAAATTTTCTGCCGTTCTAATTGGTTGACCTTATATCTATGTATGCAAAGATATATTGTTGACCTAAAACTAATTAGTGTTAAATTTTTACATAATTTGATCAACTTCCAATTTTCAGCAATTCCGATTCTCGGCCCTTAAGTTGACATTATATGTTTGTAAAGATATATTGTATAATAAATTGTGAAGTTTAAACTTTTTAAACAATTGTTCTTAATTGTGAAGTCTGATAAAAATTAATTTGATCAAAAAAATGTAGATGTATTCCAGAAGTATGCTTGGATAAACACGATTTAAAAAGTAAAATGTAAAAATTTTAGATTGAAGGTCAAAATGTGGTTAAAACTGGGAAGAACAATTGGTGGATATTTGGAATTACATTGGAAATGTGGGGCTAATTTTTTCATTTAATGAGGCCAAGTATGTAAGTTATCACTCAATTAACATCTAATAGTTGGAACTAAGGTTGTTAGAGTCGGGTTTCTACTTAGAGTCATTTTGGTTTTCTTACAGTCGTAAAAAGTCGTAGAGTCATAAGATTCTATAAAAAAACTTTTAGAAAAAGATAAAAAAATATAGTCATCTAAATTATTTCAGGAAGTTCATATTATATAATTTTTCACTTGCTAATATTTTAATACCATAAAAATGCCCTGGCATAAGCCTATAATACAAAAAAAAAATGTTTTCAAATTCACAATTCATAAATGAAAAGTTGAAAACATCTCAATTATCTAATTGAACACAAGAAACATTATGACCAATGATAATATCAATATTATTATCTTCTAAATTCATATCTTCTTCTTCTTCTTTTTTAGTTTTATCATTTAATAGGTTAGTCTCATTATGTAAATATTTGTTTCATCATTGGCATTTTCTTTGCCTACAACCACATTTGCATAAACTTGACAACCAGGATTATTAAAATCACAATGAAAAAGAGTAATCAAGTGACACTAGGGTCCTGAGAGAAAAAACAATAGATGATTTCTATTTTTTTCAATTATCTTTATTTATTTTTTTATTTTAATCTAAATTAGTTTAGTTTGATTGTATAAAGATTGAATTGGGTAATAAATTAATATATTGTTTACTTGCTTTCATTTTTTAGCCCAATTTCAACAAATTTAATATAATAACATAGAAATGTAAAGTCGTAAAATTTCTAAGTTTCTAAGACTAAAGTTGAGATTCTACCCATTTCTACTTATATATAAGTTTCTATTAAGACTTGAAATATTTTTTATTTATAGAGTCATAGAAACATAAGTTTCTAAGTATTAAGTCGGGATTTTAATAACCATGGTTGGAACAATTACTTAACTCTCTATTACTCCTCATTTATAACAATGTAATAGATAATATTTGAAAAACACAAAAGTAGGAATCTTACTTGGCTAATCTACTAATCACGCTAAATTTTGAGAACATTGAAAAAAAAATTATATAAAGTTATTTTTTTTAGGTGGTAATTAGTATATAGAATGTTTATAATTACATAAAAATGTAGATATATGAATAATTTGCTCCATTACAATTTATTAGCACCCGTACGTCACACTTGTTTTAATCTGAAAAAATATATATAATAAAAAAAATAAGAGATCCAAAATTTTCATAAGAAAATTAGTCAAAATTGATTAAAATTAAGCGTTAATTTTGAGTTTCAAGAGTTTCAACTTTAGGCAATTATGAAATTAGTTATGGACAATTTGAGGTGCAAATTAGTTGGATGCTAAATTCCAACTTACATCGTTTTATATTTTTTAAATTCTTCAGTGTTCACATTTATCCTGAGATAATTTTAAGCTTGCTCTATAAATAATAATATAATCATGAGTTATAGATTGCATTTCTTATTTCTTGGGAAAAAGGAAAATATCAACACACCGAAGCACATAAAGATTCTTGCAATAATTCATCTCTTTTGAAATAAATCATATCTTTAGGAAACTTTTTTTTTTTTACGGTAGAAACTCCAATCAAATTAAGCCAAAACAGATAACAACCATTCAGTAAAGGGGGTCTCTCAAGCCACTTTTTCCCATGACGTAGGCCCTTTCTAGCTAAGATGCCCTTTCTAGTTAAGATGTGGGCAGCTACGTTTGAAGAACACCTACAAAAAAGAGACTTGTACATAGGAAAGAAACTACCTAAAGTTCGAGCCTAATTTATGAGAGCTCCAAAGTAAATTAAAGAAGGGGACATCCCCGATTGAAGTTAAAAAATAAGAACAAGAGAATCATACCCAATCTCTATATACTCCAAACCATATCTTTTAGCTTCCTTAATACCCCATAAAATTGCAAGTGCTCCAAGAACAGTACTTCCAGCCCGGCATAGTTCATGCCAATCGAGAGTGCAAAGGTCACCTTCCCAGTTGCATCCCTACAAATTACACCAACACTGCCTTTCTTGTCCCTCCATCCAATGCTGCATCCACATTAATCTTCATATATCTCCTTTGGGTGGCTGTCACTGCCGCATCACCTGCTGTTGTGTATGAGTTGGGTGTGCCGAAATTCTGCCCTCCTTCTTCTAATGTTCCAGCCATACTCCAATTGCCTGTGCAGCGAAAGATGGCTTCTGGCAGAGGTCTTCATGGACAACTTTATTGCAGTTCTGCCACACAAACCAAGCAAAAACCGCAAATACTAGAGCTTGATCCTCATTGCTCGACAAACTTGCCTGTAAATCCTCCTGCTACCTTTCTGTCACATGTGGAAGTGAAAGGTCTAGAGCACAACCAACCAAAACCAAGAAAGAGCACCTGAATATCAAGTACACCATTAACTCAACTTGGGAGCCACACACCAGACATATAGACTCGACATTCAAGCTGTTTCTCAAAAGATTCGCTCCAATTGGGAGGGCATCATGACAAAATCTCTAAAAAAAATAAATGCACTCTTGGTGGTAACATTAGACTCAACACCCACTCCCAAAATTTCAAACGCAGAAACACTAGGTAGTAAGCCGACTTCACCGAAAAGCAACCATTCTCGTTCATGCCCCACATTAATACATCCTCCTAGAACTGAGGCACTAGAGAAATCACCTTCATTATTGCGACGTCCAAAGGATGAAGCAAGGCATTAATAATATTATAATTGCATTATGATCAATTAAGTGCCACACCTTCCAATGCTCTGTATTCAGGACCATCATGGTTATAGGCTTACTATGATCTCCAGGGAGCCAATTATCTATCCAAATTGAAATATTGAACCCATTACCTAGTCGTCAAAAAGCCTTTTTACGTATAATATCTCTCCCTTCTAGCAAGCCTTTATAAATAATTGTGTATGAACTTGGCTTTTCTGCCCAAAAAAATTGAGTTGTCGAAAAATACCTTCCTTCCTAGACCCATGCTAGTAAACTCCTTGGATTTTTTGCTATTCTCCATGCTTGATTTGCCAACATAGCCCAATTGAAGGCTTCCACAACCCAAAAGCCTAATTCCCCCGACCTCTTGGAGGTGCACATACGATTCTGCGCAAACCATACCATTTTCTTATCTTCCACATCATAAGACCAAAAAAAGCAAATTGCCAGTGATCTTAATTCGTCACACATTTTAGTCATGATTAAAATGCAACTCATTAGATAGGTCCGTATTGCCTATATAATTGTTTTGATTAAAAGGCGCTTCCCTGCCTAAGAAAGTAAAAAAGCTTTCCACTGATAATTTTTACTTTACTCTCTTAATAAGAAACTCAAATTACATAGTTTTTTTCCGACTGAGTAGCCAACGAAAACCTAAATATTTTCCCCCCTTTAAGAATGAGTTCATCCCAAGGAGACGCATTATTGATTACTTAAGATCCCCATTGTAGCTGGAACTAAAGAAGCCCGATGTTTTCCCTATTTTGACTTTCTGACACGAGGAATGCTTATATAGCGCTAGAATTGCCAACAAGTGCCTAACATCTGTCTCCTTGTCCAGCAAGAATAAAAGACTATTGTTAGCAAACAACAAATTGAAAGAATATGATAGAACAAGAAGGAAAAGAAATACTGGCAACTGCTGTATATTTTTATTGAATTGAAACACGCCTAATATAGGCAATGCATTTTGGAACGTTAGAAACAAATTTACTGAAACTTAGGAAGCAAGAAAACTAATCAACTAAAAATTCGGTTCTTTATTCTTATCCTGAACTAATCTTCCTAGTCTTCAGCAGCTGCATCTTCTTTGACTTCCACGTCAGTGCTCTCTTGCCACATTGGATCACTTGCTTCAACACTCCCCCTTGAGCCAATGTTCAGTCTGTTTCGAAGATCTTCAAATTTTGCTAATGGCAATGCTTTTGTAAACAAGTCAGCCATTTGATCTTCTGTTCTGCAAAACTTTACATCTGCTTCTCCCTTGTTGACTAACTCCCTTATGTAGCTGTGCTTGATTTCAATATGCTTTGTCCTCCCATGTAAAATAGGATTTCTGGTCATGGCCACTATCGAAGCATTATCACAAAAAAGAATAGTTGCTCCTAGTTGTTATTGATCTAAATCATGTAACAGTCTCCTAAGCCAAACAATTTGACATGCAGCAATATTGGTTGCAACATATTCTGCTTCTGTTGAGGATAAAGCAACCGTGCTTTGCTTCTTGGATAACCAGGATATAGATCTAGACCCCAGGATAAAACAATTTCCACTGGTGCTTCTTCTATCTTCTTGACTTCCAGCCCAGTCACTATCAGTATAACCTTGTAAAATCATATCTGCATCTTTCAAATACCAGATTCCATAATCTCTTTTCCTGAAATATATCTGAGTATCCTTGTAGCTGCGCCATAATGATGCTTTGTAGGATTTTGCATATATCTTGAAACAAAACTCACTACAAACATTATGTCTGGTCGAGTGTGAGACATAAAAAGCAACTTACCAACCAAACTCCTAAACCTCCTTGAATCTGCCAATTCAGTTCCATCTTGAGCTTTAAGCTTTTCATTTTTATTCATCAGAGTAATGACAACTTTACAACTGTCCATGTTAAACTATTTCAGAACATCATTAGCATATTTCTCCTGAGATATGAAGATACCATCTTTTGTCTGCTGAACTTCTAACCCAAGGAAATAACTGAGAGTTCCCATATCTGTCATCTCGAATACTTCCATCATTGATCTTCTGAACTCCATGATGAGCTGAGGTGATAATCTTGTATATATCATGTCGTCCACATACAGGCTTACCATGATGAGATGATGTCCTGCCCTTTTCAGATATAAGGTAGGCTCATTGGGGCTCCTACGAAAGCCATGAATATGAAAGAACTCATCTATTTTATTGTACCATGCTCTAGGTGCCTGTTTCAGACCATATAGAGCTTTCTTCAGTCTGTAGACCTTCCATTCTTCTCCTGGTTTTACAAACCCTTGAGGTTGTTGTACATAAACTTCTTCCTTCAGTTCTCCATTGAGGAAGGCTGACTTCACATCAAATTGAAGAACTTTCCACTGATGCTTTGCTGCAACTGCAAATCAGTCTCACTGTTTCAAATCTAGCAACTGGTGAGAATGTTTCTTCAAAATCAACTCCTTGCTCCTGTGTGTATCCACGTGCCACTAACCTTGCCTTGTGTTTCTGAATTGTTCCATCAGGTTGATATTTTGTTTTAAAAATCCACTTTAAACTCACCACCTTCTTTCCTAGTGGTAAGTCAGTGATCTCCCAAGTGTCATTCCTTTCGATAGCTTCAATTTCTGTTGTCATTGCTTCTTTCCAGATCTTATTCTCCATGGCTAGATGCACATCAGTTGGATCTCCTGCAAACATTGCATATGTTGAGGAGTAGATTTCGGTTAGGGATTTTGTTTTAGCTCTGTCTGGTGAATATAATGATATTTCAGAAGCTGTTGATGGTGTCCTCACAGGAGTTTCCTCACCAAGTGCAACTTCTGTCTCTACTGAAGTAGCTTCTTCCTCAATGTCTACCTTTATGCCCTTCACTTTCTCTTCTTCTTTCCAGCTTAAGTTCTCATCAAACTTAACATCCCTGCTAATCACAATGCTTTTTATTTCTGGATCAAATAACCTGTATGCTTTTGAGTTTAAGCTATACCCAACAATGATGCATTTCTTAGACTTTTGATCCAGTTTATGTCTGCCTACAAGAATTAAGGCATAACATATGCATCCAAAAATTCTTAAATGAGCTACAGATGGCTTTGAGTCATACCAGGCTTCATAAGGTGTCATGTTCCACACTACCTTTGTTGGAGATAGGTTGAGTAGGTACACAACAACAGCAATAGCTTCTGCCCAAAAATCATTTGAGAGACCTTTAGTTTGCATCATGGCCCTGGCCATCTCCACTACTGTTTTGTTCTTCCTTTCAGCAATACCATTTTGTTCTAGAGTATATGGTGCTGTCAATTCTCTTCTGATGCCATGCTTATCACAGTAGTTCTTGAACTCTTTTGAGCAAAACTCACTTCCCCTGTCTGACCTTAGAGTTTTCATTGTTTGATTGCATTGCTTTTCAACCAAAACTTTGAATTTTTTGAAGTGCTCAAAAGCTTCAGATTTATGACTAA
>KK899200.1:215834-254613 GCA_000696445.1 Aquilaria agallochum | reverse complement strand
GAAATACACCCAACTCATTCTTGAGAAGTCATCAATGAATAACAGAAAGTACTTACTTCCAGCATGTGATTCTGTTTTCATAGGTCCATAGATGTCAGTGTGGATCAGTTCCAGCTTTTGACTTGCTCTTTTTTGCTTTGCTTTTGGGAAAAGGTTTCCTTGTCTGTTTCCCCATAGCACATCCTTCACACACCTTTTCCAGTTCTCCAATATTTGGTAGTCCTGTCACCATTTCTTTACTGGCCAAAAGTTTCAAACCTTGAATGTAGAGGTGTCCATATCTCTGATGCCATTTTTCTGAATCATCATTCTTAGTGCTTGTTAACAAGCACTTGCTTATGCTTTCAAACTCGACTGGGAACATTTTGTTGTCAGTCATATTGGATTCCAACACCTTGTTGCCTGCACTAGTCTTGACACAACACTTGCCATTTTCAAATATGATTGTATAGCCATGTTCTACTAACTGTCCAACACTAATAAGATTGTGTGCCAAACCTGGTGCATAGTGAACATCCTTAATTGTTCTTTCTTTACCATTTGCATGTACTAACACATTGCCTTTTCCTTGGATTTGTACTTGCTTGTCGTTTCCAAGTCTGACCTGAGCCTTGTATGCTTCATCCAGCATTTTGAACTTGATCTTGTCCCCAATTAAATGGTTTGAACATGCACTGTCCAAATACCATATTTCTTTTGAAGGGAAAAGAGTCTCTTCACTGGCCATGAACAGATAGTCTTCCTTGTCTTCTTCCTCTTGTTTGAATTTTTCCTGGTCATCTTTGCTCCAGCAGATGTCTTCTTTGTGTCCAAACTTTTTCCAATATGAGCATTGTGTCAATCTACCTCTCCCTCTTCCTCTGAAGAAGGTTCTTCCTCTTCCTCTGTATTGGGAGGGTCTGCTCCTCTCCCCTTGCACCTCAAAAGCCTGCTCTTCCTCTCTTCCAGCTGTTCTATTGATCCTGGCCTCATGAGTCTGCAAGGATCCCATTAACTCATCAATTGAAAATGTGGCAAGATCTTTTGATTCCTCAATGGCAGCAACTACATGATCAAACTTGGAGGTCAGGCTTCTGAGTATCTTTCCAACTACAGTTTCATCTGTGATGCTATCACCATATGCTCTCATTTGATTAACTATGGAAGAAATCCTCCCCAAAACGTCTTGAACAGACTCCCCGTTTTTCATGAGAGCAGTTTTAAAGTCTCTTATCAAAAGCTGCAATTTGACTATGATGACTCTTGCTGACCCCTGGTACTCAGTCTTAAGAGTGTTCCACGCTTGTTTAGCTGTAGTTGCTCCAGCAATGCGAGAGAAAATTGATTCACCACAACTTGTTGAATGAAAAAGAGAGCTTTTGCATCTTTCTTCATCAGCTCCCTAAAAGCTCCTTCTTCTGAGGTTTCTGCACTGAGGCCTTGTTCGACAAGATCTTATAGATCCTGAGATCTAAAGAGCGTTTTCATTTTGATACTCCAATACTCATAAGAGTTTCCCTTAAACAAGGGATTTTGAGGCTGTGACACATTAACTGAATTGTTCCCAGCAGTTCCATTTGCCATTGTTCTTCTTATCAAGTAAGGATTAAAGATAGAACAAACAAAGACTAGCCAAGAATTGCAACCTGGCTCTGATACCACAATGAAAGAATATGACAGAACAAGAAGGAAAAGAAATACTGGTAACTGCTGTATGTTTTTATTGAATTGAAACACGCCTAATATAGGCAATACATTTTGGAACGGTAAAAACAAACTTACTGAAACTTAGGAAGCAAGAAAACTAATCAACTAAAAATTCGGTTCTTTGTTCTTATCCTGAACTAATCTTCCTAGTCTTCAGCAGCTGCATCTTCTTTGACTTCCATGTCAGTGCTCTCTTGCCACATTGGATCACTTGCTTCAACACAAACGAGATATACTCGGACTAGCCCTCGCAATAGTTATTCCTGTAATCATTTAGCTTTCCTCGAAATGATGAAGCAAAGTAGAAAACCCTTACATACAAAACAAAATTGGGAACGGGTAAAGTGGATCACCTTGCCTGAAACCCCTGAAGGGTCAAAATACCCGGGATGCCTCGCCATTTATTAGTACAAAAAATGAGGATGACTCTACACAACTCTTCACTAGGTCCACCCATTGAACATGAAAACCCATCTTGATCATGACCACTCAAAGGAAGTTCCACTTAACCCTATTATAAGCTTTCACCATACCGAGTTTCAACGCTATTTCTACCTCCTTTTTCCCATACAACCTATTTATATAATGACACATCTCGAGAACCACAAGGGCATTATTTGTAAGAAGTTGACTTGGTACAAAAGCACTCTAATTTTCAGAAATTAACCGAGGAAGAAGTAGCTTCAATTGGTTAGCCAAAATTTTTTACACTATTTTATATATAGCATTGCAGAGACTGATAGGCCAAAAGTCTGTTATAGTTTTCAGAATATTCACTTTTAGAATTAAGACTACAAAGGTATAATTCAAATCAAATGGTACCGAACCTCCATTTTGAATGTCAATAACATACTTAGTTGCCTCATCTTTTAAAATGTGCCAATATTTTTAATATAAAAGGGGTGGCATACCTTCCAGACCTAGCTAGAAGCTTTATCAAATGCATCTAGAATAATACAGTGAAAAATTTCCTCAACCAAATAAGGAGTCTAAGAATTCCATTCATAGCATCCGAGACTAGTAACTCATTGAGGATGGATGTGGTGTCGTAAGTAGTTGAGAAAAAAAGCCCACACTCTCCTCTTGAATTTCTGCCTGTGTAGGGCATTTCAGTCCCATCTTTTGTCCAAAGTTTATGGATGAAGATTTGATTCTTCCTTCCCGAGGCCATTTGGTGTAAAAATTGAGGGTTTTGATCTCCCTCGTGAAGCCAAATGATCTTTTCTCATGGACTCCAATATCTTTTTTTCTTCTCTTTGACATATAACTTTTCATTAATCTTTTCTCGAGCAACTATCTTCAGCTCCTTTTCCACCTTTTTAATCTTTTATTTCAGTGAAGATGCCTCTTCCTTCTACTGTCAAAAGCCCTGCTTGCATGCCTCTAGTCTATGATGGACAATACCCGAAGCATAGTCTTGAACATGTTTCTTGATGATGGCCTCGCATTTCTCCTCTATGGCCTAGGTAGCTTCCAATCCCCACACTATTTATGGAACACATTGAGTTTCCCTAATAAAGATAGAAGAATACCATTATTATTAGAACATACAAAAGGGAAACGTTCTACATATGTTTTTGGGAACACATTCTTCCATGCAAAAGTACCCCAATGTTCTATCCAACCTCTCATGCACCCAAAACCCACTTGAGCATACGTGGCACCATGTAAAATTTGATCCATAGAAACCTAGGTCAATAAGGTAGGCCTTCTGCACCTCCCCATGAAAGCCCTCAATCTAACCTGCTAATCTAGGTCGTCTTACCTTCTTCTTTGAAGCCCATAATAATTCATTAAAATCACATAGAATAATCCAAGGCAAAGACGACTGTGAGGCAAGATTTTGAATCAATGACCATGATTCATGTCGACATTCCTATCTTGGATAACCATAAAATCAACCTCTAATTCGTATCATAAGCAGAAACCAAGACATCAATGTGGAACTTGGAGAAGGATAGTAAGTGTACTTGCCAACCTAACCTCCATAACATGGCAAAACCTTTCTAACGACCCTCACATGATATTGCAAAGCATGACTGAAAGCCAAGTGATCTTTAAACCCTCTCTATTTCAGATAAAGTCTTCTAAGTTTTAATAAGAAAACAACGTCTAGGGTCTTACATTAGATTGCCCTATGAAGGGCATGAACTATCCTAGTTGACCCGAAACTCTAACAGTTCAGACTCATTATGCTTATTTCTTTGGGTAGGGTGAGTCCGTGCTCAACCCTACCTTAAAAAGATTTTTCACATTCACTTGAACTTTTGTTGTCCGATCCTCTCACTTGGTATTCTCCCACGTTTATATTTAGATGAAGTTAACTAAGTGTCTACAATACCCACTTTTTTATCATTTGCCATAATAGTGGGGGACGTAAGCTGAGCAGCTGGCCATCCACCTTACCATGCCACCCATTGAATATCTCTCCTCTTCATTATACCATGTTTTCTTATAACACCTTCTGTTGTTGGTAAGCCTACTCCTACTTCAAAATTAACGGCCTTACCTGACATTTCAAGCCCCCCAAGTCTTATAACTTGTTCCACCAACTTCACACCATCTTCTATTGGTGAATTAACCATAATAATCCTCAAGAAATCTTTAGTACAATGTACTTTCCCTATAAGGGTTTTAACTTTCCATGATTCAGAATTATGCAAAGTCTTAATTAAAAGCCCTTTCACAGTAGGCACTCCATTTTTATTAACAACAGGAATGACCAGCATCAAAGTATTCAGAAGTGTAAAAGTCCTTTTCTCTCTTGAACCAACATTCTGCATATTTGACCTAGCTGTAGAACCTTGTGAGGTCACCTCAGCTGGCTCCAGCTTATGGTCCTCCCCACACCCGCCTAAAGCTTGACTTGACGGTATGTATCTTAGCCAATCACCATACTAATGCATATTACATTCAACACCAGCGGGACATTCTAGGCATTCACATTCGGTGTGATCAACTTTATCACACAAATAACAAAATTCAGCCAAATGTTCATGTCATATATAATACCAATGTTTCCCTTGTTCATTCTTTACCATCAACCTTCAATGTAATGGATGAATAATATCTGAGAGCACATGAACATGCAAGTTAGGGCCTTAACAATCAACACATATTGTTTGCCCTCTCCGATGCCTCAAAGCTTCTGCAATCTCCCTCTTGAACCAAGTGAAAGACACATCTTCAACATGCATCCAAAATGTGGCCTTATTGAACAATAGTGATGAAGGTTGATGAATTGATTGCTAAATGACCATGGCCCATTGTGAAACACACTATCCCTGTCCATTTTCGATAGTGATAATAAATAAATTCATGTTGGAGTTGAAACTTGCTGCCCAAATGGAGAATTTAATCTTGTGCCTCCATGCTTTTCACAATGACTCTCTTAGCCTATCTATTCTTACCACTCGATTAGTCAAGATCTTCATGGCCACCATTAACTTCGACTTGCTCCTGCATGATTCATTCATCAATTTCAGTCAGCAGGCTTGCTCTTCATCAGATGTTAGACTCATATTTATAAAGCACTTCCCCATGATGTCCATCGTCAGATAAACAAAGTTGAAGATCATCACGTCACTAAAAAAAGGTTACCAGGCACAGGCATCTGAGCTCCAAGAATTAGGTACGACCAAGAAAGTAAACCCAAGGCTTTTTGGTGCTACTGTGAAGATGAAGTCTTAAAGAAGCAAAGACTCCTAGTTCAAGAGAACTCTAAAACAAAGGGAAAGCTATCATGACAAGAAGGAAAAGTCAAAAATATGTCATTCTAGGATACTTTCTTAACTCTAAACCTAATCATTCTTCTCTAAAATTTATACATGAAAAATTTACAAGCTAAAGTCAGATTTCAAGGGAATAATTCAATGTGATCATTGATCTGGGTTCTAGAGAAACTGACCATATCTTCGTGCCTCTTGGCACCATGCCACTTTGTAGAAATATCAGATTTTTGTCATCTATCTTGTTCTCTCTATCCCTGCCCCCCTATTTCTCTAAATTTAAATTGAAAATGAAAAAAAATGAGCCAAAAGTTTGAATATATATAAAGGAAAATATATTATAAAATAATCTAGCTTTTAAAATAATTTTGAATATTAATATTTGTGAGATGGAAAGACACATTATCTATAATTTTAGGAATTCATTAAAAATCATTTTTTTTAATTCTATCCCCCTTCTATTCATCCATGAAAATGGAAAATGAATGAATTATTTACTTACACATCAATTTTTAACTTATTCAAGTTAATTGTTTTATTCTTTGCATATGTGTATTAGCTATTAGTATTACTTATATCCTTACATATTTTTTTGTTGAATAACTTTATTAAATTTACTAAACTATTAGTGAAAAAGGACCTTCCTATAATGACTAGGCATTTTTTTTCTAAAACACACCTTAATTTGAAACAAAAAAAAAACAATAAATTTTTATGAGAAAAGTTACTTTTAACAAAAAAAAACTGCTATTAATTTTTTTTTGGTAATATATTTTTACTAAAATATTTATCATTATTTTAAAATTTAGTTTATTATTAAAATCTCAATTAATAATCATGTCCAGAAACATTCTTAAAATTTATTCTTCAATATTGCATCATAATTTTAAATCTATTTACTAAAATAGTAAACAAACTAATTTGACAATGCCATATNCGACCTCCTTGACTTCGACTTTTCATAGGCCTTGTGTACGTGTTGGTGTTAAAAAATTAGATACTAGTACGTTTTTGTTTCGTTTTGGATGGATGATCGGATCAATTTTCAGATTCAATTTTTTCTTAGAAAACATCCAAAGAAACAATATTTCATCAAGATCGAGAGGATTGAATAATATGTGACCAGGTTTTCGGTCGTCTCTTAAAAATTGGTTGTTTCAACTCATTTTAATAGTTCTTTATCCATGAACGACAATCAATTTTCTTACTAGCTAATCAAAATTTTATCCTAGTGATTAAGATTTAAGATTAGGCATGAGTACCTAGATGACTTCTGTACTATAGTAGCTCCATCAATCACTCCTCTAAACATTTTGAGGGCATGAATAAAAAACTAGACTTTTATAACTGAGACACTTTAATCACCTAACTTGATAATCTGAACATTTTCCATCAATTACGTAACAGATTGTATCTTATTGCAAAATTTAAAATTTTAGGCATCTATTAATCACACACACTAATAACTTTAGGACTTAAATTGCAACTAAACATAATTATCTAGGTTTTTTATTTCAATCATTTGCATCCAAAACTTTGCCTCTTACTACCTAAGTCCTAATCCTCAATGTAGCCTCATTACACGTTCTCATCTCTACAATTGCAGCAAACCCTATTCAAGCTGGATCTTCCATCCACCATTGATCAATTGGGTTTTTGAACTTAATTAAAATAGTAGGAACTATCATCAAGACCTAATTGAATTTTCAAAAGCCTTGGTTCTGCTTCAAATTGCATACTCACATGAGAATGATCATAACTCTACACAGGAAACTTCAAATTGCAACCTATAAAATTTATATGAAACTAGATTTCTCAAGCTATAATATATCTTTTATTCACAATTTTTAGATCAGCCAATAGGTACAATTTAATCACCAAGTTTTAGAGTCATGCAATGTCTATCATTTCAATGATATCTTGCGAAAATCAACACAACTCCTTATTTAAACCCCTAAAATATCTTGATCTGTAGCTGAAATTTCTCAAACCACAAATATGGAGTATAAAAATTTTCAATATTTCTTAGTTTCCTTTAAATCTAATCCTTTAAAAAGCTCAGTTTAGTATAACTTAATAGGTTGGAGTTAATGTGTTTTTCAACCTTTGTGGGACCCAAGGTGAAATGTTTCTCCGTTTAGTTCACAATATTTACATAGTGAGGACAAGTTAGACTTCTTTGACTTTGGTTCGAATGAAACAAAACTGAGCTTTGGCTAAAACCATTAAGAAGGAAAAATGAAAGAAAAAAGGAAATCCTTAGCTATAGCTTCATTTCCATGGAAAAGCTCCTGCATTATCGACAACCAACCAAGGTTTCTCATACTTCAGTGACAAAAAGAGCATACAATGGCGGAAGCTTTGCAGGCAAGAACAATTCAACAATGTTGTCGACACTTCACCAAGGTTTGGGATGCTGTCTCTTTCTCCGATACCGGAGAACTAAAATGAGATTTTCTGCAACTTCTATGCCTGATGTAGCTTCAGTTCCATCGTTCAAGCACATTTCCATAAGCTTTTGTAGCTTCTGGTGTTTATTTTTTTGTACCTTGGTTGATCACCAGAGTGCGCACAAAAATCAAAACACTAGCTAAGCGAGGAAAGTAGGTGTGTGGATCTGGGTGGGCACACGATCATCTCACTAATGGCACGTCAAAAGTAATTCTTTCCAAGTCTAGGGGTATTAAAGAAAGGAAACACTAGGACCTATACCAACTGGCCGGTCAACACACCAAAAAACTTATTAACCGAACAACATTAATCGGCACTGAACGGGGTGTTAATCATTAAGATGCCCCTTATCATAGCCTTTCACCTTTATGAGCATTATTGAATTATCAATTCTTAAGAAATAACTCATAAACAATTACATTGTAAGAACAAGATGTGTATATTAGTTGATCGTTCAGGAAAGGCTATTGAAAAAATAATTTATATAGCACAGAATATTTGACGGCCACAAAATCTTTGGTTCTTGATACTCAATTTGGTAAAATTCAAGGTATCATTTTATCTAGATAATTTATTATAGTTAAGGAATTTTAGTTATTTTTTTCCACACAATAATGAGTCACCTCATTAGTTGCTTCATTTTTCTATTATAGTAACAAACAAGTTCAAAAGTTTGGCCTAAAGGATGGGAGGCACTGGAAATGGGAGGTGGCGATCTTAAAGGTGGGGAGTTGCTGGACAGGAGAGGTGGCAGTCTTGGCGGTGGTGGTGGAGGCTTGGATTGAAAATAGTAGCCTAAGTGTAGGAGATAAAATATTTGGGTGCAAAAGATAAAAATTGGAAAACTTAAGTGGCATTTATATGGTTTTTTTCTTTTTAAATGGAAAAAAGTTAAGTCATTTGGGCAAAGCCTTGGTCATCAAAATTCAAGGCTCGATTCATACCCTAAAATGTTTGGAGGAGTGATTGGCTAAATCACTATAATATATGAGTCATCTGTGTATTTAGGCCTTGAGATTATTATCAACATGTTTGCAGTCTGTTCTTTACCATTTTTTGGAGTATCTCCCACTCACATACCAAAAAATAAAAATAAAAATTTTTCTGTTATGCATTTAAAGGTTTCTCTTTAATAGCCAAAGTGGGATTGTCTGAGCTTGGTGAGCCAACCTTGGAGCTTCAAAGATGGTGAATTGAAAGTCCTGCAGCCAAAGACAATGTCAGAGCCCCAAGATGTTTTCTCAGGGGAAACATTCCAACGATCAAGTTAGTCTCTAGTAAAGAATATTGATGGTATAATGTAGAATGATAATGTCTTATACCCTGGGATTTGTGAGGGGAGTCCTTTTATATAGTTAAGGAAAATTCAAAAGAAACACACTTCGATAGGGGATTATCCCATGATTAAGGGATTTTGTTTCAATCTATATTAGATTCCCTCTTAATTGTGTTTTGGCCTAGGCTTCTTGTACCTCCTGTTATGGGCCATATATGAGCCCATATAGTACCAATAACTCCCCTCTTTGGAAAATGGTGCTCTGGTACCTACATTTTCAAGAAGGAGTCAGTGTGTGGTCACATCCATGTGAGATGCCCTTTTTTGTGTTGTCATTTTGGGATCAGTATGATGTCTATCTTTATTCTCTATGAGTTTTCTTTATACATTGCTGTATTGGAGGGGTATGATCCCCATATGCAATATCCTTAGGTTTCATTCAGAATTTGTGTATTTTTTAGATGTGTTCTAGCGCATATTTCTTTGTGCATCATCGTATTGACTTAAGTTGTTGATAGCTGTTCATCCCAGCCGCATGTGGGAGACTCAACAATTATGTTATGAGGTAAAGTGATACCTATTAATTTCTTTTTCAGGGAAGTGATTGTTGCACTCTAGCAGTTATAACCCAAGTGTAGGTTGTCGCAAGTAATAAAATCTCGAGAGTTCGAGTGTCGAACCACAGGGAAGTGAATTAAGAAATAAAAATTACAAAAGTGAATGAAGGTTTTCGTGAAATATGTGAACAAGTGTTGATTAAAATTCAAATTCAAATAAAATAGCTAAGGTTAGGGGGCCCACGTTTAGCATATCGGTTATGATTAATTTTTGCCCATGTTCCCACTCAATTGGGATCCACACATAAAGGAGGTCGCAATTGGGAAATTTAGTTAGTATTAACTTTCATTGATCTTAAAAGGCCAACGCTTGTTAATGGGTTCAAGTATCCATCATGTTAACCTTTGTCTACAATAACTCAAGATTCCAATATAGCTGGTAAAGCCATGTTCTACAGAGAGAATTAAGTAGCTTTTATGCCAATGATTGACTATGATGAATCAAGACTCCCACTTAACAAGGAGGGAAGTTAAATAGATTAAGGAAGAAAATACCGTTAACGTTGTGATCCATTCAAATCAATCATAACCTCTATACTAAAAGTTTTACCCTTTCCCCTTAGCAAAAAGAAGATTAGTTAGCCATAATACAAGTAGACAACATGTAGAAAGATCAAATGATCATGGATTGAAAAATCAAAGGAAGAACAAGAAAAAGTACGAGAAAACACTTAGATAGAGCTTCGGTATTGAAAACTAGAACAAAACTAAAGAAGAAATGCTAAAGATGATACAAGAACATAAATGAGGCCTAAGAAATGACATGAATTCATCCTTCCCCCTAATGTGCCTATTTATAGAGTTTTGGGGTGGGTGAAATGGTAAAATAGTAAAATGTAGGTAAATACAAATCAATAAAGTCAGGCTGCAACTTCTTTTAATTTTTTGACCATCGTAGATATCGAATCAGCTATTCCTTAAAACATGGAACATGTAGATCTCTTCTTTAGCTTCGAATTGATAGCTTGCTCATTCAAATCAGCTATCCGTACCTCAAGTTATGATTTTTCTATCGAAACTGCTCTTCAGTACATAAAAGAATGAATGGTCTCATCTATAATTAGATTTCAGCAATAAAAATGATCAAATTACCTCACAAAATGAAAAAAAATTGAAGATCTATGTGTTGGCTTTTAGATGAATTTTGAATCACTCAGTTTCGATGTCTACAGCTCCAGATATGTTTTTTGTCGTGAAGGGTTGCCAAGTGATGATTTTACCAACATAAAAAAAGTAATTATTTAATATATATATTTTAATATTAATGAACAGTAAACCGCGTATGTACAGTAAGTCGGTGAATATTAACTGTGAATAGTAAAAAAATGCGTATGAATAGTAAAAATGCCTAGAGGAAAAAATGCTCAGAATATAGAAATTAATTATACTCAAAATGTATAATGATGATTTAAACCCTTAATAGCAATACACTTATGAGTATCCATCACACCCCTCAACCAGGTTCTTGTTAGTCCCTAGCAAGTAAGGCAATGTACTCAATGAATACTCAGGTTTCATCCAATGTTTTCTACTATCAATCTTTATATTATAGATTAGAAACCATTGAAGTAATGAGCATCAAAATTATAGTACTGAAAATAAAATAAAATTTTCATAATGATTTATGCACATTTCAACCACTCAAACAAGGAAAAAGTGTGAAAGATTATGAGTTACTGAGTGTAGTAAGTATGTGACTGACTATCAGGAGTGTCTAAAAGATTTCAGTAAATCATACCAACATTTGTGGCTTATCAAACCAAATCTAATTCAAAACCATCGCTTTGGCGGCCTTTCACATTATTACACTATAAAAGTTTTTTTTTTTTTAACTTTGGCTCAAACCTTATTTGGAGAACCCAATAAGCTTTAATAGCCCAATAAGCTTTATGTTCAAGTTCCACAGGCAAATGACAAGGTTTTCCATAAACTAACCTATAGGGAGACATGTCAAGCGATGTTTTAAAAGTAGTGCGATAAGCCTAAAGTGCATCAGTTAGTTTCAAAGACCAATCCTTACAATTTGGGTTGACTGTTTTTTCAAAAATTTGTTTTTATCTCCCTATTTGTTAATTCTACTTGTCCACTTGTTTATGGGTGATAAGCGGTGGCAACTTTATGTGTGATATCATATTTCTTCAACAAGGATTCAAATGGTCTGTTACAAAAATGTATTCCTCTATCACTTATTATGACCCAAGGAATCCTAAAACGACTCAAAATATTTTCCTCCAAAAATTTAATCACAGCTTTATGATTATTATTTCAACACGAAATTGCTTATACTCATTTTGAAAGATAATCTACTGCAACTAAATGTACATGAATCCAAATAATGGTGGAAATGGTCCCATGAAATCTATTCCCTAACAGTAAAAAATTTCAATCACAAGAATAGAAGTCAAAGACATCATGTTTCTTTTTGAAATTGATCCTAATTTCTGACAATTTTCACAGGCTTTGCAGAATGCATGTGCATCTTTGAACAAAGAGGGCCAGTGAAATCCAGACTACAAAATCTTTGCAGCTGTTTTCTTTGATGAAAAATGCTCCCCGCATGCTTCTGAATGACAAAATTCAATGACACTTTTTACCTCATTTTCGGGTATGCATCTCCGGAATATTTGATTAGGTTAATATTTGAAAAGATAAGGATCATCCTAATAAAATTTTTTCACCTCATGCAAAAAATTCTTCTTATGTTGAGCACTCCATTAAGCTGGCATCTGTCCTGTCACCAAAAAATTGACAATATTACCAAACCAAGGTATTATAGTGACAGAGGATAAAAATTCATTAAGAAAACAATCATTTATAGGTGCAGCATCAATTGTTGAATCTGTTGTCAGGCTTGACAAATGGTCAGCGACAACATTTTCGGTGCCCTTCTTATCCTTGATCACAATGTTGAATTCTTGAAGTAATAAGATCCAGCGTATCAACCTTGGTTTAGCATCTTGCTTTGACATTAAATACCTGACAGTAGAATGGTCGGTGTAAACAATGGTTTTTGAACCAATTAGATAAGAACGAAATTTATCCAATGCAAATATCACTACAAGTAGTTGTTTCTCAGTTGTAGTGTAGTTCATTTGTGCATTGTTCAAAGTTCTACTTGCATAATAAATTACATATGGCTCACATTCATTTCTTTGTCCTAAAACAGCACCAATGGCATAATCACTAGCATCACACATTTCCTCAAAAGGCAAGAACCAGTCCGGGGGTTGCATAATTGGAGAACATGCTAGAAGGCCAATTAATATATCAAAAGAATTTTGGCTTGAGTCCATTTAAATGAAACATCTTTCACAAGGAGGTTGCAAAAAGGTCTAGATATTTCACTAAATCCTTTAATGAACCTTCGATAAAAGCCTACATGTGCCAAAAATGAGCGAATTTCTTTAACAGTTTTGGATGAAGGTAACTGAGCAATGAGTTTCACTTTTGCTTTATCAACTTTGATTCCTTTAGAAGATATAACATGACCCAAAACAATTCTAAAGGTGATCATGTAATGACAGTTTTCCCAATTTAGTACCAAACCTTTTTCTTTACATCTTTTTAAAACCTTTTCCAAGTTTTCAAGACAATTATCAAATGAATTTCCATAAACGGTTAAATTATCCATGAAAACTTCAAGATATTTTTCAATCATATCACTAAAAATATTCAGCATACATCTTTGAAATGTTGCTGAGGCATTACAAAGTCCAAAAGGCATGCGCCTAAATGCAAAGGTTCCAAAAGGACATGTGAAAGTGGTCTTTTCTTGGTCCTCGAGAGCTACTGGAATTTGATAATAACCTGAGTAGCCATAAAAAAAGCAATAAAAAGGATGTCCTGCTACTCTTTCTAAAATTTGGTCCAAGAAAGGTAATGGAAAATGATCTTTTCCGGTGGCAAGATTAATTTTCTATAATCAATGCACATTCTCCAACTAGATGGTATTCGAGTTGGTAAAGATTCACCTTTTTCATTTATCACCACTGTGATGCCAGACTTCTTTGGAACAACTTGGGTTAGACTAACCCATTTGCTGTCAGAAATAGGGTAAATAATTCCCACATCAAGCAATTTGAGAACTTCAGATATTACTACCTCTTTTATGTGTGGATTGAGTCTTCTCTGAGGTTGTTGACAAGATTTAGCATTATTGATAAGCTTATATTTATTATATTATTTCTTTCATATTTAGTATGTTTTAATATGTTTTGAACCTTAAAGATATATTTTGAGTATATTTTGTAGCTTACAGTATATCTAGACTCAATTGATTGAAAGTGAATTTAATTTGGCATTTTACAAGTTTTAATTTGGTTGTACTCTTTCAGAATGTTGATAGATTAGTGATGTTCCGGTAGAAAAATCACATCTTGAGCTAGAGAGATCAGAATCAAGTGATTCTTGATTCATTGGAAAGCTAACATCTACCGCTACAAATCACATTCAGACCATGGAACTCAGTTTGCACGTTAAGAGGGTCAAATTCAGCTTCAAAATCGCGATTTGTGAGTCATAGCTGATTCAGAAGCAGTTGCGGTATTTTGGGCATATCTTTGGATGTAGGTGTCCGTTTTATGCAATTCAGGTGTTGTTTCGAAGATAAGAAAGAGCTCTACAACTTTTATGTTTTTCATTTTGAGAAATAGTGACTGCATCAAGGTCGAATCTCAGCTTAAAGTTGCTGCTACTGTTCCAGAGCATTGTTTGGGGTACTTTTGTGAAAATATAGAAAGTTTAAGGAGATTTTATGAGTTTAGCACATTAGGTTAATTTTTTTTAAGGTATTTAAAGTGGCAGGCGCCACAGCCACAAGACCCCCCCTCTCTCCCCCTCTTTGCCAACTCTCTTTCTTTTTTCTCTTCTTTTATTTTCTTTGTAGTGTTCTTTTTATTCTTTGTTGAAGGTAACTGAACCTTGAATTCTTTAGCACTGTGAGATCAAAGTTTTTTTTATTCATCAATTAATATTTTGAGAATTGGATGTTCTTCTATAATTAATTTCATGATTGTTTCGTTTATATGCTAGGAGGCCTACTAGTTGTTATTCGAATTCAATCTACTGCTAGGTTAGAAATCAAATCCGTAATTGTTTCGTTTCTCTAATTTGTGAAGCAGCTGAGGTTTAATGATTTACTGCGTCAGAAATCATTAGGTTTTAGGAAGAATATTCGAATAAATTAAATGCAGCCGCTTGTGTTTGTGTTATTTAGTTTCATCGATCTCTCTAATTTTTAATGCAATTGTTAAATTAAATCAAAGCGCTTGTCTTAGGTTGTTTAGCAGTTAGGGTTAATTAGATCGCTTGTTTCTGATTAACTACGACTAAGGGGAGGTAGGAAGATAGCTCCAATGATGAATATTCAAAGTCTTAATTGATCTATCTATACATCAATGATCAGTTATAGGAATTCGGTGGTAGATGTTGACTGATGCTAATGTTTGAATTTTTTATTGTTTTGTTGGTTTCTTACTTGATAGGTTTATTAATTTTTGTTCTTTGATCATTTTTTTTTATTTTACCTTTTTTTTATTGCAAACAATCCCCCCTAATATTTTATTTCAGTTTTTTTTGTCAGGAAGCTTTTACATAAAGAATTTCCCTTGGGATTCGACCTAGTTTCCACTGCTATACTACAAATTTATTTATTATGAGTTGTTAGGGATACCAGAATTATTTTTCGCGATTTCGACGACCGACCAATTATCCTCTAAATTTATTCTATGTGAACAAATTAAAGGATTAATGCCCTTTCTGTCCTTTAATGTCCATCCAATTGCACTTTTATGCCTCTTAAGTAACTCAATCAACTTACCTTCTTGCTCGAATGTAAGAGTAGACGAAATTACCACTGGATAAGAAGAATTTTCCTCAATAAATTCATACTTCAGTTCTTTGGGCAATGGCTTCAACTCTAGTGTGGGTATTTCATCTTGCTATTCAACTTCAGGTTTTTCCAACTCCTCAATTTTTTTTTCCAATGTGTGTCTGCTTCTACCTGTGAAGAATCAAGTAATGCACATATGTTAAAAGTATCCTGATCCATTTGCATACTTGATTCAAATGAATTAACTAAACACTTTTCAAGAGGATCAAAGATACTCATTTCTTAGATATAGTTTTCTACAATTTCACCAATAATGCAGACATCTTCTCTTTCATCTTCCTTTTTAGCAGGTTGCTTAAGCAAGTTAAAAACATTTAACTCCAATGTCATATTCCCAAATGTTAGCTTCATTAATCCATTCTTGCAATTAATCGTAGCATTAGATGTTGCTAAAAATGAACGTCCCAAAATAACAGGTATTGAATTTTTAATTTCCACTGGCGGTGTGTCCAAAATAATAAAATTCACAAGATATATAAATTTATCAAGTTGGACTAACACATCTTCAACGACTCCTCTGGGCACTTTCACTAATCTATCAGCAAGCAAAAGAGTTACTTCGGTTGGTTTTAACTCACCCAAATTTAGTTTTTGGTAAACTGAATATGGAAGTAGGTTTACACTAGCCCCAAGATCAAGTAATGCTTGCTCAATTTTATGTTCTCCAATAAAAAATTAATAAAACATGAGATTTTTGGACAGCCAGGATTTTTGTATTTCAAAGCAATGTTACTTTGAATAACAAAACTTACCTGTTCGGTCAAGAACACTTTCTTTTTCACATCCAATTTTCTTTTAACAGTGCACAAATCCTTTAAAAATTTGGCATAAGAAGGTACATGTTTGATCACATCCAACAAAGGGATATTGATCTTTACCTGCTTAAAAATATCCAAGATTTCAAGATTTCAATTCACCTTCTTAGGAACAATTAATGTCTAAGGAAATAGAGGTGCAGGTGGAGATTCAATTTGTTCTTCGCTTGGTAAAGGTTCAACCCTTTCTTTACTCTTAGAAGTTGACTCATCGTCTTTTTCACAATGATCAGGAATGGATTTTTCAATAACCTTATCATTGCGGAGTATAATAATTGACTTCACTTGATCCATATTTTGACCTTTGGGATTTGGTTATGGTTGAGAAGGAAAATTTCCTTTCTCTTGAATGTTGAGTGCAAATGCAAATTTTGCAAGAGTATCTTTCAAATCAATCATGGTTTGACTTGTTTGAGTATTGATTGACTCTTGCCTTTCAATGAATGAATACAATGTATCTTCAAGATTCTTTCTAAAAGGAGAAACATATGATGCATACCCTTGAGATTGTTGAAAATTTTGTTAGGTGTGCAAAGGTGGTTGTGATGGTTGAGCATGATTATTATTTCTTCAACTGAAGTTCGAATGATTCCTCCAACCAGGATTATAAGTTTCGAGTATGGATTTTGGGTTGGTCTCTCAAAGTTGTTCAATGCATTGACTTGTTCATGGAGACATTTTTTGGAAGAGGACAAGGTTGGACAATTGTTAGTGGAATGGTCATTGGTCTCACAAATATAACAAACAATTTCTTCAATGGATTTTAAATAACCAGTTTTCTTCATTTCTAATACCTCAACCTTTCTAGCTAAGGATGCACATTTTGCTTGAAGGTCATTATCTTCCTTAAGATGATATATGCCTCCACTAGATGCAGGGGATTGAGTATTACCTAGAGCCTTATAGGTACCAGCAGTGTCCCAATTTTGTGCATTTTGCTGCTAGCATATCCAAGTAATTCATTGCGTCGTCAGGATCTTTATCCTTAAATGTTCCATTGCACATCATTTCTACCATTTGTCTTTCCCTAGGTGTCAAACCTTCATAAAAATGTGAGACTAATCTCCACGTTTCAAAACCATGGTGTGGGCATGTGTTATGTAAATCCTTGTATTTATCCTAACACTGGTAAAAAGTTTCACTTGGTTTTTGTGTAAAAGTGGTGATTTACCTTTTGAAAGAATTTATTCTGTGGGTAGGAAAAAAATTTTCAAAAATTGTTGTTGCAGTTCATCCCATGAATTAATGGAGCCTAACCTAAGATTCTATAGCCAAGTTTTAGCTTTATCTTTTAAAGAAAAAAGAAAAAGCTCAAGCCTGATGGTGTTCATGCTATAGTTTAGGTTGTTATATGTGTGACAGACTTCCTCAAATTCCCTCAAATGCAAGTATGGATTTTCATAAACAAAGCCATAAAAATTTGGTAAAAGTTGAATAATATCTGGCATGAAATTGAAGTTACATGCATCAACAGGAAAAATTAGACATGATGGTGTGCTATTTCATATGGGGTTCATGTGTTCTCTAAGTGTCATAGGCCGATCTTGGTCATTATATAGAGAATGGTTATCTTCTTGTTCATTAATGTGTTTAGCCATGTTTAAAGAAGATGCAGATTCTCTTACCAGTCTACCACTTGATGTACAAGACCAAGCTTTCATGTATTAACAAAATAACAACAAGAAAAAAAAATATCAACAACAAGTTAGGTAGGAACCTTAGATAATAATAATAAGAAAAATAAACAAAACGAAAGAAATATGAACAAAAAAAAAATATATGAGACTCAGCCTTCCATTCAACAATAAAAAAATTAAGAAATATAAGATTAACAGAAATTAATGGGTAGGAGGCTCAGCCTTCCATATGATGAAAAAAAAATGAAACAAAATAAAAAGGAACAAAAATAAAAAAATTGAACTTGTACTCTAATTTTACTTCCTTGGCAATGGCGCCAAAAACTTGCTGCACTCTAGCAGTTGTCACCCAAGTGTAGGTTGTTGCAAGTAATAAAATCTTGGAAATCCAAGTGTCGAGCCACAGGGAAGTGAATTAACAAATACAAATTACAAAAGTGAATAAAGGTTTTTGTGAAATGTGTGAACAAGTGTTGATTAAAAATTCAAATTAAAAAAAAATAGCTATGGTTAAGGGATCCACTTTTAGTATATCGGTTATGATTAATTTTAGCCCATCTTAGCACTCAATTGGGATCCACACATAAAAGAAGTCCCAATCAGGAAATTTAGTTAATATTAACTTTCGTTGATCTTAAAAGGCCAACGCTTGCTAATGGGTTCAAGTATCTATCATATCAACCTTTGTCTACAATAACTCAAGATTCCGATATAGCTGGTAGAGCCATGTTCTACAGAGGAAATTAAGCAGCTTTTCTACCAATGATTGACTATGATAAATCAAGACTCCCACTTAACAAGGAGGGAAGTTAAATAGATTAAGGAAGAAAATACCGTTAACGTTGTGATCCGTTTAAATTAATCATAACTTCTATACCAAAAGCTTCACCATTTCACCTTAACAAAAAGAAGATTAGTTAGCCAAAATAAAATTAGACAACATGTAGAAAGATGAAATGAACATGGATTGAAATATTAAAGGAAGAACAAGAAGAAGAACGACAAAACACTTGGACAGAGCTTCGGTATTGAAACTAGAACAAAACTAAAGAAGAAATGCTAAAGATGATACAAGAACATAAATGAGGACTAAGAAATGGCATGAATTCGTCCTCCCCCCCCTTCTCCCAAGGTGCCTATTTCTAGAGTTTTAAGGTGGGTGAAATGGTAAAATAGTAAAATATAGGTAAATACAAATCAACAGAGGCAGGCTGCAACTTCTTTTCATTTTTTGACTATTTTAAACATTGAATCAACTCTTCCTCAAAGCATAGAACTTGTAGATCTCTTCTTTATCTTCGAATCCATAGCTTGCTCATTCAAACCGGACATTTTTAGCTCAAGTTATGATTTTTCTACCGAAACTGCTCTTCAGCACATGAAAGAACGAATGGTCTCATCTATAATTAGATTTTGGTAATGAAAATTATCAAATTAGCTCATGAAATAAATCAGACTTGAAGATCTATGTGTTGGCTTTTGGATGAATTTGGAATCACTCAGTTCCAATGTCCACAGCTCCAGATATGATTTTTCTTGTGAAGGGTCGCCAAGTGATGATTTTACCTACATAAAAAATAATTATTTAATATATATATTTTAATATAATGAACAGTAAACCACAGATGTACAGTAAATATGCATATGAATAGTAACTATGAATAGTGAAAATCCGTGTGAATAATGACCCGGAGGAAAAAAATGCTCAGAATATAGAAATTAATTATACTGAAAGTGTATAATGATGATTTAAACCTTTAATAGCAATACACTTATAAGTATTCATCAGTGATCAAGCGGGACTTTTCTGGCTGCTATGAATTGCCATGTGTCTACTCCCTATAAGCCTAAATATTCTTTCATAATTGTGGTAGTTTTTGAAAAGGTTACTCAAGGCTTACAATTTTCCCTATGAATAGGGAAAGGTTTTTATTCCTTTCCTTTTAGTGTTTCATTGCTACTGCTAATCTTTGCAATTTCTGTCTTTTGGTGTTTCTTCTACGTCTGCTTAAAGTTCTTTCTCCGATGTTGCTCTTACTTAAAGTTTTTTCTCCAGTGTTATTCGGATTCCTCCTTCCAACTTTCCTTCCTATTTTAGTACAGGTGACTTTAGTCTAGTAAAGAATTCAATTCTTTTTAACTCTTTTTGTTTTGGTACTTAAGTTTTTCCTTACATATTTTGCTAATTCCATGTTGGACTTTCAGTTTCTGGACTGGATTTCTTTTCTGGTTTTTCTTTCTCTTCTGTCATCCACCTTTCTAGGGCGTGTAGCCAAGAATCTAGACTTGGAGGGGAAAGGGTGAAAGTGAGGACATGAATTAGTCGTTAATATGTATAAATTTACAATCAACAATAAAAAACATTGCGATTGAAGGTTATTTGTGGAAGATGGCAAAGTGTTACATATGAAAGGGAAAGAAGATGATTAAAGGCCAACAGGGAGAAGGAGCAAGCAACCCGGCAAACTTAGGGGATTGGCAGGAGAAAATATATCAAGCAAAATAATAAATAATAGCACGGGCAAAATAAAATGCCAGGCAAAACGAAGTATTAACAGATATCAAATAAAAGGGCTTGGTGGAAGCAAATAAGAGTGTGGGGAAAAAATAAAGTAATATGAAAGCTCTTTGTAAAAATATGGCCACTTTTCATAAGGAAAGTAAAGACTATTTATAGGAAACTCAGGTGTATAGGATTGTGCCACTTTTCTTTAAATCAACAATAAAGAAAAGTGTAACGGTCATCTTTGGGTAAAGGCTACTTTTTGGGCCTCTGGGTTTACCGAGTCGGTTGGAAAATCCAACGGGTCTTGCTCCAAACCCACAAAGCCAGAACTCCCTAAAATCATTCCTTTACGATGTCGGACTAAAATTCCTGCCCAAAATTTTAAATCTAACATCGTCTAACTTGAAATAATTAAATGGTTAGTAAGATTTTTTTTATAAATAATAAATAAATTGATAAATATAAAATCACCAAATTCTACCATTACATTTTGCCCCACTACATATAGAGCATGAAATGATTCATATGCATTAAAGATATAAGATAGATGTTATCGTTTGATATAGATGTTACCGTTTGATTGTTGCATGGACATAGAATAACTTTAATAATTCCATGAGTAATATTGAAACTTGCATCATTATAAATTAAGGGAGCAAAATCCAAGATCTTGCAATTTAATTTTGTTAATATAATATCTATAGATATGAATAACAAATCACAATATAAAGGGAAAATAAATACAAGCACTAATTAAATAAATATCTCTCTATTTAATATCCTTTTTTTATTGAATGGCTGAATCTTACTTTGCTAAGTTTCCTTAGCTAAATGAGTAAAAAGAAGGAAGGAAATACCCCCTTCATCCTATATTTTTTGTATCATTCACTTTTTAGCATTTTAATTTATGATTTTTTATTTTCAACATTTTAGAACATAAATGAACATTATATAAGAATGAAAAATCAAGACATATAGTTTCTGAATATATGTTTTTAAAATTTTTTCTAACAAATACTATTATGAATAAATTCAAGTCAAACTATATGAAAAAGTCAAATGGTGCAAAAAATATGGGACTGAGGTAGTATGTTTTTCCTTATTTGTGCTCACACTTGCTCATGGTTAAAAACCAATTCCCTCTTCAAATTTTCTTTCATCTCTCTCTGTTTCTTTTGTTTCGTGTCTTTTTTTCAAGCTTTTTAGCTTTTCTGTTCTTCACTTTTTCTGAAAGCAAACCAAGCTTGGCTTCTCATCGACATAGGCTAGAGCAAATTTGGGAGCCACAAGTAATTGTGAGATAAGTTTTAATCGACACTCTACGACAATTTTTTTTTCTCAATTTCTTACAAAACTATAGTGAAGAAATATGTCAATTTCTAGTAAGTGGAATAACAATTAGACATGCAATAGTGTATAGTGTTTGGCATAATTTTGCATGAATTTATAGAGTATCAAAAATTTATATTTTGTACTTAATTCATTGTAGATATCACCATGGTTCAATCCAAGGAGGAAAAGTAACACACTCAGTTAGGCAAAAGGAAAAAGTAGATGAACAAAGAAGCATGAAAGAATTTACCCAAACCATTAGCTCATCGTAGTGGCCATTTGCCACTACCAGTGATGAGACAAATTAGATTGACTCAACATTCCTTGAAGATAACTTCTGGCCTAACTGGAAGAAAGAAAGAAATTCTATCTCCAAGTTGTTGGAAATTTATGGTGTAGGATAGTCTAGACCCACCTAAATTCATTCCACCAGAGTCAGTGTTACAATTAAAGAATGAAAGAAAAGAAGTACCTCTCTTAAACACCAGGCTTGGTGTGCCAGATAGATATGTTGCTCATTGGTCAGAATGGGTCAACAAAATTCTTCACAATAAGAAGTATTATGATATTTTGAAAAATGTCTATATCATTCGTACCATCAGAATATCTTGGTACTTGAATTACCACATTTCCAAGAAGGTCTCAATGTAGAGGAATCTTTTCGCAAGGTGGAGTACTGATACTCATACCTTTATCACAGCATGAGGGGAATTCATGCCAACTTTAGAAGATGTAAAAGGTTTCTTGGCCTTGAGTACTTTTGGCATAAAAAACATGTTAGATGAGTTGGCCGATGATGAAGCATGCCTCTATAAGAGCTTATTGGAGGATATTAGTGAAGCCAAGAATGCAACAAAAATTGGGGACAAATTTTGCCCTTGCGACATATGGCTAAATTTTTACTTTGGGCAACCAAACACGGATGGATCCATAATTCTCAGTGAGGGGACGAATTATGATTACAAATTAGAAGCCTTTCTTGCATTCTAGGTGTGCAAATTTTTTCTACCTGGCAGAGCTGAAGATGAAGTCTCTGCCAGAGGTTTTCTTCTTGCCATCAAATTAGCACAGGAGAAAAAGCTGGCATTGGGCCCATTGTACTTAAGCTCTTTATACAGAAGACTTAATGAAGACTCGCATGCCACCCCCCATTCCATGAGTAGGTATTGGCGTTTTCTTCATTTTTTTGTTTGCGGTGATTTCAATGCCTTAACACATCTTCAATAAGTTTGAGCAAGTGACATTAATAGACTTTGTATTTTTGCAACTCTTCCTTAATGAAAGATTCAAGCTTTATGGCCCTTAAGTTGTCTCCAGCATAGAAGAAAATCCTTTTCAGGAATTGGCTTGGAGCAACTGTCCTCTAAGTAATCTTTTGCTTTATATTGATGAAGAATTAGCCTTTGTCTTCTGACCTTACTTGGCTAGCATAAAGGTATTTGCCTCATCAACAATTTTCTATCCAAGATAAGGCTACACGGCAAATACAAGAATTGTTGAGGAGCGAGAGGAAAAATAAGGAAGCAATGCTCTATTGTTCTTCACACAGCCACGCCTAACCATGTTGGTCGGCTTGATGAAATTCCACCCATTACCATATTGTCCAAATAATAAGGAGCTAGTTACTTATAATTCACACTGGGTGGCCAGGCAATTCAAGTATGACCAAGGAATTTCCTGTGATGCTAGTAGGCTTTTCAAAGACATGACAATTCAACAAAGCGAGGCTCAGTTGCTTACTATGAGTGTCTTGAAGAATCAGCCACATGAGAAAATGTATACTTTTCAAGCATAAGAAGGCATAGATATTGGAGTCCAGAATGGTTATCTCACTTCTCCTCTACGATGCAAACTTTCATGGAATTCAAAAAATAGACTAGGGGCATAACCAAGTCCTTCCTTGTTGTGGATGATCATGATGTCTCTCTACAATTATTCCATAACAAAAGGAAGGCCCCCACCATAGGCAAAACAAAAAAGATGCCAACAAGCTTAAGTGATAGACCAATCATTAAAAAAGCCAAAAAGATGGTGATCCATCTAGAGGTAATTAATGTAACCCCCTAACACCTTCATAGAATATATATATATATATATATACATATATTTTAGGCCGAAGGATTAAATGATGACATTGAAGTAGAGGGTTCTAAGAATGAGGCTAAAACCCCTAATAAGCTTGCAAAGTTAGAAGGGCCTGATGAAAATAACAAGTTTCTTGCCCTGAACTTGAGACTAGCCTTAATGCTAATTTAGAGACTGAAGAAGATAATACCAATATACCCCTGGATTATTGTGATGATATGTCTCTAATTGCTGCTATAACTTAGGTAGGCCAAAATTTTTTCACACCATTACTTATTGATATTTCATTCAAACAAACTAACATTTTTTCTCTCTGTTTTTTTTTTAACAAACACAGGCACAAACACCATTTATGGCATTATCATCTGCCCTGAAGGTTGGCCCTTCAAGGTTGAGATTGAAACGTGGAATGAGTAAAAGGTGAACCACTGCTGGCAAATCACTCGCAAAACTTAGCCAAAATCTTTCTACATCAGAAAGAGGCAAATTAACACAATCCACAAACTTGCTGCCTGAGTCAAATACTAGTATTAGCGTGGACTCACAACTTGGCCATAATATTGATCTACTGCCTCGCACTACTCCTTCCCCACCTTCGGCAGGAGACACAAGAACTGCTGCAGAAGCTGATCCTATTGAGTTTTATGGTATTCAAGTGACAAAGTTGCAGCATCATTACCTATAGGCCATCTTTGATGTAAAGGGTGATTTTTTTTCTGCCAGTAAGATTCGAAGCAAAAGAAATCTACAAAAAATTCTTAGCACTTTGGCTGATACATTAGCACTACTGGAGAGAGATTTTTGCATTTTATCGATTAAAGAAATATTTGAAGCCAATGAGGCTTTTGAGGTATGTGCCAAGATGATTTTTTTTCATATACTATTCATGATAGGTTAAAAATAAACAAAATGACATTATTTTTCCCATGTAGATGCTTGAGGATTCTAAATTCAAGTTGGAAAAGTTACAACCTATCATCCAACAAGTGAGAAAAGCAACTTCAATAGGGGATTGTCAACTTCAGTTGCAAAAGATAAAGGATGAGAAGCAACAAATATCTCAAAAGCTTAAGCATCTTGAGGAAGAGAAAGGTTCCTTAGCTAGCCAATTGGCATATATGGAGAATGAGGTTAGTTCTCTAGTGGAAAAAAAAAATTATGAAGACCAAGAGAAACAAATAGCATCAAAATCAGTGGGCATGAAGGAGATTATTTTTCTCAAGAACATACTCCCACTTTCTTCTTATGAAGAATAAGTCTCTGGCCTTTTTCTTTTGTTTTTAGTCAATGCCAAGATGTTACTTTTATGTCTTTGACATTTTTCAAACAAACCATCTCTTTTGTTGAGAATGAGGCATGTACCTCTTTTATTTCAACGTTGGCATGAACATAATAATTTAAATAATAAATCAACTTACTTGGTTTCTTGGCAAAACTCCAATATGAACTTTTGGCATGACTCTGGCCATCAATCTGTTCAAAGAAAACAATAGAAATGCCATCTCAATCCATTTGATAAGAGGGCAAGATATCGACATCTCATTTCAATAAATAGTGCTCTCAATGCATTCACTAATAGAGAGCTATAAAAATCTTCCTAATGCATCCACTAAGAGGGAAGCAAAAGATCAAAATCTCATTTCAATGAATAGTGCCCTCAGTGCACTCTTTAAAAAAGAGTCATAAAAATCTTCCTATTGTATTCGCTAAGAGGGAAGCAAGAGATTGACATCACATTTCAATGAATAGTGCCATTAGTACATTCACTAAAAGAGAACTATAGAAATCTTCTCAATGCATTTGTTAAAAGGGCAACAAGATATCAACATACCATTTCAATGAATAATGCCCACATTGCATTTGCTGAGAGAAAGTTTTACAATTTTTTCCACCGTGGCAGAGGAACACCTCTTGGAAAAATGCTGGCATTCTCCCATTGTTTGATGAAAACATCATAAAAAGGTAGCTTTGGTGAAGTGAGATTCATGGAGATAAAAAAGAGCATCCATACCCCAAATAAAAATTTCTTTACCATGCCAAAATCCCTTAGCACCTTAATGCTCTGTCTAGGGAATAATATAATATGTGTGCATCCATTTTCTGCCCAATAATAGATGGTAACTAGTAGGCAAATCTATAACATAGAAATGGATAGGCCCTCGCACTGGTCCCATTTTCAATTCGGTAATCATATAGCCCATCATGGGCACAGCTTGTTTATTGAAACTTTCAATAGTGATCGATTGCTTAACAAGGCAATGAATATCTATATTTGCTGCTTTAAAGGTAAATATTGGCATGACATTAATATAAACACCTTGATCTAACATGATTCTCTTTACTGGATAACCATTAAAATAAGACTCCATATTCAAAGGTCTATTATGATCACGATTCTCCACACAATAATCTTTGTCAGAAAAAATGATTTGCTGGCAGGCTGTGTTATCTAGGTTGCCAATCTATTAATGATTTAAATGAGAAATCCTATATTTTCCCATAGAAATACGGGAAATAGCAATAACAGCAACTTGTTTAGCCTTAAAATCAAAGCCAAGTATATCAAATAAATTTTTGAAGGTCGTAGTATGCATGAGTGCATGTGCAACATTAGAAATAGAGATCTCATCCTCTTGCCCATCTTGTTCCTTTGGTAGTGGCAAAGGTAATCGAGGAAAATTTTCTTCATCAGACAAAGAATGAACAATAACATGAATATGGCCAACAATAGCATTAACTTGGCCTTGCCTCGCATTGTGAACAGGCAAAGGAATTTCATGAACTTCTCCGCCTTCGAGGACAACTTCCTTTTTGTCAAGCTTATTGTGAAAGAAGCGCTACAAATTCCAACACTCAAATGTTGGATGACAAAGTCGATAATGATATCTACAATATTTTAGATCAACTTTGTCTTGATTTGTTGGCAACTCTGGCACTTAAGGTAGATGAATCACCTTATCTTTGATCCATTCATCTAGTAAGGCATAAACTTTATTCATGGGACAGAGAAAAGGTGGAGGTATTTCAAAATTTTTATGAGGCCCTTTTTTAAACCTCTTTCCACCTCCATTTTGTGCTCTTTGCATAACAACATTTATAGATTGGTGCTTTGAGTAACTACCTTCACAATTCTTTTTCATTGGAAGAGAATTGCTAGTTCGCCGAGCAGCTTTTACTATGGTAGCAAAAAAAGGCAATTATAAGTTTCCAAGATGAATTCTATATTCACGGAACATATCTAAGATGTAGACTTTCATAAGCTCTTATTCGTCATAAAATTCCTGACAATTAAAAACCCTTTCACGGAATCATTGTACATAAATAAGAAAATCTTCTTAAAAACATAGGTGCTCTCGACCAAAGTCCACCAAAGTAACTTTCTCCAGAATTGAAAAGAATTTATTTCTAAATAGCTTGCACATGTGTCCCCAAGTTTCCACTGAGCCTGGAGCAAGGTTGCCATACCAAGTGTAAGCCTTCTCAGACATAGACTTAGAGAACTTTTTTAATTTCAAATCATCATCCAGGTTGTATACAAGACACATCCCATGAAGCACATTACATGTTCCGCGGCATTGCCCACCTTGGCATTGAATAAAAGAAAACTCAGACTAGAATAATCTTTCAGGTATGGCTTTTTAGTGACACGTGGTGAATATAGAGCTTTTATCTCCATCTCAAGATAAGATGCCTACTCTTGCCATTGTTCCAGTAACTGAAGTAACTCTTCACGAGTTAAATAGGGAAATATGGGCATTGGTGGGAACTGATTAATTATTGTCAAAACCTATAAAATTGTGTTAGGCATAATACCTCAAGTGCTAGGAGTTGAACTTCCAATTCCAAGATTTATTGGTTGCAAGACCGGCATAATAACAATAGGTAAGCCTTTAGAAATAGCAGTAGAGATGATAGAATCACTTACAGTAACTGTTAAATTTGCCAGTGACAATGGTGGATTAACTTGTGACTGTGACGGAACGGGGCCCCAGTGCCCTATTAGCTCAACTTGTAGGCTCTTAGGGACTATGAATCCCACTAAGTTACTATTGGCTAACTATTACTCGACATAATGAATTAAAACAATTTATATGCAACTAGTTTCTTAGCCTACCCAGTAAAAGATATGCATGCTTTTGTCCTGGCAATGCAAACGAATAAGTAGATTATTTGTTAAAAACTTTGCTCAAGCATTTCAATTAAAACATACTCAAAACGTGCCAAGACAGTGAAATACTAGTTACTTCGACTTCAAGTAATAGTTTGTGCATACTTTACACCACTAGCATGCACCCAAAAGTAACTAGATGGTTTTATGTCACAATGTATCCTAATAGAGGCAACTCCTTAGTACACAAAGTACTATATACATGAGACAAAATCCTAACTAAAATCATCTACTTGAGCCCTACCTTTGAGCTATCAAAGCTCCAAGTGCAAGCCCTTCCTTAGTTTTTGTGCACCCTTTAGCCTCTATACTGTAAAGGCATTAACTTAGTTAGTACATAGCTTAGTCCACAAGTAAACTTAGAATCACAAGGATTCTCAAGGAAAAATACCTGCAAAAGAGAAAGCTTAGGCCACAGCTATCAACTAGTTGTTAGGCCTGGGGTTAGAACCTGCACAATAAACTTAAGGGAGTGAGTACATGGATGTACTCAGTAAGGGTCCCTTGGGTACCTGCAAGAAGATAGCAGCAAGGCAACATGCACCCATGACAAACAAGCAAACAACCAAGTGGTCAACCAACAAACAAACTCAAGCAATAACAACATGCCAGATATGCAATGTATGAATGTATAATATGAAATTCACATAACACTTGGGACTTCCTGCACACTAGGTGCCATAAGCCTGCCGTGAGCTCAAACGGTGGAGGTACTTGAGACACTAGCCCTCGTATCCCGGATACTTTACCTCCCATAAGTCCCACTTACGGGTTCTAGAGTAAGTCGTCACCTCCTCTCAAACTTACCCGCCTTTACCTTTAATTTATTGTACAAGGTAGCCATCCTATATGGTTTAACTAGCTAAACCCTTACAGTTTAGCTTAGAGTTCCGTAGTGGCTCCCTTACCAAACCAAATGGTTCGGTTGGGATCGACTTAGGTTTCCTCTTTATTGACCAAAGGTCTATGACATTCCACTCGGTCAACAAAGAGTCTGAAAACACACTTAATCCCCTTAGTGCTCACTTAGGAACTTAAGCACTTTAACTTCCTTAGCCACCATTTCATACTCTTCCTTAACCACACCACTTAGCTACCACCTAAATAAAGCATAATTCCCAACTTAGGAATGAGTTCTAGACCCAACCGAGGCTGCGGAACATCTTAAGTTAGCCTAGGGATGAAAACCGATAGTTTAAGACACTCTTAGGATGCCCAGAGCTTAGGGGTAAAATGCCTTGGCGACGCGTCGCCAAAGGCATCAGTGTTCAGAGAACTTTTTCACTTCTCGACGACGCATCACCAACTCGCGTTGCCGATTGCCAACGCCTTCCAGCATTGCGCAACAACGTGCGACCTTGCACGAAAACTGCTCAAACTTTCTCATCCCAAACTCAAATCACATGGGTCTTGTTTCTACTTCATTCCCACACAAAACACTACATTTCTATGCATTATTTGAGCTTAATTAACTTGAACCCTTACCTCAAACTCAGCCACGAAGCAAGAATCGAAGCACAAGCCCTCCTTAGCTCAACCAAGCTCTCTTGAGTTCCAAACCGAAAACCAACATGATATGGCACCAATAAATTCAAACCAAGACCATTTCTAGCTATGGAAACAACTTAGAACCAGCCCATAAAAACCCAAGAAGCTTACCTAAGGTTTCAAGTCCAAACAAGCATTAAAGAGCTAGTTGAAGCTAAAGCACCAACAATGAAGCTTGAGGCTTCTTGTAAACACCTTGGGGCCTTCAAAATTGATGGAGAATTGTAGAAATGGGAAGCTTTGGAGCAGCAATTTTAGTGGGGAAAGGAAGCTACGAAATTTGGGGAAGGAAACAAATGGCTATGGGAAGTCAACTTAACCAAAACATACTAACTCCCCCACAAGGCACACTTCTTCCACTCTTGCTCCTTGACCCATAAGTTTTCATTTGTTTTAATTTGGTCACCAAACTCTCAACCCAAAACCATCTTTCCTTTGTTGTAAAGGATGCTCAAAAGCCTCTTACACTTGGCCTCTTGGACACTTTGGCCACTTAAGATCTAAATGGCTTAAATAAACACTTAGTGCCACATTTTACTCAAAACCTTCAAAGACGGTTCTAATAGCTGGAATAACTAATGATCTTGATTTAACTAAGCCAAACCACACTTAGGAACTCACTTACTTAGTTAAGCTTGCCTTTCTTGCTTACCAAGGTGCTAACTTGAGGTACTTAATTTAATAAAAACACTTAAATAAACTAAAATAAATACTTACTTGGTTAAGACTCTTCTTTAGCTAGGAGAGCCGTCATAGTGATGTTTGGCTTAATGCCCCAATTTGTGGCTGTGATAGGTTGGCCAATATATTGATAACCACTTGATTGCTCTCCTTTATAGTATTCAACATGCATTGTTGTAATGCCTGGAAAATTTCTAGTAACTAAGCCACGTACGACGGAACATAAACAATAAGAGATGACCTCGAACGAGTAATGTTGTTTTCATTGTTGCCGTTTAACATAACTTTTCTTCTATGTAATCACGCCCTCCCCAGTAGAGTCGCCAAAAATGTGGGTGAGAGTTATTTGTGGAAGAGGGCAAAGTATTACACACAAAGTGGAAATAAGATGATTAGGGGCCAATAGGGAGAAGGAGCAAGCAGCCCGGCAAACTCAGGGAATTGATAGGAAAAAAAGGTCTTAGGCAAAATAATGAATAATAGCCTTGGAAAAATAAAATGCCAGGCAAAACGAAGTATTAACTTATATAAAATAAAAAGGCCTGGTAGAAGCAAATAAGAGTGTGGGGAAAAATGAAGTAATATGATAGCTTTTTGTAAAAATGTGACCTTCTTTCCATAAGGAAAGTAAAGGCTATTTATAGGAAAATCAGGCGCATAGGATTGTGCCACTTGTCTTTAAATCAACGGTAGAGAAAAATGTAATGGTCATCTTTGAGTAAAAGTTATTTTTTGAGCTTCTGGGTTTACTGAGTCGGTTGGAAAATTCAACGAGCCTTTCTTCGACCCACCAAGCCAGAACTCCATAAAATCATCCCCTTACGATATTGTACTAAAATTCCCATCTAAAATTTTAAATTTGATATCGTTTAACCTGAAACAATCAAATGGTCAACAAATTTTTTTAATAAATAATAAATAAATAGATAAATATAAAACAACCAAATTCCACTATTACAAACGTCAATAGTAATACATATAAACTCATGAAATTTAAAAGTCTACAATAATTAAATTCTTGCTTGATTTGTTGCACATGTTATTAGAGCCGACCTAATACCATGACAGTGTGCATACTAGGTGTGCACATGCATCATCTGCAAGGGCTGATCCTGGATTGGAGAAATTACTTGGCCCTTGACTAAGTAATTTAATTAGTGAGGTTACTTGTCCAAGGGACCAAACATAAGAGGGAGTTCATAACACCTCCATATCCCACATTAGAGAGATATGAGAAGTGTTATGTGGATATATAAATTCAAGTTTCAAAATATAAACATCTAGAATTTATCCTTTTTGAAATGGATAGCCCGTGTGATGCGAACAGGTATTCCATTGATCGGTTAATGTTTATCATTTTTCAAATGATAGTCTATGTAGTGTAAGCTGGTGTTCCATTGACCACTTGTGGTTTGAGTCATTACAGATGGTATTTGAGCTAACCTGACATCATGATAGGTGGCATACCAAGTGTGCACATGCATCGTTTATTGGAGATAATCCTGGTTTAGAGATGTTATTTGGCCAAGAGCTTCGTAATATAATTAAAGAGGTTACTGGTTTAGGGGACTAAGTAATCCGATAGACCCCAACGGGGACATTGGTTGCTTAACGGGGCATTTGTAGCACCCTATGTCTCACATTGAAAAAATGGTGGAAGCCTTCTATTTATGTATAGATTCAAGTTTTATAAGAGGAGAACCTAACGCCTATCATGCTTCAAAAGGATAAATTTTTACAACTATTTTGGACCAATGTAATACCGTATGTACTCAATTATTTTTTAGTCGTGTCACTATTTAGTCCTTGAAATACAAAAGACTTTTCTTAATTAGTTTTAAAATTTAATTAGTTCTGGGTCATATCACTAGTTAGGCCTTCTGTTTGATGGTCAATTGTGTACGATGATCTCGGTGCGCAGAAATTCATTTTGTCACTCTTGCTTGTATCATCCTTCCCCCCCCCCCCTTTTTAGCATCTTCAGGTTGGCAAAGTTGATATCATATAAAGGAGAATTTTTACTTATGATGGCCAATGAAATAATTTTACAAAAAATTGATAATCAAGCCTAACAATGCTCTAAAATTGCTACATTGTGTTTCAAGGATGAATAAGTAACATATTGTAGTTCAAGAGCAAATCACCCAAAATAGATTCTCATAACCATCTGTGCAATTCATCAAAGTCATTTGGGTAAACTACATCCGTCATCCCTAAACTATACCCAATGTTACTTAATCATTCTAAAACTATCAAGTATTGCTTAATGACGCCTACACTATATTCAACGTTACTTAATTGTCCTGCCGTCTATCACAACCATTAATAAATAATGAAAAAATGACATAGCTGCTGATATGGTGCCACTTTTACATCCATCCTTAACGGTGTCGTGGACGACAAAATGAGATAGCAACAATTAAATAGTTTAAGAACGATTGATGTAACACTTGATAGTTTCATGCCAATTAATTAACATGAGATATAGTTTAAGGACCATCAGTGGAGTTTACACAAGTCATTATGTCACTAAAGTTAGAGGTGAGTACTTGGTTAATTTGATTTGAAATTGATTTGAACAATTTTCAGTTTTTAGAAAATATATTCAGGCCATCTTAATTACATGTCATAACTGATTCAACCATCTTAATTACATTTCAGTTTATTTGGTCTCTTTTTCTAATATCTGAGTATATTATAAATGAAAGAATATAATAAATATTCATAATTTTTCATCTCATACCCAACGTTAAAGGAGGATGAACATCAAATAATATAAAAGTAAATGGAAATAGCTCAATATATGTAAGATTGATATGATACTGTTAAAATATTTATCACTATTCGATCAATTTAATTTATTTGGTTTCACGTATAAGAATTATTAACCGATCTAATAACCAAACATAAAAATTGATTTCCATCTGAAACTACTGAATTCAAAAAATAATTAAATTATTTTATTAAATTGTATTATTTTTGTTTCAATCTCTTTAGTTTTATCCAAATAATACTTAAGCACTAACCAGGCGCCGCTGAATTGTTGAATTATCAGATCCAACCTGCACCACTATGTCAGCATCACCAGTTAGTTCTAGGCCACCATCGTCCATCCCACCATTCTTCACCCGTCGTTGACCATTATTTACTTCCTCATTTCCATAGTATTTGGAACCTTTTTACATTTAAAATTTTATTTTTACTGAAATTTTTATTATATTAATTATTATTTTTTGCCTCTTTTATATTAATTATTTTTTAAAAGCTTTAAAAGACAGTACTAAGAAACTATAACATTCAGCCCAGAAAATTTACTCAAAAAATAATTAATAGCTCTTTCTCCGCGGAACTCTCTCTCCACAAACCTAATTCCCTACCGCCTCTCTCACTATTTTCTATTGGTTCCTGCCAAATCCAAACTTTGGTCCAGATTTGGTTGGTTTCCTTCCATTCCTTTTATCATTTGACTAACTTTATACAATGTTATCTATCGGAATTTATAATAGATGTAATCTCTTTCAAATTCTAGCATTCAAAAGTGATTCAAAACTTTCACAGGAGTGGTCTTTAATTTAAGGTAGGTAGCGATGGATCTTAATTTTTTTTGGATTCACTGGAATCTTGGTCTTACTAGAGTGTCTCGATATTTGATAACAAATATGAAAATGATTATATAGAATAATGTTAGTTTTATTTTTTAGGTTTTATTGGTTGCCTTTTTATTTTCATAGATATTCTTATTCAAGCCCCTAATATCTTATTAGTACTAGCGTTGCTTAGTTATTGCCATTATGGTCAGAGCTTTATTCAATTTATTTGTGAATTTTGTATTACTCCATATTTATTCTAACTTGTCTAAAAGGTTCGACTTGATTCAATTTTTTCCCCTCATTTGGTATTGTAGAAATGAGTAACCTTTTTGTGACCAATTTCATGTTTCTATTATTCTTTAAGGTCTTATATCATCATTATTTTGTGAGATATTGCTTGTCTCACTTTTAATTAGAATGAAACATCTTTTGTAAAAAAAAAAAAAAAGGTAGCATTCAGTTGAGCATTTTTTTTTATATCACCTACAATAAAAAGTTATCAAGTCAAACATACATTTCAAAAGTAGAAATGTACAACATTATGAAGTGAAGGTCACTAGTTTTGTTATCCTGTAACTTAACTAAAAAAAATGCTAAAAAAAAAAATGCTATGCAGAACTGATGTCACAACGGTAACCTAAAAAAAGAACCTTACATTAGAAAAAAAAAAAAAAGCTTTGTAGGTATCGCGAACGCTTAACAAATTGCTCATGCAATCTATTGGAAAGATTTTTGTTTCTCATCCTCGTACTTGAAAATAATTAAATAATGGTAAGTGATCGTTGTGGTGATGCACGTATGCTAATGTGATAATTAGCCCCTAATCTTTAATTATTATTTCAATTTTGACTCCAATCTCTAATTTGCATGTTTTGACTCCCAAGCCTTCTTTAAATAATTCATTTTGGGTTTTTGGGTGACAAAACTCATAAGTTCAGGTGGAAAACATCAAATTAGCATAAAACTATAGGGGGAAAATGTTAGCTTTAACCCTTAAAAACTTTTCCCTTTAACAAAATATTCTCTTCCCTATCTCGGCCTCCTTTGCAACCAACCCTTACCCTCCTACCACCCCCCATTCTTTGTCCCAAACCGCGATCACTGCTACTAGTCCAGTTGNCCTTCACATGGTAGCAAGATTATTGGGCCAAAAATGTGAATGGAAATTGCGATGGGAAATCATGAAAAAAAATTGCACTAGTTGTAACACGAAAATCATGACGATTGAAACATGCTGGTTGAATCGTGATGGTTGAATTACAAGAGGAAATCACTAGGCCAATAGGAGAATAGGAAAGAGAGACATCGAAGAAGTGAGGGACGGTTGACGGAGAGAAAGGCGAATCAAGTAGGCAATGATGGGGATGGGAGAAAGGAAGACAAATCGGGTGAGTGACGATGAGGATGGGAGACAGGAAGGGCGAATCAGGTGAGCGATGGCAAGGATGGGGAAGAGGAAGAGGGAATCGGGTGACTGATGGTTGGGATGGGGGAGAGGTCAGTGCTAGCCGCAAGTGAGGTGATGACATAGATGGTGGCGCAGAGCGGCAGCAAGTGAGGGAGGTGAATGAAGGAAAGGGTTGGTCGGAGAGGGAGGCCGACACGAGGTGGGGGTTTTTTTTTGTTAGATTTCACTGTTTTTAAGGATTCTTTATTAAAAAAAAAAAGTTTTTCGGAGGTTAAAGTTAACATTTTTTCCTATAATTCTATACCGATGTGGTATTTTTTGCCTAAACTAACAAGTTTTGTCACTCAAAGTTTAAAATGAAACATTTAAATAAAATTAGAGAGTTGTATCGTAAAAGCTGACGGTCGAAATTAAAACTAAAACACTAATTAAATATTGGAGCCCAATCGTGCACTTCACCCTATGCTAATGATGCTGCTCTTTAGGATGGAACAATGCCAAAGTACATGCATATCTCAACGTGGCGTCTGACGCGCTGGATTAAAATTTAACAATTCCTTGCTTGTCGTCTTTGATATCTAAATGCCCCTGGTCAAACAACTTAATACTATCCAATACCATGTAAATAAAAAAGTAGCACCGAGTAGCAAGTTGCAACTCAAGTGACGAATACGGAGCGACGTTAGGTCGTGACGCGCGCACGGCGTCATGACCCTATTTTTATTTCGTGCCCTTAAAGCATATGAGAAATTATCCTCTTTGAAATACTGAAATCAATTTAAAGGCACTTTAATTTCTATAGTCAGTATTACCTTGGTTTAAAAATTTTATTTTTCAGTTTTAATTTAAATTTTTTTATTTATTTCGTGGGGACTTCGTAAAAATTTAGAATTCCTTGCCATAAAATGCCTAAAATTATTACCCATAAGAGCTACAAGAAAAATAACCATCTATTGTCACTTGATTTGACGTTCCATTAAAAATTAATGTTATGTTCTTTCGGAAAAAAATCTATGTTACTAAAAAACTACTAGAAGGGAATCAAGCCCAAGCTCTATCATATAAGATAAATTCCTAAGCAGAATTATTTGTGCAGAACTATCTCCGTCAGTAGAACACATTTTTAAAGGGACAAGATATTAATCGGTCCTAAAACTTTCTACATTTTGTCAACTTAGTCCTGAAACTTATTAACATACCAAAATAATCCTAAAACTATTAAATCATTAGCTTTATTAGTTCTAATTTGAATGTCTCACTAGCTGGCTTACAGAAATGCCAATGTGGCAATTAACAAACGTTAAAATGTTGACTTGTTGACTTTTTTATTTGATGGGTAATTTTGAGGATTGAATTGTTCAAAACAAAACACTAGAGTGACAAAAACATTTTTTCCCTACTTTTTTGCCATCTTCTTCGGCCATGACGAGCATGGAGGAGATGAGCTTCATTTAAGGTTTCAAGAAAATTGGGGAAAATGGTAAATAGGTGGAAAGGATCAGCAATTGGACTCGAGAGAGTGAATTGATGAATTTAATAAAAATGAATATTGGTAAGAAACAATGGAGGAAAAAATATCCTCTTTTCAAGGTTGTAACATGGATTCCTCACTCTGGTTCTATCAATTCACTCTCTTTTGAGTTTCCTTGGTTGGTTTTTGCATCCGATGATGGAAAACTTCCATTGATCGATGTTAGAAAGTGGTTGAGGACTAGCCAGCATTCTTTAGATATGAGGGTGTCAAGGGTTAACATAGCTAACCAAACTACTGTAGAACCACCTCAGGGGACATTGCATGGATTTCAATGCTTAAATGCTGTGATATTGGTGCAGATCGAATTACATGAGTTGGCATAGAACGTATTGAATGTGTTTGGATCTTTTTGGAAGCTTCAGAAATTGAGTGCAGGGCCCGTGATATGTGATGCAAATAACAGAGGAATATGATGCATTAGCATAAGCTCTAGATAGAGTTTAGTAGCAAGGGTGGCCACAATGATCATTATTCTTTTGCAACCAATAACGTAGTCAATGGTGACGGGAATAATGTCTAACACAATAGGCGCAGCGTGAGCTTGAAGAAGGCGTAAGAATAAGAATAGTACATTTGTATCCATTTAGGTTGCTGATCAATAGGATTCATTTGTGCCCAAACTATTTTTTTCCTTCATTCATGATTGCTTATTATGAAATAGTTCTCAATCTTTTAACTAAATGTTTTTAGGGATGGGCCGATAAGGCCTAATTCTAAAAATTGATTTTTGTTCAACAAAAAACAATGGAGAAAAACCAGCTGGTCTGCAGGAAACCCATCCACTAGAATTGGGTAGAGCTACAAATCAATCCCTTACATTCATCACCCAAGAGACCTATCTACCTCATCCTCTAATTCTTTTGCTCTTTCTTCACCAAAGTGTTCTGCAGCATAGACACCTTCAAGTCCTTCTTCCCGAGCCAAGCATGTTGATGTCGAGATGCAAGACCTCATCCGTCTCATTTCCATCCCAGCCATGGTGGAAACCTACTTCAATGCAATATGAGGCTAAGATGAAAGGGTCCTCCATGAATAGGTCTATCAGATTAAGACACTTGCATCGTCGCTTGTTCTTGAATAGATTTGAGAGATTGAACCTGGACAAAGGTAGATAAAGGCAGTTACGGTGATAGGGTTGAAGAAGATGCCAAGTGGTGAAATGAGTATTTTAATCACTTTTATTTTTCATTTTAAGCAATTCAATCTCTAAAATTATGAAACAGATAAAAAGAGCCAACAAGTGAGCATTTAAATGTCCATTATGTGCCACCTCAGCTTTTCCATCTGCCACCTAGTGAGACGTCCAAATTATAACTAACAGAGCTTATGCTTTCATTGTTTTAGGACTATTTTAGTAAGTTGATGAGTTTTAAGAGTAAGCTGGTAAAACACAAAAAAGTTTTAGGACTATTAATATCTTATCCATTTTTAAGTCATCCAATATTTAAAGAAAATAATTTATCATATATGATTAGCCAGTAATTGTAGAACATAAGGGTTTTAAAGTCACATCGCAATTAATGTATAGGTTGTAGATCTAAAGTTATAGATAAATAAATACGTATGACTTAGTTAAGTAAACACATTTTATTAAAAAAAAAAAAAAGGCACAAAATCACATGTCTCAAATTAAGGAAGTTTCCCCGGTGAATAATCATATATAATCACTTGATTTGATGTTCTATATATTAAAAGTCTATGTTACTAAAGAGCCACTAGAAGGGAATCAAGACTCAAGCTCTATAATAAAGTAATATCACAATTAATGTACAAGTTGTAGATTTTTTTGAAGGAGTACAAGTTGTAGATTTAAAGTTCTAAATAATT
>KK899200.1:180136-215783 GCA_000696445.1 Aquilaria agallochum | reverse complement strand
CGTTGAATAATCATATATAATCACTTGATTTGATGTTCTATATATTAAAAGTCTATGTTACTAAAGAGCCACTAGAAGGAAATCAAGACTCAAGCTCTATAATAAAGTAATATCACAATTAATGTACAAGTTGTAGATTTTTTTGAAGGAGTACAAGTTGTAGATTTAAAGTTATAAATAAATACTTATGTCATAAGCAAACACATTTAAAAAAAAAAAGGTGCAAAATTTGCATGTCTCAATTTATGGAAGCTTCTTAATTTCGCCGCGTTGTGTTGCTCCTTTCTTCTCACATAAAAAGCGACTATCCTACCCTTTTCCTTACGTAACCTCCATTTTCCCAACCTCATCTAATCCAATAGCTCTACTTCTGCTCCACCACTCACCAGTGTGTCGATGAAGGCGCAGGAGAAGGTGATGGAGGAGCTGGTTAGAGGCCGGGATTTCGAGAACCAGCTGAGGAGGCTTCTGGATCAGTCTATCGGCGACGTGGGTTTGGTGGTGAAGGAAGATCTGGCTGGGAAAATAATGGATTCCTTCCGGAGTTCGATTTCCATTTTGAAAAGCTGCGAGTACGATGAGGTCTCGCACCTTGCTCGCGACGGTCCCAAGTCCGAGGATTCCAGAGAAAGCATCAGCATGACTTCTGTACGCAAAGTTCGGCGAGGATGTTACAAGCGCAGGTGAGACGACGGCCTGGCCGCCCAAACTCCAAACACCCAACCCAAGTGATGAACAACATTTTAATGTTTACCAACAACCCCCAAAAATAAAATAAAAAATATACAAGCAAAAAAAAAAAAAAAGGGGAATCTTCGATTCATACTAGAAAAGCAGGATGATGCCCATTCTACTAAATTAATTGCTTCTGGAATAACTTACATAATTGCATACTCTATGTTATTTTTCTTTTCTTCCAAATGCTTGTTTTTTTTTATTAAATGGAAATTTCTTGGGAATTGTTACTGGCAGGAAATGCTTATTGGACTCCTGGACAAGGGAACACTCGATTAATTTTGATGATGGCCACGCGTGGAGAAAATATGGACAGAAAACTATTCACCACGACAAATACCCTAGGTACCAATTTCAAGCTATTCCAAAATTTCTCTCTTCTTCTGTGTTTTCGAGTGCGACAATTAACGCGTCAGTATACATAGATTACTGTGGGTGAATTACTACGTGCATTTTGATTAATTCCGTCTAAGTTAATTAGCATATATACCTTAATTATTCTATCAAATCTTTCTACTTACAAATGAAATCACTTTCCCTCGTTTTATTCTTGTTAATTTTTTTTTTCAAAAAAAACCATAGAATAACGATACCTTTAATCCGGCTACATTCGCCTAGTCAAATCAATATAGTATAATTTGTCGATACATGCACTAGCTGGGACACCCCTAAGTACTTTGTTCTAAATTTTTTAACTAGTTTTATACCCGAACGGAAATTTTTTTTAAAAAATAGATTAATTCAATTACTAATTATAATGCTTTATATATGGAAGTTGAAAATTACATTATTAAGCCAACAGTATATTGATTTTGGAAAGATATATTTTTTGTGTAATATTTATGTAAATGTATGTCAGATTGAATTTTCAAACAAATTTGGAATTTGATCAACTTTAAATTTTCTGCCGTTCTAATTGGTTGACCTTATATGTATGTATGCAAAGATATATTGTTGACCTAAGACTAATTAGTGTTAAATTTTTACATAATTTGATTAACTTCCAATTTTCAGCAATTCCGATTCTCAGCCCTTAAGTTGACATTATATGTTTGTAAAGATATATTGTGTGAAGTTTAAACTTTTTAAACAATTGTTCTTAATTGTGAAGTCTGATAAAAATTAATTTTGTCAACAAAATGTAGATGTATTCCAGAAGTATGCTTGGATAAACACGATTTAATAAGTAAAATGTAAAAATTTTAGATTGAAGCTCAAAATGTGGTTAAAACTGGGAAGAACAATTGGTGGATATTTGGAATTACATTGGAAATGTGGGGCTAATTTTTTCATTTAATGAGGCAAAGTATGTAAGTTATCACTCAATTAACATTTAATGTGGGGCATCATGACAAAATCTCTAAACAAAAAAATTGCACTCTTGGTGGTAACATTAGACTCAACTCAACACCCACTCCCAAAATTTCAAACACAGTAAGGGATCTTGGTCGTACATGCATGCAAACACTAGGTAGTAAGCCGACTTGACCAAAAAGCACCCATTCTTGTGCATGCCCCACATTAATACATGCTCCTAGAACTGAGGCACTAGAGAAATCACCTTCACTGTTGCGACGTCCAAAGGATGAAGCAAGGCATTAATAATATTATAATTCCATTGAATTGCATTATGATCAATTACGTGCCACACCTTCCAATGCTCTGTATTGCCTTTCTACGTATAATATCTCTCCCTTCTAGCAAGCCTTTATAAATAATTGTGTATCAACTTGGCTTTTCTGCCCAAAAACATTGAGTTGTCAAAAAATACCTTCCTTCCTAGACCCATGCTAGTAAACTCCTTGGATTTGTTGCTATTCTCCTTGCTTGATTTTCCAACATAGCCCAATTGAAGGCTTCCACAACCCAAATTACCAGTGATTCCACGCAAACCATACCATTTTCTTATCTTCCACATCATGAGACCAGAGAAAGCAAATTTCCAGTGATCTTAATTCGTCACACATTTTAGTCATGATTAAAATGCAACTCATTAGATAGGTCTGTATTGCCTATATAATTGTTTTGATTAAGAGGCGCTTCCCTACCTAAGAAAGTAAAGAAGCTTTCCACAGTGATAATTTTTACTTTACTCTATTAATAAGAAACTCAAATTACATAGTTTTTTTCCGGCTGAGGAGCCAAGGAAAACTTAAATATTTTCCCCTCTTTAAGCATGAGTTCATCCCAAGGAAACTCATTATTGATTGCCTAAGATCCCCATTGTAGCTGGAGCTAAAGAAGGCCGATGATTTCCCTATATTCACTTTCTGACACGAGGAATGCTTATATTGCGCTAAAATTGCCAACAAGTGCCTAACATCTGTCTCCTTGTCCAGCAAGAATAAAAGACTATTGTCAGCAAACAACAAATGAGATATACTCGGACTAGCCCTCGCAATAGTTATTCCTCTAATCATTTAGCTTTCCTCGAAATGATGAAGCAAAGTAGAAAGCCCTTCTGTACAAAACAAATGGGAACGAGCAAAGTGGATCACCTTGCCTGAGACCCCTGAAGGGTCAAAATACCAGGGATGCCTCGCCATTTATTAGTACAAAAAATGAGGATGACTCAACACAACTCTTCATTAGGTCCACCCATTGAACATGAAAACCCATCCTGATCATGACCACTTGAAGGAAGTTCCACTTAACCCTATTATAAGCTTTCACCATACCGATTTTCAACTATATTTCTACCTCCCTTTTCCCATACAACCTATTTATATAATGACACATCTCGATAACCACAAGAGCATTATTTGTAAGAAGCTGACTTGGTACAAAAGCACTCTGATTTTCAGAAATTAACCGAGGAAGAAGTAGCTTCAATTGGTTAGCCAAAATTTTTTACACTATTTTATATATAGCATTGCAGAGACTGATGGGCCAAAAGTCTGTTATAGTTTTCAGATTAATTCACTTTCAGAATTAAGACTACAAAGGTATAATTCAAATCAAATGGTACCGAACCTCCAATTTAGAATGTCAACAAGTCACCGCATCTTTTAAAATGTGCCAATATTTTTAATATAAAAGGAGTGGCATACCTTCCAGACCTAGAAGCTTTATCGGATGCATCTAGAATAATACAGTGAAAAATTTCATCAACCAAATAAGGAGTCTAAGAATTCCATTCATAGTAGTATCCGAGACTAGTAGCTGAATATGGGATGTAACCTCCTCCATTGAGGATGGATGTGGTGTCGTAAATAGTTGAGAAAAAAAATCCACAATCTCCTGAATTTCTGCCCGTGTAGGCACTTCAGTCCCATCTTTTTTCCTAAGTTTATGGATGAAGATTTGATTCTTCCTTTCCGAGGCCATTTGGTGTAAAAATTGAGGGTTTCGATCTCCCTCGTGAAGCTAAATGATCTTTGCTCATTGACTCCAATATCTCTTTTTCTTCCCTTTGACATATAGCTTTTCATTAATCTTTTCTCGAGCCACTATCTCCAGCTCCTCCACCCTTTTAATCTCTGATTTCAGTGAAGCTGCCCCTTTATTCTACTGTCAAAAGCCCTGCTTGCATGCCTCTAGTCTATGATGGACAATGCCCGAAGCATAGTCTTGAACATGTTTCTTGATGATGGACTCGCATTTCTCCTCTATGGCCTAGGTAGCTTCCAATCCCCACACTATTTTATGGAACACATTGAGTTTCCTTAATAAAGATACAAGAATACCATTATTATTAGAACATACAAAAGGGAAACGTTCCACACACATTTTTTGGAACACATTCTTCCATGCAAAAGTACCCCAGTGTCCTATCCAACCTCTCATGCACCCAAACCCCTCCTGAGCATACGTGGCACCATGTAAAATCTGATCCATAGAAACCTAGGTCAATAAGGTAGGCCTTCTGCACCTCCCCATGAAAGCCCTCAATCTAACCTGCTAATCTAGGTCGTGCTACCTTCTTCTTTGAAGCCCATAGCAATTCATTAAATTCACCTAGAATAACCCAAGGCAAAGACAACTGTGAGGCAAGATTTTGAATCAATGACCATGATTCATGCCGACATTCCTATCTTGGATAACCGTAAAATCAGCCTCTAATTCGTATCGTAAGCAGAAACCAAGACATCAATGTGGAACTTGGAGAAGGATAATAAGTGTACTTGCCAACCTAACCTCCATAACATGGCCAACCCTTTCTAACGACCCTCATATGATATTGTAAAGCATGACTGAAAGCCAAGAGATCTTCAAACCCTCTCCATTTCAGACAAAGTCTTCTAAGTTTTCATGAGAAAACAACGTCTAGGGTCTTACATTAGATTGCCCTATGAAGGGCATGAACTATCCAGGTTGACCCGAGACCCCGACAATTCAGAGTCATTATGCTTATTTCTTTGGGCAGGGTGAGTCCGTGCTTAACCCTACCTTAAAAAGATTTCTCACATTCACCAAAACTTTTGTTGTCCGATCCTCTCACTTGGTATTCTCCCCCATTTCTATTTAGATGGAGTTAACTGAGCCTCTACAATGCCCACCTCTTTATCATTTGCCATAGTAGCAGGGGACGTAAGCTGAGCAGCTACCCATACACCCTACCGTGCCACCCATTGAATATCTCTCTTCTTCATTACACCACATTTTCTTTTAACACCTTCCGTTGTTGGTAAGCCTACTCCCACTTCAAAATTAACGGCCTTGCCTGACATTTCAAGCCCCACAAGTCCTATAACTTGTTCCGTCGACTTCCCACCATCTTGTATTGGTGAATTAGCCATAATAATCCTCATGAAATCTTTAGTACCATGTATTTTCTCTAGGAGGGTTTAATCCTTCCATGATTTAGAATCATGCGAAGTCTCAACTAAAAGCCCTTTCACAGTAGGCACTCCATTTTTATTAAGAATAAGAATGACCAGCATCAAAGTATTCAAAAGTGCAAAAGTCCTTTTCTCTCTTGAACCAACATTCTACATATTTGACCTAGTTGTAGAATCTTGTGAGGTCGCCTCAGCTGGCTCCAGCTTATGGTTCTCCCCACGCCTGCCTAAAGCTTGACTTTGACGGTATGCATCTTAGCCAATCACCATACTAATGCATATTACATTCAACGCCAGCGGAACATTCCAGGCATTCACATTCGGTGTGATCAACTTTACTACACAAATAACAGAATTCAGCCAAATGTTCATGTCACATATAATACTAATGTTTCCCTTCTTCATTCTTTACCATCAGCCCTTAATGTAATGGATGAGTAATATTTGTGAGCACATGAACATGCAAGTTAGGGCCTTAACAATCAACACATATTATTTGCCCTACCCAACTCCTCAAAGCTTCCGCAATCTCCCTCTTGAACCAAGTGAACGACACATCCTCAACATGCATCCAAAATGTGGCCTTATTGAACCATAGTGACGAAGGTTGATCAATCTATTGCTAAATGACCATGGCCCATAGTGAAACACACTGCCCCTATCCATTTTCGATAGTGATAATAAACAAATTCATGTTGGAGTTGGAACTTGCTGCCAAATGGAGAATTTAATTTGGTGCCTCCATGCTTTCCACAATGACTCTCTTAGCACTTCCCCATGGTGTCCATCTTCAGATAAACAAAGTTGAAGATCGTCACGTCACTAAAAAAAGGCAACCAGGCACAGGCATCTAAGCTCCAAGAATTAACTACCACCAAGCAAGTGAACCCAAGGCTCTTTGGTGCTACTATGAAGATGAAGTCTTGAAGGAGCAAAGACTCCTAGTTCAAGAGAACTCTAAAACGAAGGGAATGCTATCATGACAAGGAGGAAAATTTAAAACTATGTCATTCTAGGATACTTTCTTAACTCTAAACCTAATCATTCTTCTCTAAAATTTATACATGAAAAATGTTACAAGCCAAAGTTAGATTTCAAGGGAATAATTCAATGTGATCACTGATCTAGGTTCTAGAGAAACTAACTATATCTTCGGGCCTCTTGGCACCATTCTACTTTGAAGAAATATCAAATTTCAGTTATCTATCTTATTCTCTCTATCCCCCCCTTCTCTAAATTTAAATTGAAAATGAAAAAAAATGAGCCAAAAGTTTGAATATATATATAAAGGAAAATATATTATAAAATAATCTAGCTTTTAAAATAATTTTGAATATTAATATTTGTGAGATGGAAAGACACATTATCTATAATTTTAGAAATTCATTAAAAATCATTTTTTTAATTTTGTGCCTCTTCTATTCATCCATGAAAATGGAAAATGAATGAATTATTTACTTGCACATCAATTTTTAACTTATTCAAGTTAATTATTTTATTCTTTGCATATGTGTATTAGCTATTAGTATTACTTATATCCTTAAATATTTTTTTGTTGAATAATTTTATTAAATTTATTAAACTATTAATGAAAAAGGGACCTTCCTATAATGACTGCATTTTTTTTTTCTAAAACACACCTTAATTTGAAACAAAAAAAAAACAATACATTTTTATGAGAAAAGTTACTTTTAACAAAAAAAACTACTATTAATTATTGCTTGGTAATATATTTTTACTAAAATATTTATCATTATTTTAATATTTAGTTTATTATTAAAATCTCAATTAATAATCATGTCCAGAAACATTCTTAAAATTTATTCTTCAATATTGCATCATAATTTTAAATATATTTACTAAAATAGAAAACAAACTAATTTGACAATGCCATATGTGTGTGTGTGTGTTTATCACACACACGAAATGTGTGTGTATAATACGAACAACAATTATTTTTGAAAAATCTGAAGTGTATTAAAAGTAATACTAGTAATACATCTAGTAGCAATGGAAGTATTGAATATTACCTTCAATTTTTTCAAACAAATATTGTATAGTTGAACGAATAACAAATTGTCACAGAAAGTATTGTTGATTCTTTGTGTACTATGAACACACTTTAAAATAGAAAAACTTATGAATTTTAGCTAAAATGTTAAATGTAAGTCAAAACTGAGAACATTTAAGAGGCATTTATAGGTTTATATTTTTATTTTAGGGGTAATTTTGTCATTTAATGGAGGAAAATATAAGATGTTAGACAGCTGGACAAGTTCGATCATTACTACAATGACAGAAATCTTCTTCTGTTTCCCTTTATAATAGTTTAATAGATTAAATTTACCGTTGCCAGACAAATAATTCATAACCATTAATCTGATTTTTAATTTCACGGGTAACCGATTAAACAGGTGCTACTATCGGTGCACACACAAGTTCGATCAAGGGTGCGAAGCAACCAAACAAATCCAGATGGTCCATGAAAACCCGGCCAAGTTTCGGAGCACATACTATGGCCACCATACCTGCACAAGCCTCCGTAGGCAAGCGCAAGCCCAACTTCTGTTGGAGTCGGATTCCATTTCCATAGGTTCCTGCTCCTCTAAAATGCTCAGCTTCGGCTCTCCCTCCACCTTTCAGCCCCATGGCAGCTCCCTTTTCTCCTCTGCCCAGAAAGAGCTTTTGAATGTTCCTGGGAACGGTACTGAAGATCTCGACAAGCATCAGCCCTCATCGCCCGACTATCCGCTGCCATCTGATCTGATGGCGTTCAGATCGTTCGATGTTGCCAACTATTCATTTGACTTCGGCGACCTCCTTGACTTCGACTTTTCATAGTGTACGTGTTGGTGTTAAAAAATTAGATACTAGTACGTTTTTGTTTTGTTTTGGATGGATGATCGGATCAATTTTCAGCTTCAATTTTTTCTTAGAAAACATCCAAAGAAACTATATTTCATCAAGATCGAGAGAACTGAATAATATGTGACCAGGTTTTCGGTCGTCTCTTAAAAATTGGTTGTTTCAACTCATTTTAATAGTTCTTTATCCATGAACGACAATCAACTTTCTTACTAGCCAATGAAAATTTTATCCTAGTGATTAAGATTTAAGATTAAGCATGAATACCTAGATGACTTCAGTACTATAGTAGTTCGGTCAATCGCTCCTTTAGACACTTTGAAGGCATGAATGAAAAATTGGATTTTTATGACTTAGACACTTCAATCACTTAACTCAATAACTTGAACATTTTCTGTCAATTATGCAACAGATTGTATCTTATTTCATAATTTAAAATTTTAGGCCTCTATTAATCACACACACTAATAACTTTAGGATTTAAATTGCAACTAAACATAGTTTTCTAGGTTTTTTATTTAAATCATTTGCACCCAAAATTTTGCCTCTTACTACCTAAGTCCTAATCCTCACTGTAGCGTCATTACACGTTCTCATCTCTACAATTGCAACAAACCCTATTCAAGTTGGATCTTCCATCCACCATTGATCAGAGCCTAATTTAATTTTCAAAAGCATTGGTTCTGCTTCAAATTACATACTCACATGAGAATGATCACAACTCTGCACAGGAAACTTCAAATTGCAACCTATAAAATTTATATGAAACTAAATTTCTCAAGCTATAATATATCTTTTATTCACAATTTTTAGATTAGCCAATAGGTACAGTTTAATCACTAAGTTTTAGAGTCACGCAATGTCTATCATTTCAATGATATCTTGTGAGAATCAACATAACTCCTTATTTAAACCTCTAAAATATCTTGATCTGTAGCTGAAATTTCTCAAACCACAAATATGGAGTATAAAAATTTTCAATATTTCTTAATTTCCTCTAAATCTAATCCCTTAAAAAACTCAGTTTAATAGAACGTAGTAGGTTGGAGTTAATGTGTTTTTCAACCTTTGTGGGACCCAAGGTGAAATGTTTCTCCTTTTAGTTCACAATATTTACACTGTGAGGACAAGTTAGACTTCTTTGACTTCAGTTCGAATGAAACAAATTTCTCAAACTTTAGTGACAAAAAGAGCATGCAAGTGCGGCAGCTTTGCTGGCAAGAACAATTCAACGATGTTGTCGACACATCACCAAGGTTTGGGATGCTGTCTCTTTCTCCAATACCGGAGAACTACAATGAGATTTTCTACAACTTCTACGCTTGATGTAGCTTCAGGTCCATCGTTCAAGCACATTTCCATAAGCTTTTCTGGCTTCTGGTGTTTTTGTTTTTTTTTTGTACCTTGGTTGATGGCCAAAGTGCACACAAAAATCAGAACTCCAGCTGAGCGAGCAAAGTAGGTGGGTGCATCTGGGTGGGCACGCCATCATCTCAATAATGGCACGTAAAAAGTAATTCTTTCCAAGTCTAGGAGTATTAAAGGAAGGAAACGCTAGGACCTATACCAAGTGGCCGATCAACACACCAAAACACTTATTAACCGAGCAGCATTAATCAACGCTGAACAGGGCATTAATCATTAAGATGCACCTTATCATAGTCTTTGACCTTTATGAGCATTATTGAATTATCAATTCTTAAGAAATAACTCATAAACAATTATATTGTAAGAACAAGATTTGTATATTAGTTGACCGTTCAGGAAAGGCTATTGAAAAAATAATTTATATGGAACAGAATATTTGACAGCCACAAAATCTTTGGTTCTTGGACGAATTAATATTCAATTTGGTAAAATTCAAGGTATTATTTTATCCAGATAATTTATTTTAGTTAAGGAATTTTAATTATTTTTTCCACATAATAATGAATCACTTCATTAGTTGCTTCATTTTTCTATTATAGTATAAACAAGTTCAAAAGTTTGGCCTAAAGGATGGGAGCCATTGGAGATGGGAGGTGGCGGTCTTAAAAGTGGGGAGTTGCTGGACAGGAGAGTTGGCAAGCTTGGTGGTGGTGGAGGCTTGGATTGAAGATAGTAGCCTAAGTGGAGGAGATAAAATATTTGGGTGGAAAAGATAAAAATTGGAAAACTTAAGTGGCAATTATATGGTTTTTTTCTTTTTAAATGGACAAAAGTTAAGTCATTTGGGCAAAGCCTTGATCATCAAAATTCAAGGCTCGATTCCTACCCTAAAATGTTTGAAGTGATTCGCTAAATCACTATAATATATGAGTCATTTGTGTATTTAGGCCTTGAGATTATTATCAATATGTTTAGAATCTGTTCGTTACCATTTTTTGGAGTATCTCCCACTCACATGCCAAAAAATAAAAATAAAAATTTTTCTGTCATGCATTTAAAGGTTTCTCTTTAATAGTCAAAGTGGGATTGTTCGAGCTTGGTGGGCCGACCTTGGAGCTTCAGAGATAGTGAATCGAAGGTCCTGTAGCCAAAGACAATGTTAGAGTCCCAAAATGTTTTCTCAGGGGAAACATTCTAACGATCAAGTTAGTAAATAGCAGCAATAATAATTTTACCTTTTTAAGTTTAGATATATTTCTTATTAGTTTCATTTTCTATATCTTACATAGCTTTTAGTTATAATATTTCTTTATGATTCTCCTTATTTATGTCATCTATTATAATAGATAGCTCACCGTATTAGATTTTTTTTAAATATAAACAACAACAACAACAACAATATAACGTAGAATTTACTATAGGTACTAATTGTCATAAAAAAAATTGATTATTTTTTTTATTTCTAAGAGTAGAGTACTTATAAGTTATTTTCTATTATTTTTAATATCCAATCAAAGATTTCAAAATTCCTCTTATCAATGTACAATTTAAAATTAATGGTATACAATCTATTAAGGAAAGATCATAATTTAATATCTTAATAGTATTATGTATTTATAATTTTTTTTTTAAAGTTAAGTTAGCAAATCTTATCTTAGGTTCTATACTTTAGATTAAAAAAGCTAATGATTTAATTGGCGATTTTATATTAGTTGGCTCAAAAAATTAAATAAATTTACCATTAATATATTATCATAATTTTGACTTTTTAAAAGGGCAGTAGCTAAATTTTTAATAAAATTTTTTGAAGTTTTATACAAAAAAAAAAAAGAGATAATACAGGTGAAACATTCAATAAGAAAATCATGTAAAAATAAATTTCTTCTAAAAAGTATGACATAAATATGGGTCATGATATCAAAGTATAAACTTATTAAGTAAATATTGAGTTTTTTTCAAAGACATGTTATTGTAAGTAACTATACATTACTCAAAAGGCTTACTTACCCTACTTTTGACTTTTAATCAAAATACACTTACCCCAAAGGTTTCAATATCCACACTTACTCTATATTTTATGGCCAATTCAATGTGATTACTCCAAAGATTGAGGTAAAGTATTCTATAGTTTTTGTAACATGCTCATATCTCACATGGGTAAAATGTGGAAAGCCTTATGTGGATATATACGCTCAAGTTCCAGAGCATAAGCGCCTAGTGTTTATTCTGTTCGTAAAGGATAGCTCATTTGGTGTGGGCAAATGTTCCATGGACTGGTTCTAAACTTGAGTCATTTCTGATGGTATCAAAGCCGACCTGGGACTACGATGATACGGCATAATGGGTGTGCAAATGCATCATCTACCAAGATTGATCTTGGATTTGAGAGGTTACTTGGCCAAGGGTTAAGTAGTCCGATTAGAGAGGTTATTTGGTCCAGGGAGCTAAGTAATCCGATTGACCCCAACGAGAACGTTAGGTATATAAGAGGAGAGGTTTGTAACACACTCATATCCTACATGGGAAGCCTTATGTAAATATATAAGCTCAAGTTCTAGAGCATAAGTACCTAGTGCTTATCCTTTTTGCAAAGGATAGCCATGTGGTATGGGAAGGTATTTCGTTTACCGGTTTTAGACTTGGATAGTTTTATTTTTATTTTTTTATCTTTTTGGGTAATTAATGCCTACCCATTGATTTAAATATTATACTCACATCATTGAAGTTTGGAAACCTAGTTTTATCCATTATTCTAATAATATAATTAGTCAACCATAGAAAAATAAATCCACTAAAGTGGAATAAAATCTGAGTACATAAAAGGAAAAGAAATAACTTAAAATTTCAGGTTTAGCCATTTTATATATCTTCACACTTTTTTATTACGTATAGATATGAATATAGATATATATAGATATTAAGTTGCATTTTTAAATTCTGGAAAAAATATTTCAAGTTTAAAATTTAAATAAATTGATAAACATCATCTTTCTAGGCGTGCTTAATAGTCATATAAATCAATCATATGTCTATTATGAAAATTTAAATTTAGTGGCATATTTTAGTTTTTTCCCATAAAAAAATTATAGAAAACATAAAATACAATCAAAAAATTCTTTTTTCTATTTTTCCTTTTCAAGTACTAATCTTATTTTCCTGATATGAAGCCTAAGAGCTTGCCATCAGTTTGTTATATGTTTTGTTTTTTTCTTCCTTTCCATAATTTTAGTTTTTTAAATTTTAATAAATAAGAAATGAAAAATTTGGGTATCATTAAAATAAGGAAATAAAATAAAATTTAAAGATAAAAAGGCCTTCCAATATTAAGACATATTCATTCTTTTTAAATTCATAAAATTACTATAAAAATGTTATTCTATAAATTATTATACATATACAAATAATCATTTTTCAAATGATATTAGTTTAGGATGAAAAATCCCAAAAAAAAAATAATTAATTTGAATTAATCAACTTCAAACAATCATCTTTTTTTTAGAAGTATAATTTACATACCAAAAATTCAAGTTAGAGCATTCACGCACCCCCTATAACTCACTAATAAGTGAGCCAAGTCAATCATATAGCTCTAATTCCACTTGATAGTATGAGATCTGAATTGGAAAGTTGAGGTTGAGGGTTTAAATTCTTATGAGGCCTCCTAGTGTAAAAAGACTCTTGTTAAAAATTTTATTTTTCTTTTTATAAATAGAATTAAAACTTTAGTATATTGTTATTATTTTTTTAATGTGTAGTTAACTACCAATGAAAGGTTGTAAGTTTTAAGTATTACTATTATTATACTCTTTCTGTCACAAGTTCTTTGTGACATTTAATGTCTTTTACTTAAGTTTTCCATGTATAAAAAATATATGGCATATTTGTTAAATTTAACTAAATTTGGGGGTTAAATAATGATTTTCCAAAAATTAAAGGCTAAGAAGAATTCATGCATAACACCACTTTGGTACAAATCATAATATTTAATCGGCTCTAAGCAATAATAATAATAATAATAATAATAATAATAATAATAATTTAATATTATTTAGTATAGAGAAAGAGTTATTTTCTTAGAATAAAAATTTGTGTTCCAACGTTAAAAAGATGACCATGTGGGAAAATAATTCTTATAATTTTCTGATGTTTTAAAATATTGAAAAATGTAAAAAAGAGTTGTTGCTTAAATTCCTCTTTATAATAATATAAGAAACTAACTCTAGGAGCTAAGAATTTTTTTGTCTTTTTTTTCATAATATGTGCTCGAGTCATATGTAAGTTATATGATTGCTCTAACATTGACCAAATACCTAAGCTTTCAAAGCATATGTTCATCCAAGTTGGAAAAAAAAACTTAATTGACAAATATTTTAGGTTTTACAAACTATTTATTTGTACAAATGTTAGCATTATTTTTACCATATATTTAAGTCTTTTATTCAAATAAAAGGTTTGACTATGAAAGTTTTTGAAGCGCTAAGTTGAAATGTTAATTTTTATAAAGTATTTACTTAAGCCATTATTTGATAGTAATATAGAACCAAGAGCAACATGTTGGTGGCGAAAACAATTTGAAGGCAATTTAAGAGTTTTAGGTAGGATTAACACAAATACAAAAAAAATTGCATATAACTAAAAAAGAATCAAAGGCGGGTAAGTTTGTAATAGAAAATAAAATTTAATGGCAACTTAAAGGTTTTTTTAGATTAACGTAAAAATCAATTGCTTTTAATATGTAATGTAGTAATATAGAATGAAGGGTGGGTAAGTTTGTAGTAAAAAATTATATTTAGTGCAAACTTAAGGGGTTTTTTTTTTCTTAAGTTTTCTAGTTTAAATACAACTCTAATTAAGTAGAGAATAGCAAAATTTAGCTTCATTAAAAGAACCAAATATCTTATAATAGAACAGTAAAAAAGTCGTTTAACATTTGTGCATGTTTGTACTTTTTATAATACAAGCAAAGGAAATAGAAAATAAATTGAGCCAAAACTAACATTCAAAAGCATTTATAAAAACTTTAGGGCATATTTGTCAAATTTAACTAAACTTGTGGTTAAGTAATTATTTTTCCAAAAATTAAAAACTAAAACAATACATGCATAATGCTACTTGATACAACTCACAAGATTTGACTAGCTCTAAAATAAAATAATAATAATGATAATACATTAATATTATTTAGTATAGAAAAAGAGTTAGTTGCTAAAAATAAAAACTTTTATTCCAACATGCAAAGTGATGATCATGTGGAAAATAATTATTATAACTTTTCCAATGTTTGAAAATATTGGAAAAATATAAAAAAGGAGTTGATGCTAAAATTCCTCTTTATTAGCATATAAGTAACTAATTCTACGAGCTAAGAATTTTTTTTCTGAAATTTTTCACATTGACCTTTACTACAGTAATAATTCTTTTTTTTTTTCTCATAGTGTGTGCTTGAGTCATATGTGAATTATATGATTGCTCTAATGTTGATCAAATACCTAAGCTCTCAAAGTATATATTCATCTGAGTTGAGAAAAGCAAACTTAATTGACACAAATTTTATATTCATATATCTTTTATAGTAGAATAAACTTGGGTCATATTTATTAAAATTAACTAACTTTAGTGGTCAAAGTTAGTTTTGTAGTCAAAATAGCAAATTTCACAAAAACTAAAGGCTAAACGCATCCGACTTTGCATTTTTTTCTCTGTTATTGTATTTCTAGTATTTTAAAACTATTAAATAACCAATTAAATAGGCGATTATATTTTTAGATCTTTGTAAGTAGATTCTTTTCTTTCCCTCCTTTTAGAACCCTAACACTAACACAACTCTAATTAAATAGAGAATATAAAATTTATTTATCATTAAAAGAGTAAAAGAACTTATAATTTTAGGATAAAGGAAAAACTATAGGTGAACTATTAAAAAGTATTCAGTTATATAGATTTTTAATATATACTCCATCCGTCCCAAAAGTTTTGCTCCATTTGTTTATGACAATTAATCTATGATTTTTTATTTTCAACATTTTAATATATAAATACAAAATATTTGTATATGAATGATAATTCAAGATATGTAGTTTCTAAATATATTTTTTTTTATTTTTTTTAATAAACAATAATATGAATAAAATTGAGTCAAAATACAACAAAAATTTAAATATATCAAAATTTATGGGACAGATGGAGTACTTTTTATACCTAAAATTATTTTTTAATATGCAACACTTATAGATTTTCATATGAATTTTTAATATGAAACTTTAGCATGAATTTTACCACATAATAAGCTTTCTCATACTTAGCGGGCAATAAGCAAAAGTCATACTTTAGCATGAATTTTACCATGCTAAAGTTTCACTTGCTAAAGTCATACTTTAGCACGCTAAAGTTTCTTCCTCCTGAATTTCACATGCTAAAGTTTCACATGCTAAAGCTTTGTTCAATTCATGCTAAATTCATGCTAAAGTTTCACATGCTAAAGTTTATGTGGCATTAAATGTGTCATACTTAGTACTTATAACTTAAGAGTAAAATGGTCACGTCAATTTATATATCTTTACGTTTTTTATTTGTGCTAGTAAGTTACACTTTTAAGCTCTAATAAAAACTTTTGTTTTAATAAGTTAATAAATAAATAAATTGAGAAAATCTTATGTTTGATGACTTTTTTTTACAATACTATAAACATAGACGCATGTTTGTTGCAAAATTTTAACTTTAGTGACAACTCATAATTTTTTCCGTAATAGATAAAAAAATTTATGGGCTTTTTTCTTTATTTTTTTCCATTTAGAGCGCAAATCATATTGTTCCAAAATTAAGCTGATATACTGCTATGTAAGGATTTTCCAACGGGGAATATGTTGGCTTGTTGGATAGTGGCACAAACTTTCCAACACTCTCACATTAGGAAGTGCACAGGATTAAAATAAAAGGCGTCAAATGATAAGGGAATAAAAAGTGGAGGTATTTTGAATACTTTAGCCATTAGTGGTCAATTAGGTGAGCAAAATCAGAACAGGTGAGAGAGTAAAAGAGAAGTCCTTGTGCCATGCAATTTTTTTCTATAAGATATTATAATGGTATTAAAACTCTAATTAAATATATAACGACATATCTAGGTCTCATTAAAATAGTAAACTACTTTATAACTGAAGGGCAAAAAAGTTTTTTAATATTTATGCAACTTTGTACTTTTTATATCTAAAATTATTCTTTAATATATACTTTTTATACCTAAAATTAGTTTTTTGTTTTGCAACACTTACAGATTTTTATGTGAAACTTTTGCATGAATTTTATTATGTAATAAGCTTTCTCATACTTAGTGGTGATTAAGCAAAAGTCATACTTTAGCATGAATTTTACCATGCTCAAGTTTATGTGGCATTAAAAGTGTCATACTTAATTGTAGCACTCTCATATCCTACATGGGTGAATTGTGGTAAGCCTTATATCGATATATAGTCTTCAGTTCCAGAACATAGACACCTAGTGCTTATCCTTTTTCAAAGTATAACACATGTGGTGTGGGCAGGTGTTCTATTGATCGGTTTTAGACCTGGGTCATTACAAATGGTATCAAAGCTAACCTGGGACCATGATGGTGTGACATAGTGGATGTTCATATGCATCGTCTACCAAGACTGATTCTGAATTTAAGAGGCTATTTAGCTAGAGGCTAAGTAGTCTAATTAGAGAAATTCCTTGGTTCGGGGAATCAACTAGTCCAACTGACCACAACAAAGATGTTGGGTACTTGGTTTGGGGAACTAAGTAATCCGATTGACTCCAATGAAAACGTTGGGTATATAAAGGGCGAGTTTGCAACACCCCCGTATCCCAAATGGGTGATTTATGGGAAACCTTATGTAGATATATGTGCCCTAGTTCCAGAACATACGGTGTGGGCAAATGCTTCATTAATCGGTTCTGGACTTGAGCCATTACAAATGATATCAGAGCTTGTACCAACCCAAGTCCAGAACCGATCAACGGAACACCTGCCCACACCACATGGGCTATCCTTTGGAAAAGAATAAGCGCTAGGTGCTTTTGTTCTGGACTTGGAGCCTATATATCTACATAAGACTTCCCACAATTCACCCATGTGGGATATGGGGGTGTTACAAACTCCCCCCCTTATGTACTCAACGTCCCCGTTGGGGTCAATCGGATTACTTGGTTCCCAGGATCAAGTAACCTTTCTAATTGGACTACTTAGCCCTTGGCCAAGTATCTAGGATCAGCCCCGGTAGACGATGCATGTGCATACCCACTATGCCACACCATCGTGGTCCCGGGTCGGCTCTGATACCATTTGTAACGACCCAAGTCCAGAACCGGTCAACAGAACACCTGCCCACACCACATGGGCTATCCTTCGGAAAAGGATAAGCGCTAGGTGCTTATGTTCTGGAATTAGAGCCTATCTAACCACATAAGGCTTCCCACAATTTACTCATGTGGGATATGAGGGTGTTACAAACTCCCCCCCTTATGCACCCAACGTCCCCGTTGGGGTCAATCGGATTACTTGGTTCCCCGGACCAAGTAACCTCTCTAATCGAACTACTTAGCCCCTGGCCAAGTAGCCTCTCGAATCCAGGATCAGTCCCGATAGATGATGCATGTACATACCCACTATGTCACACCATCATGGTCCCGGGTCAGCTCTGATACCATTTGTAACGACCCAAGTCCAGAACCGGTCAACAGAACACCTGCCCACACCACATGGGCTATCCTTCGGAAAAGGATAAGTGCTAGGTGCTTATGTTCTGGAATTAGAGCCTATCTAACCACATAAGGCTTCCCACAATTTACTCATGTGGGATATGGGGGTGTTACAGAGCTAACCTGGGACCATGATGATGTGACATATTGGGTGTACACATGCATTATCTACTAAGGCTGATCCTAGATTTGAGAGGCCACTTGGTTAGGGGCTAAACAGTCTGATTAAACAGGTTACTTGGTCTGACGAACCAAGTAACTGATTGACCCCAACAAGGATGTTGGGTATATGAGGGAGCAGTTTGTAACACTCCCATATCCCACATGGGTGAATTGTGGGAAGCCTTATGTGGATATATAGACTCCAATTCCAGAATATAAGCACATAACACTTATTCCTTTTCATAAATGATATAACTTATGTGGTGTGACCAGGTATTTCGTTGACTGGTTCTAGACTTAGGCCGTTACTGTGGGATACGGGGGTATTACAAACTCTCCCTTCTGTACTGAACGTCTTCGTTGGAGTTAGTCAAATTACTTGGTCTGGGACTTGGTTCCCTGGACCAAGTAATCTCTCTAATTGGACTAAGTAGCCTCTCAAATCTAGCATTAGTCCCGGTAGATGATGTATGTATATATCCACTATGCCACACCATCATGGTCCTTTGTCGACTCTAATATCATCTGTAATGACCAAAGTTTAGAACCCATCAACAGAACACCTGCCCATATCACATAGGCTATCCTTTGTGAAAAGGATAAGTGCTAAGTGCTTATGTTCTGAAACTAGAGCCTATATATGCACATAAAGCTTCTTACAATTCACCCATGTGGAATATGAAGGTGTTACATTAATTCTTATAACTTAAGACTAATGGTCAAGTCAATTTATGTATCTTTACTTTTTTTATTTTTGGTATTAAGTTGCACTTTTTTAAGTTCTAATAAAATTTTTTTTTTAATAAGTTAAAAAATAAATAAAATGATAAAATCTTATATTTGATGATATTTTTTTACATTACTGTAAACATAGACTCATGTTTGTTGCAAAACTTTAACTTTCATAACAACTCACAAATTTTTTCCATAATAGATAAAATAATTTATGGGTTTTTTCTTTATTTTTTTTCCATTTAGAGTGCAAATCATATTTTTCAAAAATTAAATTGATATGCTACCATGCGAGGATTTTCCAAAAGGGAATGCATTGGCTTGTTGGATAGTGCAAACAATTTTCCAACACTCTCACATTACAGAGTGCACAAGATTAAAATAAGAGGCTTCAAATGATAAGGGATTAAAAATTGGAGTGTTTTTGAATACTTTAGCCATTAGTGGCTAAATTAAAACCAATCAGGCGAGCAAAATCAAGAAAAGTGACAAAGCGAACGAGAAATCCTTGGGCCATGTGAATTTTTTCTCTAGGATGTTTTGATGGTATTAAAACTCTAATTAAATATATAATGACATATCTAGGTCTCATTAAAATAGTAAACTGCTTTATAACTAAAGGGTAAAAAAGTTGTTCAATATTTGTATACCTTCGTACTTTTTATGAAATAAGAAACACACACACACACATACAAACATATATAAAGTATGGAAGTGCACGTTCAAATTTTTACCTTTACCCTACAAGTTATTTTGTTTTTTTAATGAAATCTAATTTTTTCATTGTCTATATAATTAGAGTTATATTAGCAATAAAACACTAAAAGAGACCTTTAGTTGCCACTTAACTTTATTTTTACTTTAAACTTGCCTGCACTTGACTCTATATTACAGAATCATATATTATATACTCTTTTCTTTTGAGTTAATCTTTCCCTTCATTGCTAAAACTCTTAGATTGCCACTAAGGTTTTTTCTTTTTTTTTTTTCCATCAAACATGCTGCCTTGAGTTCTATATTACTGCCAAATAATTATCTCAAATGCAATAATTATTTTATAAAATTTAAAATTTTAACTTAACAAGTATGGCCTAAGTTTGTTCTACTATAAAAACATGTCTTTGAATATAAAGTTTTTTAATTAAGTTCTTTTTCCAAGTTGGATGAATATATACTATATGAAAGTTTACATATCTTGTCCATCTTAAAGTAATACTCCCTCCGTCCCACTTTCTTTGCAATATTTTCCATTTTGGGTTGTCCTATTTTTTTTGCAACATTTCCCTTTTTAGTGAATTTTAACATGCAACTTTACCATTATACCCCTTTTAATGCTCTCTATTTTGTTCGTGTGCCCTTGCTGCAAATCTCATCCAGCGACTTGGTTACACTCTTAACCTCTCTACTTCTATGATCTTAGTTGAGCCACTGCCGGAATGATCTTCGTTGAGCCACTTCCAGAATGATCTCAAATCCATTTTATTGTCTGATCTGCGGCTGTAAGTGAAACTAATGTTGGAGGTGACATAGGCAACACACCGAAGGAAGGATCTTGATCGAAGTGAATTGAATGAATGATCTCTGATTGAGGTGAATCAAAGGAAAGATCTTCGATTAAGGTAACCGTTACACTGCTCGCTAGCCTCAGATCCTTCCTATTAGTGAGATCATCAGAAATTATAGTGACAGGGACGACAATCGAAGATGCAGATGGAAGACAGAGGTGGAAGCTGAAAATGGAATCGGAGGTTGAAGGTATAACAACCCAGGTCCAAAACCGGTCAACAGAATACCTGCCTATACCACATAGGCTATCCTTTATGAAAAGGAGAAATGCTAGGTGTTTATGTTCTGGAATTGGAGCCTATATATTCACATAAGGCTTCCCACAATTCACCCATGTAAGATATGGGGGTGCTACAAACTTTCCGTCTTATGTACCCAATGTACTCATTGGGGTCAGTCGGATTACTTGCTACCCCGAACCAAGTAACCTTTCTAATCAAACTATGTAGCCCCTAACTAAGTAACCTTTCAAATCCAAGATAAGTCTTGGTAGATGATGTAAGTGCACACCCACCATGCTACACCATCGTGCTCCCGGGATGGCTCTAATACCATCTATAACGACCCAAGTCCAGATTTGGTCAACGAACACCTGCCCACACCATATGGACTATCCTTTAGAAAAGGATAAGTGTTAAGTATTTAGGAATGGACTCTCAATATAAGGAGGTTATTCCATCCTATACCAGTAAACTCTACCAGATACTTTTAACCAAACCTGGCTTTGATACCATCTAAATTGTCCCAAGTCCAGAACCGGTTAACGGAACACTTGCACACACCACATGGGTTATCCTATATGAAAATGAACTAGTGAGAGAAAAGTAGAACTTGAAGAAATTCAAGAACAACAAGGGAACATCGAACTTGAAATGGAACCTGAACAGACACCACAAGATGTTGTAATTCAAGAGTCTGTTCCTGTAGCGCAGAGCCCACGTAGGTCTGGTAGGATTTGGCATAAGCCCGGGAGATATGGATTTCTCGTGACTCACACTGGTGATGTGATGCTCATGGATCAGAATAAGTCCACAACCTACCAACAAGCTATGTTGGGGGCTGACTCTAAGAAATGGCTAGAGGTCATGAAGTCCGAGATGGAATCCATGTATAAAAACCAAGTATGGACTTTGGTTGATCCACTTGAAGGGGTAAAACCTATAGGGTGCAAATGAGTTTTCAAAAAGAAAACCGGCATGGATGGTAATGTGATTATCTTTAAAGGACGATGGTTGCAAAAGGTTTCAAGCAAATTCATGGTATTGACTATGATGAGACTTTTACACCAGTTGTCATGTTTAAATCCATCCGAATTTTATGGGCTATTGGTGCACACTATGATTATGAGATATGACAAATGGATGCCAAAACTGCGTTCCAAAATACACGCCCATATCTCGTATGGATGATTTTGGATGATACCATCTATGATGACCCAAGTCCAGAATCAGTTAACGGAATACCTGCCTACACCACATGGGCTATCTTTTATGAAAAGGATAAGCGCTAAGTGTTTATGTTCTGGAGCTAGAGCTCATATATCCACATAAGGCTTTCCACAATTTACCCATGTGGGATATGGGGATGTTACAAATGGATGATGAGACTGTTACAAATGGATGGTATCATATATCTTTCAAAATTGTGTTACAAATGGATGTTTTCAAGATGAGGAAGCCTTATGTTGATATATAGGCTCCGGTTTCAGAACATAAGCACCTAGCACTTATCCTTTTCCAAAGGATAGCTCATGTGATGTGGGCAGGTATTCAATTGACTGGTTTTGGACTTAGGTTGTTACAGGAAGTGTAGACAGAAGCTGGAGATAGAAGCTGAAAATGGAGATGGAAGCCGAAGGCGTAGACAGAAGCCAGAGACAGGAAACGAAGATGGAAGCCACAATTGATGAGGTAATCAACGAGATCGACAATGGAACAATGACAGAGGCAATCGGCAATCGAGGACACGACGATTGACGATGGAGGACGAGATTAACAATGGAGGATGGAGGATAAGGACCGACAGGATGAGATTGAACACAGAGGGCAATGTTGGAAAATTGGGGGAAACAGTATATTTTTCTTAGTTTGTGTGTGAAATGAAATGGTTCAAATGTTTCGGGACGGAAAGAGTAATATAATTCAGGTATGACTCATGCACCTGTTATAAAAAATAAAAAAAATTTCATTGTAGCAAAGGCCATTGGTAAAAATTTAGGAAAAAAAGGTTCTTGGCTATTAGAATTAGTTACTTATATTATAATTTTGCAGCAACTTTTTTACATTTTCCAATGTTTTAAAATATTGGAAAAATTATAATAGTTATTTTTTCCACATGGTCATCCCTTTTAATATTGTAAAACAATTTTTATTCTTAGCAGCTATCTCTTATTCTATGCTAAACAATATTAAAATATTATTTCTTTTTAATTTTTTTATAGCTAAGAAAGACTTACAAGTTGTATAAAAAAATAGAAGTAATTTTTATTTGAATATTATATTTCATAGTAGAGGCTCATAGCATTAAGTAGTTTTGAAGTTGTTAAAAGATAAAATCAATAATTTTGTGATTGCAAGTTCTTATTTTGTCTTACATTAACTATATTAAGCAGAAAAGTTCAGAGGTTTATTTTTTTAAAAGCTATAACTAAATTACATATTTTTAGGCCTTGACTACATGTAACGACCCAATTTTATGAACCTTAATTTTAAAAGATATCTTAAATTCCTAGAATTATAGAGCATTTAATTAAAAATAATTTGAGAAATATGAGGTAAAACATTTTCTTTTAATCTATTTTCTAAATAATAAGAGTATTAAATGAAATCAGAGTAATTAAGTAATAATCCCAGGAAAACTAATATACGGATAATGTGCCAATTTAAACAAACCATATGTTTATTTAGAAATCAAATAACACGAAGTTGAAACCTAGTCCCAGACAGTTTTACTTTCGAGGGGCTACAGCGTATGCTCACTCAGCCTGCTCCACATCTTGAACCTCACTCAGCGTACTCACCTAACAAAAACATGTTAGAATGAGGGGTGAGCACAACTTGCTCAGTAAGGGGGAAGTATCAGGCCCATCACGTGGGTCCTAATATTCCCGTAACAAACAACAACGAATAATAAACTTTAAGTTATAGCAATTTAATTAGAGAACAATTCCATACAACATCATAACAACAATATCAAAGTCCTACTAGCATGCTTGAACTACCATGCATATGCATAATTCCTTTTACTAATTAAATAATATCTTATTGATCGATCATTTAATCCAATACATAAATGTTGTCGGACGAACCTAGGGTGGTGAGTGTGTACATTTAGATGTGGCTTGGTGGGTATGCACATGCATCGTCTGCCGGGACTGATCCTAAATTCAAGAGGCTACTTGGCCAAGGGCTAAGTAGTCCGATTAGAGAGGTTACTTGGTCTGGGGAACCAAGTAATCCGATTGACCCCAACGGGGACATTGGGTATATAAGGGGGGAGTTTGTAACACCTACATATCCCACATGTCTGATTGACCCATAAGGGGGGGAGTTTGTGACACCCACAATTCACCATATCCCACATGGGTGAATTGTGGGAAACCCTTATGTGGATATATAGGCTTCAATTCCAGAACATAAGCACCTAGCGTTTATCCTTTTCCAAAGGATAGCCCATGTGGTGTAGGCAGGTGTTCCGTTGATCAGTTCTGGACTCGGGTCGTTATACTACAAGTTTGACCATATAAAGAATTGTATGAAAATGGAAGAAGCTGGAGAATTCTTAAAAGGACATGCAATAAATTTTGGTGTAACAAAAGAAATGCCCAACATGTGCTATAATGTTGGATTAAAATTTTATTCATTTTCATCCAAAATATAATTTTGTTGAAACTTTGTTATTTTTTCATTTTTGTAATATTGAATCCTTATACTTTCATATTTGACATTGATACGGAAAATTATCTAAATATAAAACATATTTTGAGTATTTATAAGTTTTTAAAAAATTGTATTTTTACATTCAGTTTACTAAGTTAATATTTTTTTTTTGTATTATTCAAAATTTTATTGTTTTCTAATATTTAAAATTTAAACACATTTGTACCATTTACAAATTATTTATATTAGGAAAGTAAGAATAGTATTTGGAAAATAAAAAATAGAAAAAAATTGCTGATTGTTTCTTGTGTTTTCTATAAGTCTTTTTGTAACAAAAAACTGAAAAATGCCAATAAATTTAAAATTTTGTAGCAAATATTTCTTTGATTTATTTGACTATTAAACATACCTAAAAACATGTTTATCCATTTATTTACTTTTTAAATTTTAAATATTTTTATTAGAACCCAAAAGTACAACTTAACACACACACACACACACACAAATATATAATAAAAAGTGTAAACATTTTTTTTTGAACGGCAAAAAGAATGAATTTATTACTAAAAGAGGGAGAGAAAGAAGACATACTAGCAAGGAGCTAGCCCTATAACCCGCACAGGAACTCCCCCCACCCCCTTACAACGGCTTAGACAAGAACCCAACCCCTCCCTTTTACAACCAATTTTGAATCACCAATTTTGGATTAGAAAACCATTCAAACCAACTACAGTTGAGCTTTGGGCACCTGTTCCTAATCCATAAGTAAGAAAGACTTTGAACTTGGAATAACACCTGTCCGAATGGTTTTCTACTATCTGCGAAGACTAAACTATTTCTTTTATTCCAAATAGACCAAACCACGATGAAAGTTATAGCCTCCCAAACCTTCTGATGAGCCGTATTAAAGCAGCCCAGATGTTGGCTGGCCAGAGCTTGAATCAAATTTCCTGTTGGCACCGCATGAATATGCCACCAAGAAAATACTGCATGCCAAACACCCCTTGCATGAGAGCAGTTCAGAAACAAGTGATCCAACGATTTCTCTTCCTGTTTGCAGAATGGGAAAAGGGTATCTTGAACTGAGAAGCCTTGTATCGCCATGTTAACCTTTGACGAGAGCCTATACTGCAGAGCCCTCCAGATGCAGACATTGACTTTTTGAGGGGCCCATGAATTCCATCTTGCCGCTTGGCCCCCGGGTGTTGTCGGTAAAAAAACTTCATCCATCAAACTGGACAGCACCTTAACCGAGAATGTCCCAGAGGAGTGCAGATGCCACCTCTACCTGTCAGAGGATCCTGCATTCAAGTTTAATAAGCCCAGTAATTTCGACAACTCCACAAACTCACCTAACTCCCTCCCTCTTAGATCCCTCCTCCACTCCCAAACCCACTCATTGTCCCTTCTCCTTTCATTTATCAAACAACACTTTGACACCTCCAACTCAAACAACCTAGGGAACTTATGCTTCAGGACACCATTTCCCAGCCAAAGGTCCTCCCAAAATCTTACCTTATCCCCTACTCCTACAATCCACCTAAAAGATTTTAAAAAGTCCACCCCAACCTCCTCCAACTCCTTACCTATTTTGAAGATGCTCCCCCAAACTCCAGAAAACCTTTGCTCCTTCGACACCCTATCTACCCCACCATTTTCTCCAAAAATGCCTTTAATAACCTTGACCCAGAATGCATCTTCCTCTGTCCTAAACCGCCACCACCACTTCCCGAGCAAGGCCAAATTTTTTGCCCTTAGACTACCCACGCTCAAACCCCCTGCCTCCTTTTTATCTAGCACCTTACTCCACTCTACCCAAGCTGTCTTTTTAACCTCCCTTGATCCCCCCCAGAAAAACTGACATCTTAAACTTTCCAAATTTTTAACCACCGATAAGGGAGCACGGAACAAAAAGAAAAAGAACAGGGGTAAGCTTCCCAAAACTGATTTTACCAGGGTCAATCTACCACCATAGGACAGAGTCTTTGCCTTCCAAGTGCACAACCTACTCTCTACCTTCTCAATAACCTGCTTCCAAGCCTGGACTCTCTTCATATTTGCTCCAATTGGCAGGCCCAAATACGAAAGCAGTAACTTATCTGTACCACAACCGAGCAAATTGGCCATTTTCACCACTTCCTCTTGGTTGACCCCTACACCAAAAATCTTGCTCTTCTTTAGATTTACTTTTAACCCTGAGGCATACTAAAAACAATCCAGGAGTCTCATCAGGTTTTTACCATTAACTTCGGACCAAACACCTAAAAAAAGAGTATCATCGGCATATTGTAGGTGAGAAATGGATAACTCACTGCCACCCACTGTTACTCCAGCAAAAATTTTCTTCCTCTCCGCCTCCACTACCGCTACATGAAGCGCTTTAGCCGCTATCAAAAATGAAAAGGGGGAAAGCGGATCACCTAGATGGACTCCTTTCTCCATCTGAAACTCCGAAGTTGGGCTGCCATTTACAAGGATTGATACCTTTGCACTTTCTAAGCAGGCCATAATCCAGCTCCTCCACACCTGACCAAAGTTCATCTTCTCCATAATAGAATCCAAGAAATTCCAGTTTATAAAGTCAAACGCCCGCTCAAAGTCAACCTTGAGCAACAACGTTTTCTTATTTTCTCTTTTAGCTTGGGCGACCAGCTCGTTTGTAATCAACACACCATCAAGAATTTGTCTTCCTTTTATAAACCCCGACTGCATATCACTAATAAAAAACGAAATTACTCTTTTCAACCTCTCTGCCAACACCTTTGCAATGATCTTGTTTTGACAACCAATTAGGCTGATCGGTCTATAATCCCCCAGAATAATCGGGTTTTTACTCTTTGGAACCAAGGTCACAAACGAGGAATTACAACCCCTTTCTATCTTTCCTGCTTCCCAAAAATGCAAAACAAACTTTATAACATCCGGCCCCACTATCTCCCAATGTCTCTTGAAGAAATTAAAAGTGAAACCATCCGAACCCGGGGCTTTGGAACCTCCACACTGCCACACTGCTTCTTTGATTTCAACTTCTGAGAACAGCTCTTCTAAACTCTGTCTTAGCTCATCTGAAAGCTTCTTGAACCCACTACTTTTGAATCCTGGTCGAAGGTCCACCTTCTCCTAAAAATTATTTCAAAAAAAGTTGAACACCTCCTCCTTAATCTCGCTTGGCTCCTCCCTCCATTTTCCATTAATATTCAGACCTGTGATACTGTTTCTCCTTATTCTCCCTCTTACAGAAGTGTGGAAAAAACTGGAATTTTCACACCCTTCAATGGCCCAATTTACACATGCTTTTTGCCTGATCATAGCTTCCTTAAGTTTTCCTTTTTCTGAATACCTCCGCCAAGCTTCTACTCTCTTTACTTTCTCATCCTCCTGAAGCTCCCTTGATTCTGCCAGTTTATCCCAATTCTCTATTTCTAACTTCAAATCTTCAGCTTGAATGTTCCCGGTATCAAAAGTTTTACTCTTCCACACCTTTAACTCATGTTTCAAGACTTTTAGCTTCTCTTTAAGAACAGCCCCTGGAGTACCGGAAATTTTACAATCCGTCCACACCTTTTTAACCAACTCTTTCAAATGACTATGTTCCACCCACACATCAAAGAACCTAAAAGGCACTGGCCCGAAATCTGACAAGTTCAACTTCAACACCAAAGGCACATGATCTGAAATGTTTCTCTTCAATGCTACTACAACTGCCTTTGGCCACCACTGGAAAAAATCGTGAGACACCAGGAACCGGTCCAATTTGCTCATCTTTGATGCATTCTTTTGGAACCAGGTAAACTTCTTTCCCCCCATTTGAATCTCGTGCAGGCCAGCTCCAGTAATGAAATTGTTGAAATTTCAAGCAACTCCCGCATCAAAACCACTGTCGTGCCTTTCTTTTCTAGACCTTACTGCATTAAAGTCTCCAAACACCACCCATACACCTGAGCCTCTCCCCATTAAATCTGAGATTTGCCTCCAAACTTCCAGCTTTTCATTATCCCCCTGAGGCCCATAGACGTTTATAAAGTTTACCAAGACTGAATTTCCACCCCAATTTCCTGTCACACCCAAAAAGCCGTCTCCAGAAAAATGGTTGATTTTATTGAACACCTTTGTATTCCAAACACACATCAAGCCCCCTGATTTTCCACAGGCATCCTTCTTGACAAAGTCATACTCTGCCGAGTACCAGAAAGAGTCCACTTTTCTACTTGCTTCTCTCAAATCTCTAGAAAAAAGTGTTTCCTGAAGCCCAAGAAAGTCTAAATTCTCCTTAGAACAATGCTCCCTCAATAATCTAAATTTCAGAGCCTTCCCTAACCCTCTGATATTTAAAGACATTATCTTCATGAAAAACTACAGCTCCCCCTACCACACAAACCTTTTGCGACCATCCTCAAAACCTCCCTAGTCCCCCCCTCTTCCTGCAACTAGATCCTCCAGCCCACTAACAACTGCAGCATTCAAATTAAAACCAACTGACTCACCTACTTTCCTGACGGCCTCGATTTCTCTGTCCATGCTTTCCATTATTTCTGTAGATTCATCGTCTTTCCTACTTCCGATCTCCCGAATCTTCGCATTGCACGCTCTATGGCTGAATCGTCTATGGATTCACCAGCAACTTCCATTACTTCGATTTGTTCAGCTCCAGCCTTCACTTTGCAGTCCTGGATCTTCCGTGATTTACAGCCCTGGATCTTCTTTCTTCTCATTCCAGTAGGTGGGTCGCTTGTCAAGGCTTTCGGCGTTCTCAAAACTGCATCATCGTACCCCCCTTCCAGGTTCTACAACACCTCTGTAACACGTTTTGATCTGCTCCTCCTCCTGCTCTGCCCCTTGTTCTACGTAACTTCCATTTTTCGGCAACAGCTGCTACACGCTGCATTTGACCCTCTTAAGCGTTTTACCTCCTGGGCCCAGTATACCTCATTAGCCTCAAGTCTTTCTTTTCTGTCCTTCTCCAGCCCAGCCCACCCCAAACTTCTTTGGGCCTCCAAGTCTGCGTTTCTGAATTCTCCACCAGGCAGGCCCAACTGTTCTGGATTTTCGAGACCACCTTCTCCTTCACAGTCAAAGCTTAGATTTTCCTTTAACATCGAGCCGCTTGACTGGTTCCCTCCATCCCCTACAAAGCTGCTAACCTTTGGAGCTTGAGCCAGCCTCCAGGCTTCCATCTTGTCACTGCTATGATCCACGGTTTTATCTTGGTGGTCTGTGCCAAAATTCCCACTTCTCGACACATCCGCCAGCTTTTCCTTTTCCTCCATACTCAGCTCCTCACCATCTGACTCAGCACCATCTTCTTCACAGCTTGCCTCGTTTGCCGACTCAGCCGCATCAGCTTCTGAGTTTCTTTGTGATGACGAACTGTACCTTGGCCCGAAGTCGATTAGATGAGATAAATCTTCAAAAACTCTCACGTCAAATAAATGGGAGTCCACTTTAATTTTCAACACCTGTGCAATTGTTTCCATACAATTCGTTAAAACGCAGACTTTTCCCAGGCACACCTGTTCTTTCTGGAGCGTCAAACTTTCCACAGAAATGAGTTTCCCCCAGAGCCCTCCGATTGTTGTAAACGCATCTTTGCACCAAGCATGCAAGGGAAGTCCCTCCACATTCAACCATACAACTCTTCCCGGACTCGAAAGCTGCGAAGACCATGGAGTGACCCACTCAAACCATTCTTCGAACCAGTCCGCTCCGTCTTCCAGTGTTCTATCAACCGATTCTTTTGAGCTACATTCAATTAAGACTCTTTTACCTCCCACATATTTGACTTTGCAGTTGCCAAAGCCTTCTAACTTCATCAAATATTGCAGCTGGCTTATGGAATCAAACTGTTTTACTTCACTGACTGCACATTGATTTAACCACATCAGTTCTTCATTTCTTGGTTTTAACTCTATCCCGGTCCATTCATTCTGGACTGAGTCGTCCGTCTTGCAAAATTGCCCCAGTTCCACAAATTGGATTCTGCTCTTCAACTCTTTTCTTTGAGCTACCTCCGACAACCTCTGCATACTTTCGTCCATCTCTCCAAGCTCCGCACCGCGCCAAATCTTCTGCCTGTCTTCTTGAGCTACCCTTAATCTCCCACTGAGTAGTCTGCTTTTGATACCTTGCGATATTAACTCGAAGTTTGAACGACCCAATCCAAATACTCTTTAGGTCCTTTTCCAAGCTTTCCTTGCTCCTTACGTTCTTGAATCGGACGAAACCAAATTTACGACCTGCTTTCGTTCTCTTGTTGGCCACGAACATATCCACCACCACTCCGTATCTTTGAAATACCGGCCAAAGATTTCTCCTGCCCCAGTATTCCGGGAAGTTCTCAAAGAAGAACGACGTGGACACCTTGTCCATGACCCTGCTAACATCCTGAGTGACCCTGCTAAAATCCTGACTGAAAGTTCTTCCCCTGACCTTTTTCCCTCTACCGAGACTCCCCTCTCGGGAATACTCTCTCCTCGCACCTCTCTCGCTCTCTCTCATCGTAAATTTCATGAAAAGTGTAAAGATATGGGGTGACTAGATCTTAAATTATAAAGCTATCAGTTTTCCTTTTAGGTACTAAAAATTATTATATTTTACAGAGTCTATTTCATATGGTTGACTAATTATATCATAAGAATAATAGGTAAGACTAGATTTTTAAACCTTAGTGATGTGAGTATAGTTTTTAAGTCATGGGTATGCATTAATTACCCAAAGATAAAAAAGCTATATAGGACTTAAGCTTGATATTTGTGACAATCACATTGCCTTGGCTATAAAATAGATGGTAAGTGTAGATTTGAGACCTTGATGTATGTGTATTTTTTATTAAAAATTAATAGATAGGTGTGGCAACGGGCGGGTCGTTTTCGAGAGTCGCTACTAATCAGTTTTCACTCAGGTTGATTGGATACCTTAAAAATATGGTCTGTGAGAGTTCGGGGGTTCGGGAGTACGGCTACGTTAAAACAACTTTGTTAAAACGCCCAAAAATTGGTACCTTAGTTGATTTCAATTTTGTTTTGCTTGCTTTTAAATGATTTCAGTTAATTTTCAAACAGAAACTTTAACTGAATTAGTCGGATGTGGATTTTTAAATTAATATGGGCTTCAAAAATTTTGGTAATTAATTTGTATAAGTTTTACAAATTCGATATTTCCGAACCATGGACTCTGCCGAGTCACCCGGACACGGAATTTAATGAAATTTTAATTAAATATTTTAATTAGTTAACAATCCATATCATGAATTCTGCCGAATTATCAGAACATGGATTTTTATCCTGATATTTAATTTTATTTCATTAAAAAAAAATTTATGTTTTCTCCAAGCCATGAATCTTATCGGATCACCCGGACATGGATTTAAAAAAAAAAAACTTAATGCTTAATTTGTCATAAATTTTTGTGAACTTTTGGATTTTTTAATAACCTTAATGTTAACTAAATTTAATTTTTTTTTTTTTAAAAAAAATTTATTTTTGTTCTTTTTTTTATTTTTATTTTCTTATTTTTGTTCTTTTCTCTTTTTTTTTCTTTTTCTTTTTACTCTTTTCTTTTTTTGTTTGATGAAAGATTTTTTTTTTAAAAAAAAGATATACTTAAAAATTGGTTTTTTATTTTATTGTCTGGTTATGATTTTTTAGTTTTTATTTTTAATAAAAGGAATAAAAGGTTAAGTTTTTACTGTTTTTTTTAAATATATGTATTCCAAAATAATAAAGGATGGGGGCTTTGTTATAAAAATGGATTCTTGATTAGCACTAAAAATAAGTGAGAGAAGGTTAATGATTCACATAAAAAAAATCTTCTTTTTTATTTATTTATTTATTATCTTTTATAGCTAAAAGTGAAATAAGTTTAATCATCCACATGATTGCATAAAGTAAATAAAGGAAAATTGAATGACAACAAATAAATAAAGTAAAGTGGATTTTTTTTTTCTCTTTTTTTTTTGGTTTGGATATCCATAAAAAAAAAGTGCATAAATTAAATAACAAATGCAAATAAATAAAGAGAAAGCACATAAAGTAAATAAAGGAATATTAAAAGATAATAAATAAATAAAGTGGGGCTTTTTGGCCACCCACTTTAAAAATAAATAAATAGGAGGTATAACCTTCCATGAATTATAATAACAATAATAATAATAACAATAATAATAAAAGTTAGTTGTTAGTAAAGTTAGTTGTTAGTATATAGTTTTTTTTTTTTTTGTAAAAATTAAAGGTTAGTGACTTGAATGGAATAATAACAATAACAATAATAGTAATAAAATTTAGTTGTTAGTAAAGTTAGTTGTTAATAATTAAAAGATTAGCAACTTATAATAATAACGATAATAATAATAATAATAATAATAAATATATAAACATATAAAGATTATTGTTAGTTCTGCAGAAATAAATAAAAGGTTAGTGACGAAAATGAAAGAAAATAAGAAGATGAAGTGGTAAACAAGAGTTTTACCCCAAAAAAATCAAAATTTGAAATTGATGGGTGGGTATTGGCGGCAGGCGCGACAGCAGGGGGGCAAAGGGAGGAGGAAGGCGAGGCCGAGGCAGGGGAACGAGGGAGGCAAGGCGGCGGAGGGGCGCTACGGCAGGGACTGGAGGGGGAGACGCGGCAAGGGAGGGGTCAGTTGGCGACGGAGAAAGGAGAAACGTGCGAGGGAGGGGTCGGCGACGGAGCGGAGGACGACGCCAGGCCGGAGGGAGGGCGACTTGACGGCAGCGACAGCGACGGCGTACCGACGGTGAGTCCGGGATGAAACGACGGTGGCAAGCAGCGTCGGGGAGTGAGAGAGAGAAGAGAGAAACGGGGTCGACGGTAGGGGGGTAGGTGGGACTAAAAAAAAAATTAGGTTTTCTGGAGAGGAAGAGAAGGGGGCCAGGGACCTTGGCTATAATTTTTTCTTTTTTTTAAAACGGAGCTCTAAAGTTGATTTTTTTTCTCTCTTCTTTTTTACATATTTGGACCCCTATTTATAGGGGAAAGAGTGCTGGATTGTTCATAATTAAAAAAAATAATTAAAATCAAACTTATCTCTTAATTTGGTAAAATGATAGTTTCAATCCTTTCCGTCTCTTTTGACTTCGGGGATGCTCCTGAAACTTCTAATTGAGACAATTTTGTCTTTTTCTGTCAATTTGGGCAAGAACCGTCGGTCTGGCCCAAAATTCATGTGACAAACTACCAAATGCTCTTGGAACTTTCATATTTTGTCAAAATTTCTCAAAACTTCTTAATTTTGTCATTTTTACCCCAAACTTTCCAATTTTTTTTTATGGACTTTTCTTTTGTAATTCCTACATACATACATACACACATATATTATTTTTAACTAAACCCTTATAAAATAAAATATATTTTAAACTAATTAATTAAAATTTTTTAGTAATAATAATTAATTAGTTAATAATAATAATTTTTTTAAATTTTTTTTAAATTTTAATTTCTTTGGATATACACACATAGTTATTAACTTAACAAAATGCCCCTTCCCCAAAACTATTTAATTTACTTCTCTCTTTGTGTAATTACTTAATAATAATTTTTATACAATTATTATTTTTTTTAATTTTTAATTAAATTTTTTTTTATTATTATAAAAAAAAAGTCCGATGAAATTGGGTGTCAACAGCTGCCCCCCTTTGCATGGGACATGACGCATGCAAACTCGTTACCAAATTTCGTCCGGCTTAGCTAGGCATTGAGAACTTTCTCGCCGCTTAAATCCTGAGGTAAAGGAATCCTCCTTAGAACCTAAACGATAGGAACCTTCCTACCGTTTTGAAGAAAAGTTGATTGATTTCGAGACAAAGGTTCCATCCTTAGAACCCCGACGATAGGAGCAGTGCTACCGTTGAATGACAATACGATAGGAGCANAGGAGCAGTCCTACCGTTGAATGAAAATTGATTGTTTTCGAGGCAAAGGTTCCATCCTTAGAACCCCGAGGATAGGAGCAGTCCTACCATTGAATGAAAATTGATTGATTTCGAGGCAAAGGTTCCATCCTTAGAACCCCGACGATAGAAGCAGTCCTACCGTTGAATGAAAATTGATTGTTTTCGAGAAAAAGGTTCCATCCTTAGAACCCCGACGATAGGAGCAGTCCTACCCTTGAATGAAAATTGATTGTTTTCGAGGCAAAGGTTCCATCCTTAGAACCCCGATGATAGGAGCAGTCCTACCGTTGAATGAAAATACGATAGGAGCAGTCCTACCGTTGAATGAAAATTGATTGTTTTCGAGGCAAAGGTTCCATCCTTAGAACCCCGACGATAGAAGCAGTCCTACCGTTGAATGAAAATTGATTGTTTTTCCGGCAAAGGTTCCATCCTTAGAACCCTGACGATAGGAGCATTCCTACCGTTGAATCAAAATTGATTGTTTTCGAGGCAAAGGTTCCATCCTTAGAACCCCGACGATCCTTAGAACCCCGACGATAGGAGCATTCCTACCGTTGAATAAAAATTGAATGTTTTCGAGGCAAAGGTTCCATCCTTAGAACCTCGACGATCCTTAGAACCCCGACGATAGGAGCATTCCTACCGTTGAATGAAAATTGATTGTTTTTGAGGCAAAGGTTCCATCCTTAGAACCCCGACGATAGGAGCAGTCCAACCATTGAATGAAAATTGATTATTTTCGAGGCAAAGGTTCCATCCTTAGAACCCCGACGATAGGAGCAGTCCTACCGTTGAAAGAAAATTGATTGATTTCGAGGCAAATGTTCCATCCTTAGAACCCCGATGATAGGAGCAGTCTTACCGTTGAATGAAAATTGATTGATTTCGAGGCAAAGGTTCCATCCTTAGAACC
>KK899200.1:148866-159695 GCA_000696445.1 Aquilaria agallochum | reverse complement strand
TTCTCTCTCCATTTTCTTCCATACCAAGTCTCACCATTCCAAACACATTTCCAACTCTTTTCCTCATCTAAATATTTGGCCATAGCTAGAAATCATCCTTCATCAAATTAAAACCAAGTATTCTGGGTAGAATTCAAGCACTAAGACCATGAAGAGCAAGAATCAAGTGAAGAATTCAAAGAACACCAAGGAGGAAAATTCAGCCATTTCCATTTCTTGGAGGTTTTAAGCTCTACTCAAGGAGCTCTTTGTGTGATTGAGTTTCTAAGTTCATTAGAAGTAAGAAATCAAGAAGAAGCTTGAAGAACATCAAGCACAAGAAATTGGCCTTACCTCTTCTGTGAGGTTCTGTAAGTGTACACCACGTGTTCTTAGTATTTTGTGTTATTTGAGTTAATCACCAAGTGTTGTTGGTACCTTATGGTTACTAATAAAATTCGGCCCATCTTGGTTCTTCTGCTAGAAAACAATTTCTAGAGTCAACAAGCAAGGAAAATGAAGGAAAATAAGCTTCTAAAGCTTTCAGTGTTGTGGGTAAGGATTCCTATACTCACTTTATTGCATAGTATAGTTCCATGGCTTTTTTGTGTGAGTATTTGGGCCCCTAGGCGATGGTCAAAGAACCATGTGATCCTAGGAGTGCTAAGAGGGCTTAAGTTATGTTATTGCTTCGGTAATTCTATTTTGCTCATGAGCTAAGTTAAGTAAGCAAGCATTATGGGCTAGGAGTTAAGGCGGCCACCTTAATTCCTATGCTAAGTGAGCTCTCCGAAAACATTAAGTATATGAAATTAATGAATTAAAACTTAAGGGATGCTTGCTGCCCTTCTATGAACAAAGTGTTAAGTGGTGTGTGTTTGTGTGCTTCTTTGATTTGTTGTGCATGCTAACCCCCGATTATGATATTATTGCTATATGCATGTATCTTTNGAGTACTCTTTTTGTGTGCTAAGGTTGGATTTGTGTATGGTATTGCTCAAAATATTCTAAGTGTTCTAAGTATATAAGCTGCTTGTAAACATGCTAAAAAAAAATATGGACTTTCTGTACAGGACTTGAAGTCTTAGAATTGTGGGAACAAGGTCTATTAAGGTGGAAATTTGTGTTCCATGGCTTTGTGGATTTATGGCTTGCTTTTAAGCATGTTTTTGTTGGTTTAACTTTAGTGACCAAGCATGTTGAAATTGGGCTTAAATGTACGTTTTGGGCTTAAATAAGAACTTGGAAAATTTGAATATATTCTTGGTTAATTTTGGGCCATATGCATGTTAAGTACTAAAAGGCCCATAAGCCCATGTCTATGTTGAAAGCAAGCAATGTTTAGCTATGTATGCGCACTTAGTAAAGAACATGCAATTAAACTTAGAAAAAGCATGAAATTGGATGCTTGTGTAAAGTTTGGCTAATAAGGAATTTAAGTGCGTGTATGTGAATTAATGCATGCCTAAGCATTAGTTGCATCTAAAGGCATTAAGTGATTATGTGCACTAGTGAACACCAAAACACATAAGCATGCAAAGCATATGCATGAAATTAAGTTTTCAAACTTAAGTTGGTGTTTTGGTTGCCATGCATATTGTTGGCTAAGCTTGGTAAAGACCATGAAAATGAACACATGAAATCCACATAGGTGCTAGCTTGTTTCTGAGAGTACTTCAACTTAACCTTAATTAAAGAACTTAACGAGCTAGTATCGGTAAGTATCCTGGGGTTCGTGCCCATAAGTCTTAATGAGTTTTAAAAGCCCCTTTTGTGTAATGAAAACTTCCGCTGTATGTTTTAAGTAATCGGGCCCAAATAGGCCAGGGGCAGTTTAAGGCACGACACTAAGCCCAAGTTTGAAATGTGGAATCATGTATTTCTAGGCCTTATATGTGTATTTAAAGAACATTAAGTAAACATGAACTAGAAAGGAAATGCATGCCTATAACGAGCTTGAAATAAACACACAAGTTCCACATAAGTACTCGCTTGTTTCCAAGAGCACAATATCAACCTTTAAGTAAATCATTAATGAGCTAGTGCTAGTAATATCCTGGGTTTCGTGCTCATATGTTTTGATAAGGATAAAATGCCCCTTATATAAAATTCCGCTGCATGGTTAAGTAATTGGGCCCAAATGGACCAGGGGCTAGGCTAGGCATGACAACTTATGTTTCAATGTAGAGCAAATTTGTTCAAAGAGATGGGATTGAACCCAAGTAGGTGTTGATAAAAAAAACTAGTACAAGGATGGCTATCAGCTATGCAAGTGGCAACTTGGATTTTCTTAGATGGAGAGACAATGGTGCCTTTGAAATTATGCAAACCTGAAATGTTAATTTTCTATCATTAGATGTGTGAGGGGAAGTATTGTTCAGCTGCTCTTCTATTAGTATAATGGGTTCAGCTACTAGTTAGTACCAACTATTTGTAATCAGTTTTCATAAATTTATTTGCAGTTCAAAAAGGTATTGAAATGAACAAACTCACAAGGAAGGTGCATTAATTATAGCGGAATCCCTAAAATTCTTAGATCTAACTCAAAACATCTAACAAAATAGCCCTAATAAATTTAGTTCCCGTTATGAACAAAAACAATAGCTACCGATAACACCCAACAATCCACATGCAATAACATGCATGAAGCTTGTTGATAAATATTTTAATATGAATATTAGTTCCGTGGAATTGTTACTGGCAAAAAAAGCCCAGCTTGCAGGTACAAGTGGGCCGATTAATTCAATTGATTCGATGACTTGATAGTCCAAGTCGTCCTTCTCTATACGAATTAGCTCACAGCGAGAGGCATAGATACAAATCCCAAGTCAACTTTGTTTATACAAATTGATTAGAATTCTCAAGCTAATAATTAAATTCAGAGTTTTATAGACTAAAAATTTTGTAATATTAGCGCACGTGCGTGCACAAGCGCTAAAATTTTTAGAACTTTGGTCAGAGTAGGTATACGTATACGGTTATTTTCTAGCACATAAAAAGTATAAAATGAAATAGTATAACGTTTCTAGCATAGATATTTTGTTATTTTCTTTTTTTTTTTTTTGTCTTGATAATAAAATTCAATTAAAAAATTTTTAACATGATTGAGTTTGGAAACTATTATAATTCTTTTCTTTTGTTTATATCAATAAATTTGCCAAAGTAGACTCCATTTATCAATATATATTATTTACACTTGGTAAATTGTGATGAAAATAATTAGAATAAATCTAAAAATGTGTGAAAGAATTATATTTAATACTTTCATCTTAAAATAATATCTTTAATGTTCACCATACAATTGAAACTGCATGAAACTTTCACAAACCCAAAACTAAACAATCTAATGTTGTTATAAAACTTTAAACAATCTAATGGTCAGTTAGCAGAAAGAGACTTTGTTTTCTTGGCTTTTTCCTCTTGCGCTCTTTGCCATTAATTTGTCCCAACAATAACATATTAAACAAAGAACAATAACATATTAAACAAAGACCGATTGAGACTAGCATATGATGGAAAAATTTATCTTTTAAATATGCACCTCATATGCTTCTTTCCCTTAAAAAATTAGTCACGTTTACATGGTCGCTAAGAGGCAACAAAAGCCTATATAAAAGACTATCTCATTTGCAAGATTTCTCACATCAGAGCTCTAAGCATAGGTAAAAAAATAAGTGCAAAAAGTTTTGAAGCAAGAGCACCCGAATCACTTGGTAATATCTCTTATTTGCTATTATTACTAGTTTAGTATTTTTACTTACTTCATTTGTGACCTTTTTCTCTTAGGGCTTTTAAATAAGTCCTACCAATTAATTCTCAACCGTTCTACAATTCCTAAAATTTTGCTCCAACATTTGCAGACAATGGCTGGTGGCAAAACCCAGGGCACCATTTCAAACTACCTCGGCTATGCCACGGGTTTGATGGACNTCAAAGGCCAAAAACAGCTTGCACTCTCATTATTTAATGGGAGAACTTGTTCTGTTTTAAATTTGTATAGCATGTCGATAAAATTGAACTCTATGCATGCATGCAGCTGGCTTACACAAAGATCTTTCTTGCTACTCAAGTTATCGACTGGGACACTGTCAAGGCAAACCTGGAGATTGCAACTTCTGCAGCTAAGGATAACGTCGGTGGAGTGACATCAAGTATCGAATGGAACTTTGTCGCTGCATTTCCTTCTGTTACCATCCAGTTCCAAGCGGCAGCAGGCGTGAACTAAGCAACAAATGCATGGGCAATGCAGGAGCACCTATAAGGCACTCTAATAATTTCTAGTACTTGTACTACTGAATAAATTGCCTCTTATTTGTCTGTTAATTTCATGAATTATCTATGTCTTAATGTCTGTAACTTGTTTTGTTGTGTCCTATTGTATGCTTTGAATTAATGAAATAAAATATATCAAGAACTCAAAGTTATGAGGCATCTTCCAGGAACATAACTTCTACCAAGAAATTTACTTGCGTGCAAAATAAATTTTTTTTTGCATAAAAGAAAAAATAAAGTCTGAGTGCGAGAAAGCTAGAAACCTAAAAGTTAAATGGGTGGAAGCAATCTATTTTTCAACAAAATCACCGTAGCAATTGATTTTTGAATCATAAAGAAACGAAGTTCAACACAACTATCAGATCTTGCTTGTACTAATAAATTGTTGAGAGCAAGCAAGTTAAGATCTGACAACTAAATTGAGATCATGCAAGTCAGCATTTGAAAATAAAGAAAAGGGGTTCCAGAAAATGACTTGGAAACCAGTAATTTGATGAGGCTTAAAAATTAGAAAAAGAACTGTTTTTTCTTTCTTAAATGACATACGAGGTTAAAACCCTCAAGTGTTCACCTTGTTTACCTTTTTTTTTTCGTACATTCTTAACAGAATACGGCAGATGAAAACTGGTTAGGAGAGGGCGAAAAATACGGTAGATGAAAACTGATACATAAATCCAAAACAATTTAGAAAAGAAAACGCAAGGTCCAATTTAGAACCCCTGTATCGGATTTGAGAACCATCCAAACGAGGAAAAGAACTATGGCAAATAATTTCTGGTGAAGATCCAAAGATGAGTTAAGGAATCGATAGAGAAAACATTTTGTGCTACCTTAAAAGGTTTTGTTTTTCCCGTTATTTTCGTTATGTTTGGGTTGCTTGCTTTTGGGCTGGTTAAGGAATCGATGGAGAAAACTATTTATTTTTCCAAATATGCTCCATCTGTTGGAATTTAGTTATCAATAATGATTACTAAATTCTATAGATGCACTAAGATATACTTGTTTTACTACTACTTGGTGTAATCACATCATATGTTGGTGTACATGTACACCTTGACACATATGATGATTATTTAATAACTACCCCATAACTACTTATATTATGAAGAGATATGACCTTTAAATGAAAAGATATGTCTATCCCAACATATATGATCCTTGCAGAGGCAGTTATGCGCCATAACTACCCTGGTTAATGAAATATCATGACTTTTAGTGAAGGGTCATGTTTTAGGCGAATTTAACAATTTTTAGAATGTGGTTATGGCCTTGATTTAAGGAGACACAACTCTCAGAAAAATTGTGACTCTATGGCCGAACCAACACATCTCTTCTAAGGGTAGTTATTGCCTTATTTTAAGGGAAGAAGTTATGGGTGGATAAAGGCACCTCTTGACGAAGTAGTACAACTTTTTATGAAGAGTTGTGACTCTTTTATGAAGGGTTATGACCCTTCATAAGTGTCAATTCATTCTCTATAAATAGAAAGTAATAGAATTGTGCAAAGTGAAGTTGTGAACATAATTTCTGGAGGCTCTACTTATTTTATTTTGTCATACACACTTCTCTATCAGAATAAAGAGAATTATGGTCGAGTATTGGATGTGAACCAACATATTTAATTACTTGTATTTCCAAGTTAATTAAATATTTGATCTTGAGTGTTCACAACAAGTCACGTCTTCCGCAAATATGTTCAAAGAGACATTTTTCATCAAGGAGGCTATCACTTGGTTCTTCAGCGATAACCAAGTACGCCTTAATTTTGACATTAATTTTATATCATGAAAATTAAAGTGCTCATTAGTTGTGCACTAAATTTCCTTCACCATCAGCTTCTTATTCAAATGAACAAGTGCCATAAATTTTATTACGCTGAATCACCTTATTAAAATATTGATGCAAATTTTAGAAATAAAAATCAAAAAAATTTTGGAATTACTTGGTGCTTAAGAAAATCTAGATGTATCCTAGATAAAATCTAGAGAAAAGATAATAATTAAATTAAGAGATTTTTTGTAAGAGAAATCTAGAAAAAGTGAAAATACTCAAAGATGTGGGCTAGAATGTAGAAACTTCTATAAAGTTATGGCTAAGAGTGGTTTAGCGCAAAAATAATAAAGGTTGAGCCGACTTTGAGAGTCGGCCTTTATGGTTGTATGAGCAGCACTTCATTTTGAAGAATTCTTCTCTGGCTATATCAAGGAGAGCTTCTAGTTCACCAATGAACTCCAGCTTGGGGGGGAAACCCTTATTGTGGCCTAACAAACCTTGTACTCCTCCTTTCCACCATCAATAAACAAAATCCTTTTAATCAAGTCCTTTCCCTATTTTTAAATCACAAGTTTCGTTCTTCAACTATTCCAAATTATTTCCCAACTATTCCAACTATCCCAAATACCAACTAAAATAATTCCAAAAAATCAACAGTGGTATCAAAGCATCATTTGGTCATTTACTTGGGCGTAGGTCAACTGAAGCTTTCCATATAAGCTCCATAAACAAAAAAAATAAATAAATCACTGATGACTGCCTTTAAAAACTACTAAGCCGTCAATCTGCCAATTTTTTCCAGTGAAAACTATGATTATTGGAGTATTAAAATGAAGACCTATTTTGTGTCTCAAAAATTGTGGAATATTATTAAAAAAGGAATTAATATTCTTGAGGAAACTTCCACATTAAATGAGACACAAATTGCAAAGTTGGAGGACAATGAGGCAATGAATGCACAAGCACTGTTCACCATACAACAGGTGGTGGCAGACACAATTTTTCCAAGAATCATCAAGGCAACTAGCGCAAAACAAGTATGGGATATCTTGTAGGAGGAGTTTCAAGGATCTTCCAAGGTATGTGCCGTACTAGTACAAAGTTTAAGACGATAATTCAAAAATATAAAATTGAGAGATTCTGAGACAATAAATGAATATTATTCTAGATTAACTAAAATAGTTAATCAAATGAAAGCTTATGAAGAGGAAATACTAGACCAAAAAATTGTTGAGAAAATATTAAATTCTATCCTAGAAAAATTTAAATTAATAATCTCTATGATAGAAGAAAAAAAAGATCTATCAACATTATTTGTGTCTGAACTCATAGGCTCACTTGAAGCAAGAGAAAAGAGGCTGAACATGCATCATAAAGATCCATCTAAGATTGCCTTTCAGTCCAAGAATCAGTCTTATAAATGAAGAAATAACAAGAAAATGTCAAGCAGAAATTCTCTTCAACGAAAAAATTTAAGGAAATCAACAAATCCTCCATGTGGAATTTACAAAAATGCAAACCACTTGGAGAACAATTGTTGGTTCCGAGGACAACCAAAATGCCACAATTGCAAAAGGTTTAGGCATATGGAGATAGACTGTCACTCCAATGGAAATAAAAATCATCAAGCTAGTTATTCTAAGGAGCACGAAGATGAAGAAAGCATCTTCTATGTCTGCCAAGCTGCCATTGAACAAAGCAAAAATCTATGGCTAATCGACAGTGCTTGTAGCAATCACATGACACCAAATCAAGAGGTGTTCTCCAAACTAGACACCACCTACAATTCGAGGGTACAACTAGTCGACAACAAATCAATCAAGATCATGGGAAAAGCCACTATAGTGGTCAAAACAAAGAAAGTTACGCGCTACATACATGATGTTCTATGGGTTCTAGATATGGCAAAAAATCTACTAAGCATTGGCCAGATGATGGAGCATGGATATACACTCCACTTTGAAGGAGACTACTGCACCATCTACGATAAAGAGGACAAGAATCTAATCATCACCAAGATCAAAATGAAGAGAAGAAACTTTCCTATTCAATGGAGGTACACAACTCAAACTGCCATGAAAGCACAAGAGAATGATTCTTGGCTGTGGCATAAAAGGTTCGATCATTTTAAGTTTTAAAGGTTGAAGACTCTTCAACAACAAAACATAATCAATGACCTACTGAAAATAGAAGTTATAAGAAATACATGTGAAGGCTGTCTACTCGGGAAACAACACAAACAACCATTTCCATCTAAAGCTTCTTGGAGAGCCAAGAAGCCACTAAAGCTGATTCATATAGACCTATGCTGACTGGGAGGACAATCACTCCAAACAAAATTAGGTACTTCATTGTCTTCATTGATGATTTTAGTAGAATGACTTGGGTTTATTTCATGAAAGAAAGGTCAAAAATATTTGGAATATTCAAGAAATTAAAGCATCTTGTGAAGAAACAAAGTGGTCATCACATCACGATGTTGAGAAGTGATAAAGGAAAAGAGTACACATCAAGAGAATTTGACAAGTTCTACGAAGAGGAAGGAGTCAATTGACAACTCACCGTCGATTTTTCACATGAGAACAAAATGGTGTATCTAAAAGAAATAATAGAATTTTGATGTAGATGGCGAGGTTAATGCTAGCAGAAAAAAGCTTGCTAAAAACATTTTGGGCAGAAGCTGTCTACACTGCTGCTTATATACTCAATAGGTGTCCAACCAAGGCTGCAAATGGCAAAACACCAATTGAAGAATGGAGTGGATGAAAGACTTCAGCCAAACATCTCAGAGTCTTCGGCAATATATACTACATCCATGTTCCACAAGAAAAAAGAGGTAAGCTCGACAACAAGAGTGAAAGAGGAATTTTTATGGGCTATAGCACATAATCAAAAGGATACAGAATCTATAATCTAGAGACAAAGAAGCTGACAATAAGCCGCAACGTGGAGTTCAATGAAGAAGCATCTTGGAATTGGGATGAACAGAAGATCAAAAAGAAGGCCCTATACCTGTTAAAACAAGCACCACAAGCTAGGTACAACCGCATCAACGGATAGTTCGCCAATCAAGGATTCAGGAAAAGCTTGAATGAACCAATGCTCTATATAAAGACTCAACGTAAAAACACTCTCATTGTTTCTTTATATGTAAATGATTTGATTTTCACAGGGAACAATGAAAGTATGATTGAAGACTTCAAAAAAGACATGATGAAGACATTTGAAATGAGCCACTTGGCTTTAATGCATTACATTTTCGAGATCAAGGTAAGTCAAAAAGAAGAATGAATATTCATATCATAAAAGAAATACACAACAAACCTCTTGAAGAAGTTCAAGATGGACCACTGTAAGTCCATCACTACTCTTCTAGCTGCAAATCAAAAACTACAGAAAGAAGACTACTTTGGAAAAGTGAATGTCTGTCACTAGAAAAGTTTGACTGGAAGCCTACTATATCTAATAGCTATGAGACTGGACATAATGTACGCAACAAGCTTACTATCAAGGTTCATGCAAGAGCCAAGTGAGATCCATTATGGAGCTGCTAGGAAAATACTCAGGTATCTCCAAAGAAGTAAGGATTTTAGAATCTGGTTCGAGTCCACTATCGATTCAAAACTGCTCGGGTATATAGACAGTGATTGGGGAGGATCAGTGGATGACCTAAAAAGCACATCTGGCTATGGATTTACACTCGGATCAGGATTCTTCTCATGGTCATCAAAGAAACAAGGCTCTGTAGCACAATCATTTGCAGAAGCAGAATATGTAGCAGCTGCAGGAACCACAAATCAAGCTATATGGCTACGACGGGTTCTAGCAGACATAAGTGAGCCGTAAAAAAAGCCAACAAAGATTTTATGTGACAACAAGTCAGTCATAAGCATGACAAAGAATGTGGTCTATCATAGTCGCACAAAACACACCGCAAAAAAATATCACTCTATCAGAGGAGGCATCAACAAACAATGAGATCAAGCTGGAACACTGCACAAAGGAGGAGCAAGTTGCAAACATCTTGATGAAGGCACTTCAACAAAGTTCAAGTATTTATGAACCAAGCTCGGAGTTCAACAAATTTGCATCAAGGAGGAGTATTAAAATACTGATGCAAATTTCTTGGTGCTTAAGAAAATCTAGATGTATCCTAGATAAAATATACAGAAAAGATAATAATTAAATTAAGATATATTTTGTAAGAGAAATCTAGAAAAAGTGAAAATAGTCAAAGATGTAGGCTAGAATGTAGAAACTTCTATAAAGTTCTAGCTAGGAGTGGTTTAGCCCAAAAAAAATAAGCTCGAGCGACCTGGAGAATCGGCAGAAACTAGTATAAACGAGATATGAAAGACCCGCACGTTGCGGCGATAATATAATATCACAATATTAAGTAAAATAATAATGAAGAAAAATAATAAAAATAATTTAGGGACCAAGAGAGAAAATGTAAAAACTTTAGGCATTGAGAGTTTAACAATTGACTTAGGAAAAGTTAAGAAAAAAAAAGTCTTATTTCACTAAATAAATAAATAAACCATGGTGACCAATATTTTAGTTTAGAAAACAAACAATAAAAAAAAATCCCAAGAGATTAAATAAAAACACTATTATTTATTAAACTCAGGGTCTAATATCAAAAACAGAAATAATATAGAGACTAGAAATGTGTTTCACAAAAAAGAAAATTGAAAGTACGAGAATAGCGAGATCGACCCTCGAAAAGATATTTTCATTCGAAAATTTCACCAACCTTCCAAAAGAAGCAACCTAACCCAACATAAAAAAGAAAAAAAAAAAAA
>KK899200.1:118354-148804 GCA_000696445.1 Aquilaria agallochum | reverse complement strand
AAAAAAAAAAAAGAAAGGACAGGCAATAGAACGGGTCACAACCCAACCCAACAACGAAAGGGAAAAGCAGAAATAAACTATAGTTTACTATAGATAAAACGGTGGTTAGAAAATAGAGAGTTTTTTCAGGCGCAGTTTGTAGCAAACATTTTTTTTTATAAATTTTGACATTAAAAAAAATGTCAATAATAAATAATTAAAAAATTCTAATTCATAAATGGATGTTAATCAATTAAATTTTGCTTCATTTTAATTTTGGGTTGGTTTTCTTTATGTTATCTTCTTATTATTAAAATGGTTAATTGTGATCAAAACATAATTGTATAAAACATAACACAACATGTGCTTCAAAATGATAAATATTTTTTTCATCAAAAAATAATTCACTAAAAAGTTTCATCTCTTACTAATTTAAATTTCAATTTTTAATATCGATAAGAAATTTATTTAGTAAAATTCACTCAAAAGCTTTAGAGTTTAATAAAGTAATTTGATCCATCGATCCATAATTGTTAAAATTGAAAATGAATATGAAACATAGCATTGTACATGTTTTGAAATGATGGATAAATTTTTTCGTTAAAAATTAATTCACTAAAAAGGTTTATCTCCTATTAACTGAAATTTCAATTTTTAATATTCTTTATAAATTTATTTAGAAAAATCCATCTTCAATTTATTTATCTTTTTTTAACCTTTATTAAGTCAATTATTAAAATCTTAATGTCAAAAGTTATTTCTTCAAGCTAAAAAAATAAACCGTGATTACCAAGATTTTGCTTTAATAGACAATAAATAAAAACATAACATAAAAATTAGAGATAAAGAGAACAAATTATGCTCACCAATATCTTTCCTTAGAAAATAATACATAAAACAACAACAAAAAAAGGCTTGGGATGAAGAGAGCAAATAGAATAGGTAGATTAATAGTTATAAAATTTGGGTATCAAAATATAACATTGATGTAAATTCGAGCCTAAAACAGGAGCATTAGAAAGTTAGGGACTGAAACCGTGTTTTTACTAAAACAACACATGAAACAGATTGAAAGCGTAAAATTGTAACACAGATTCTCATGAAATTCAGCGCCTTCCAAAAAGAGGATCAAACTCTAAAAAAAGCAAATTGAATCAGGAAAAATAAAAAAAAAAAATGACGAATGCAAAAAAAAATGATAAGGGGCAAAACGTTAAAGGCACTGTTGTTTACTGTTCATTTGAACAGTAACCGAACATGGCTTTTAGTATATAGTATAATAGGGCTTGGGGAAGCAAACCCCTATGGTGGCCTAACAAACCTTGTACTCCTCCTTTCCACCATCAATAAACAAAATCCTTTCAATTAAGTACTTTCCCTATTTTTAAATCACAAATTTCGTTCTTCAACTATTCCAAATTATTTTCCAACTATTCCAACTATCCCAAATACCAACTAAACCAATTCCAAAAAATCAACACACCTTTTAAAGTAGCCTTTTCAAAAACTTTGACATTAACAATTTTATCATTAACTTTTAACTGGACTACAGTAGAAATGAAATCAATCTCATATGTTGCTTAATCCATAATTTACACATATTTATACAATAATTTTCTTCGGTTTTGTTTTGATGTATTAACTTTATGGGGATTAATAATGGTATTTTGTGTTTTGAAGGGAGCAAGAATACAACCATTTGGATTTGTTCAATTTTAACGGAAGTAAACAAACGGTGTGTTTGGACCAAAGGAGAAGCAAAGTCTAACTTAGCACCAGCCATTTTTCACATGCTTGGAGCTCTTCCACTACGGCTTGTTATCTCATTTTTTTTGGTTTGTTCAATTCGCTACTTCCAATCAAGATTGAAGCATCAATTGAAGGCTTTTAGCGATTTAATTGCTCCAGTTTGCTTGCTATCCGAATTGGTGCTCATTATGGACTAGCGGCTTTCGTCTCTTGTGCATTTATTCGTGACAATAAAAGAGCAACAATTGAGTCTTTAGCAACCTAAATTATGTTGGGAGCTGGTTTCACATGTTCAAGTGGAAAGCAACACACAAGTAAGGCAGCTGGCTCTCTAGGAACTTGGAGCACAAAAGGTGTTCGATAAAATGTCCGAATGAAGCTGGAGAGAAGAGTCAGCCCCATTTGGGACTCCCACCATGTTCGGCTACTAAGGGATAATTGAATGCGTCCCAACTTGAAACGCAAAGAGAATTTGCCAAATTAAAGAGATATCCTATTAAGCTTGAACTTCTCTTGGGTGGATAGAACTTTAAAAAGCCAGGGCTGAAAGAAACGAAGAGGAGAGCAGGTCTGGTCTTTTGGGATTTCATCTTTGCATTGCTTTTTCATTCCAGACATGGCTTGGTTGTTTTCTGGTTCGGTTCTAGGGATGACTTCTATCACCAAAACCAGTTGTGAGGATTAGTTTTGTTTATTGAATTTTTCTTTAAATTCAAATATTTACTTATTTGTGGTTCAGATTTATTGTGATTGATTTACCTGTTCTCACTTGCGGAATTCATTCTACGATTGCAGAATTTGGTTGGTTTTCTTTCAAACAGCTTGGGGGAAGAATTCGATTAGAAGCAAGTGAATTTAATTGGAGATTATTTTTTTTTTCTAGTTAGTTAATGTAGAAGAAGTAAGATAGGTTAAATTGTTAACGCTTTCGGATTATTTCCTAAAATAAACTTTTTGGTTCATTGTTTTTAAGGCTAATTTTGATTTGATTAAAAATTGCTTTCCAATATCTAGTTACTCAAAATTAAAACATTAGTCTAAATCTTTTTTCTAATTAATTTAACTGTAGAATTCTTTGGGTTTCTTTTAGCTTTAAAGAGAGTCTTGTTTATTTGTTTGGATTGAAGAAATATTTTTCTTCAATGATCAACTGTGTAATTGGAATGGATAATTAATTATAAACTAAGCATTTTTAGTATTGTATAATTTTATTTTAATTCTATAGTTAATTTATTTTAGCAATCAATTCAAAAAAAACCCTTCGATCTTTTATTTGGATTTTTTGACAGAATGCTTTCGGATAAAAAAATTTTTCTTTAGAATTCGACCTGGTTTTCACAGCTAAACTATAAATTTATTTATTTTAAGTTGTTAGGGATACCGGCATTATTTTTAAGTGCTGCCATTTTTGATGTGGTGGTTTGCACCTCTTTGCCACTTTGAAAAGTCACGGCATTAACATGCTCTCTTGGGTTGATTTCAGCTTGAGATGGCAGTCTCCCTTTATCAGCTTCAATTTTGTTCAATGAGGCTGCCAGTTTTGAAATTTGGTTCGCCAAGTCTTTAATGCTAGTGCTTGTTTCCTGTTGAAACATTTGAGTGTTAGTGGCTAAAGCTTTCACAATATCTTTTAAAGCCATACTTGAATTTGGTGCTTGGTTCTGTGGTGGAAGAGCTGATTTGTTATAACCAGTAGATGGATAAGGTGGTTGATTGTTTGGCTGCTCATATCTAAAATTCGGTTGGTTTCTCCAACCAGGGTTGTATTGATTGACATAGGGATCATACATTATTGATTGATTAACAAACCCGCTTGCCACATTCATTTGAGGTGTTGTATCCTCTTGCAGCTGTGGGCACGAGTCAGTAAAGTGTCCTTGAATAGAGCAAATGCCATAAACTTTAGAATTTTGGACTTGTCCCAAGGCAACTTGTCTAACAAGAGAGGTTAGTTCAGAAAGTTGAGCTTCTGTACTCGAAGTTCCTACCTCATTTACCTTCTTCGGCACATGGTCTACTCATGTCCCAAACTATTGCAAGTTAGCTGCCATTTTAGAAATAAGGTCTTTTGCTTCTTCGGGTGTCTTTTCTATCAGTGCTCCTCCAATTGCAGCATCCAACATACATCGATCCATGAATAGTAGCCCTTCGTAGAAGTACTACAGAACAATTGATCAGAAATCTGATGATGTGGGCAGCTCACACACAGCTGGTTAAATCTCTACCTGTACTCATAGAGACTTTCTCCGTTGTACTATCGAATACCGCTGATTTCCTGCCTAATTGTTCCAACGCTCGAAGCTGGAAAAAACTTCTCTAAAAATTTTCTTTTCAGGTCATTCCAGGTTTTGATCGAACTGGAGAGAAAGTAGTACAGCCAGTCCTTCGCCTTATTCGCCAAAGAGAATGGGAAAACTCTTAGTTTAATCTGTTCTTCTATAACTCCTTGTGGTTTCATGGTCAAGCAAACTACATGAAATTCTTTTAAGTGTTTATGGGGGTCCTCGCCTGCAAGACCATGAAAAGTAGGTAATAAATGAATTAATCCATATTTTAATTCAAATGCTACCTCAATATTAGAAAAATCGATGCACAAGGGCTGTTGGACAATGTCAGGAGTTGTCAACTCCCTTAGTGTTCTTTGTGCTGTCATCTCTACAATAACAACCGCTTCTTCTTCGCTTTTAGAGTTGCTGTTCGCAAATGTTGAAGCTGTAAAATTGACCGCCTACCTCTTTACTTTCTTGTTCGCTTTTGCTGTTTTCTTGATCTCTGAATCAAACACTAGTTCACCTGTATGAGAAGATTTTGGCATAAGTCAGTTTATTGAGAAAGAAAGAAAGAAAGAGAAAAAAAACAAATAAATAAAAAGGAAACTTTAACAGAAAAAAAAAAAAATCTCCCCGGTAATGGCGCCAAATTTTTTGGTCGGTCGTCGAAACCACCAAAAATAATTCTAGTATTCCTAACAACTCAGAATAAATAAATTTGTAGTCTAATAGTGAAAACTAGGTTGAATCCTAAGAGAAATTTTTTTCACAAAAAACTTCCTGTCAGAAAACTGAAATAAAAGATTGGGAGGTTTTCTTGAAACGAATACTGAAATAAATTAACTGTAGAATTAAAATGAAATTAACTAATACTAAAAATGCTGAGTTCAGGGTTGATTATTCATTTTAATCACACAGTTGATCCTCGAAGAAAAGTACTTCTTCAATCCAAGCAAATAAACAGGACTCTTTTTAAAGCTAAAAAGAACCCAAAGAATTCAACAGTAAAATTAATCAGAAAAAGCTTCAAATTAATTTCTTTATTTTGAGTAACTAGATATTGAAAAGCAATTTCTAATTATCTCAAAATCAGCATTAAGATTAATGAACCAAAAAGTTTATTCCAAGCAACAATTCAAAAGCTTGAACAATTTAACCTATCTTACTTCTTCGTATAAACTAACCAAAAATAAAAGTAATCTCCAATTAATTCACTTGGTTCTAGTTGAATTTTTCACCTAAGCGGTTGAAAAAAAATCAAGCAAATTTGCAATTGCATAACCAATCTAACAAGCAAAAATAGGAAAATTAATTGCAATAAATCTAAACAACAAAGAAATAAATACTTGAATTTAAAGAGAATTTAAGGAAGAAAAATCAATCCTCATAACCGGTGTTGATAATGGAAATTATCTCTAGAACTAAACTAGAAAAATTATTTAGTCATGATCGGAAGAGAAACAAAGAACAATAACAATAGAAAAAAAAAACAGAAAAGCAAAAAAGAGATAGGACGACCCGCTGGAGGTTTGCGGCAGCCACTTTAAATACCTAACCTAGTGACCTAAACTCATAAAAACTCTCTAAAATTTTTATATTGTTACACCAGTACTCTAAACAAATAAAAAGATTCAAAACAACTAGAAGGTTTCAAAGTTTGTCAGTCAAGCAATGCTCCAAAACAGTAGCAGCAACTTCAAGCTAAGATTCGACCTTGATGAAGTCATTATTTCTCAAAACACAAAGCATAAAAGTTGTAGAGGTCTTTCTTATCTTCGAAACAAAACCTGAATCGCATAAAAACGATATCTACAGCCAAAGATATGTCCAAAATACCGCAACTGCTTTTTAACCAGCGGTGACTCGCAAATTACGAATTTGAAGCTGAATTTGACCCTCTTAACGTGGAAACTGGGTTCCATGGTCTGAATGTGATTTTTAGCTCCAGATGTTAGCTTTCCAATGAACCAAGAATCACTTAATTCCGATCTCTGTAGCTTAATATATGATTTTTCTACCGGAACATCATCAATCTGTCAACATCCAAAAAGAACATAACGAAATTAAAACTTATAAAATGACAAATTAAATCCACTCTTAATCAATTGAGTCCAGATATGCTGTAAGCTACAAAATATACTCAAAATATATCTTTAAGGTTCAAAACCTATTAAAATATACTAAATATGAGAGAAATAAATATAATAAATATAAGCTTATCAACTACTTAACTATAAATTTATTAATCCAGAGTCACTAGTGAGCCAAAATTATTTTTGACAGTTTCGATGATCGACCACACATTAACACCAAAATTCTTCCAACATGCAAACACCTTTTACCAGACGCATCTCTGTCCACCGGCACCATTGTGCCCTACTTGATGCTCAACAAATCAAAAGTTGAACTTCTCCAACCATGCAGAGTGACTGGAATACACGACAACCAAAATAATTTGCTAGGTTTTTTCATGTCCTTTTTCTGTGGGATAATATGTGAAAACCACTTATCAAACCATTCTTCTCCTTCAACCAACAATGTAACTACTGCCTTCTTAGATTGGAACTCCAGCAAAATTCTAAGACCACTAAGATACTTTATTTTATGTGAGGCAATGGCATCTGATTCACACAAATGTTGGATTGAGTTTAGCAACTCCACATGCTTTGATTCACCCATAACATATATGTAAAGCCAGGCTAGCACTTCTGATTCTAACTGTATTTCAACTCTAGCCCACTAGTTCTTTGCTTTATGTTTGCCATCTTCCTTTGTTTTTCATCCCACCATCACATCCTTGAAGCATCTCCTATCCCTTAGACTACCAGTATATCTCTTCCTTATCTTAGCTGCCTTTACAAGATTGTCTCCAGTTCCCCTAGCTTTATCAATCATCATAAAATGCAATCCATTGACCCTAATCTTGAAACTCCTAATCCATATCAAGCTCAAATTCTTCTAAAAAAGTCCAACATCTTTAACATCCTTGAAATGAATAAAACCTAATCTATGGCCTTTTGTTGTCCTTTTCCAAGCAACACATACATTAACAACTATTCCAAATATTTCAAATGCTTTCCATAGTTGCATGCCCTCCCAGACTTTATGAAAGTTAGTAAAATAGAATGATTTAGTAATGCAGTCCATCACCTTATGAAGATCATTGGCCTAAGCTTTCCCCTATACCATTTGTTGGAGTTGAAGCCCCTCACTTTTTCTCTCCTACTCTTTCACACCTTCTTTCTCACCATATCAAATCTCATGAGCCCCTAAAAGTTATAGCAAGAAGTGGCAGCATCCTACGGGTAAGCCAAATATACTCCCTTATTTTTTTTAGTAGCAAATATGCCCGTGGTTGAGCAAAGACATCCATGGCTGTTATCACGCTTGTGTCTGGAGTCATTTCATTAACAATTTCATGAAGTTTTGCATCTAGAGGTGAGGCACAACCATGCTTGTGACCATATTCAACTACTATTAGGATTTTCTTTAGATTTTTCTACCGTTTGGAAAAAGAGAAAATGAAAGTAGCCAAAAAGTGAAAAAGAGGTTCAAGGTTCATAGTAGAAGTCTGCAGAAGGCAATTCTAATCATCAACTCTGACCAATGCACATTGGAGCAAGGATTTCTTAAATGAAAATACATTTACAGATGAAGTCTTTGATTTTTAGTTTTCTTTTGCTTTTGTTCTATTACTTCATTGGGATAATGAGCCAAATTCCAACTCATGCTTAGAGTTAATGAACCTTAGGATGATATTGTTTTTATGAATATTTTGGTTTAATTTAATATAGTTTTTTGTGATATAACCATGTGCGCTTTGTTGTTTTGAATTGGTAAAAGCTAGCCTATTAATTCAATGTGTGATTTTGAGCACGTTAATTAACTTGTTTGTATGTTTGATTGGATCACCATATGAGTATAAAGGATTGTATGCGAGTCTAGAGCTAGACCAACATAAGACCTTTGGACCAGGGTCAAACCTACTAGTAAGATTCAAAGAACTAACAATGCATTTATGGGGGGTTTTGATTAGAGAGAAATTCCAACCAATCAACTTGGGTATAATGGTTACCAACCTTAAGGGAGGAGTTAATCTAATTCAAGAGTTTTCCATGGTTCAGGATGACTATTTGCCTATTAAACTAAAATAACAGTAGTGTAATAGATTTATTAAGGATTCAAATCTAAGCATGGTATCCATTGATTGTTGATACATTGAATTTGCTTTCTTGTTTATTTTTATCTACTGCAGCAGTTTAATTCATAGTAGTTAATTAACAACATCTCTAATTAATCAGACAAGTAATATAAAAAAAGTTGAGTAGGGCTGACAACTTCATCCATTTGGAACATGACCTTGATGCTTACCATATGCTATGCTAGTATGATAGGTAGACGTGCCTTAAAGGCTTCATATCATTGAGGGTTTACAATTAAATATTTTTGTTAGTGTAGTTTAGGAGCCATCAAGTTTTTGGCATCGTTGTTGGGGACATCGTTAAGATTGCTACTTTAAATTTTGATTTTTATCAATATTTTTCATTTAGTTTTGTGTTTTTGTGTTTTTTATGTTTTTTTTGTTTGTTAATTTCTTTTTATTTTATGATATAAGAATTAATGCTTGACACCAAGTAGTCAAAGTGAAGTTTAGAATGTTGATCCCAAAATTGAAAAAAACTTTAAGGAGACTTCACCATATATGGAGTATTGAGTCAAAGGCACTACCTCCTGAAGTTGATTGAGAAAGAGAAATTTGAGATTAGTTAATCATGGATGAACAGAATCCATTTTTGAGGATTTCTGATTATGGTAAACCATTACTTAAATGGACTCCTACCCATGATAGCAATTTTCAAATTAAGCCAAACAATATTCAGATGGTTCAAAATAAAGTTCAATTTGATGGCTTGGTGGTGAGGATCCAAATGCTCATACTGCTAGTTTCTTAAAGACATGATACGTTTAAGGTTAATGAAGCTAATGAATATAGTATTTAACTGGGGTTATTTTTATTCTCATTGATAGGAAAAGTAAATCAATGGTTTACTTTTCTTTTGAAAGGTCCTATTGGCACTTGGAATGCCATTGTTGAAAGGTTTATGATGAAGTATTTTCTTCCAGCTAAGATTGCAAGGCTCTGTAATGACATGTTTGCTTTTATTCAGTTATATTTAGTGACACTGTAAGAGACTTGGAAAAGATTCAAAGATTTATTAAGAAAGTGTCAACACCATGGATTGGCCACTTGGTTGCAAGTTCAAACGTTTTACAATGGATTGAATTATCCTTTTGAGGAGATGATTGATGTAGCAGTAGGTGGTACTCCGAATAATAAAAAACCAGAAGTAGCTTAAGAACTTATTAAGGAAATGCATTGAATTATTAACCATGGCAATTGCTTTCCTGAATTAAACCAAGTCAATAGTTATGATGGAGTTTTGGCATTGATTATTTAGGTGGAACCTATCCCTAAGAAAATTGATGGTTTCCCTATTGCTAAGAGACAAGATCCAGTAATGCAATATGGTTCATGTGGAGAAGGCCACTCTAGTCAACATTGACAAACATATAATTGGATGAGCAAACCTAAACAGGTATAATCCATACAACAATAAATATAATCTAGGTTTGATGAACCATCCAATTTTTTTTAGACTAATTAAAGACAACAACTACCTAGTTTTCAACCTAGACCACCAACATCATAAGAAAGATGACAAAATGTGCAAGAGTTGTCAAACAAGCACACCCAAAGTTTTGATTATCAGTTTGAGATTGTAGAATCATTATTAAGAAACCAACAATTAATCTTTCAAAATTTGGAAAAGCAATTGGGAAAGCTAGCCAAATTTATTTCAGAAAGGCAGTAAGGCGCTTTACCAGCCAACACTGCACAAGATATTCTGCAATTTGGAAAAGGACAAACGGAGAGAAGGCAAAAAGAGAAAAAAAGTTTAAGGTTTATAGTAGAAGGCTACGGGAGGTAGTTCTAATAATTAGCAATGATTGATTCACATTAGAGCAAGGATTTCTTGAATAAGAAGATGTTCAGACATGGAGTCTTTGATTTCTAGTTCCCTTTTTTTTCTTGAGGTGTTTCCTTGTTAGGATGATGGGCTAAATTCTTACTCAAGCTTAAAGTAATTTTGGTTTAATTTCATATCGTTTCTTTCGATCTTTCCACCTGTGCTTCCTTATTATTGGATTGGTAGAAGCTAGCCGATTAAGTGAATGTCTAATATCAGGCATGTTAAGTTAATTGCTTGTTTTTTTTTTATTTTAACATCGAGTGGGTAAAAGAGATTCCATGCAAGCCTAGAGATAAATCAACATAAGACCTCTGGACTAGGGTAAAACCTAGTAATGAGACTCAAAGAACTAGTAATGCATTTTTAAGGGTTTTGGTTGGGAAAAGATTCAAATTAATCAACTTGGGAACAAGGGTTAGCTACCTCCAGAAAGGGGTTAATCAGATTCTAGAGTTATCTATGATCCAAGATGACTATATGCCTGTTAAACCAAAATAAGAGTAATGTAATGGGTTTATAGGGGGATTCGAATATAAGCATGATATCTGTTGATTGTTGATTCATCTAATTTATTTTTTTTGGTTGGGCTATATTTATTTTTATTGCCTGTAGCATTTTAATTCATTGTAGTTAGTTAACAACTTATTTGATTGAACAGCTAAATAATAAAAAAAATGCGAAGATTGGTAGACAACTCATTGCCGATGGGATCCATAAGAGTCTTTTTTAACATCCCAAACCTATCGGGTCAACATAACTCAAGTGGTGCCCATGAGTGCTCCTAGTATACAACTATGGCTAAATGAGACGTACAATTCTTATGCCATCCTTGAGACCACTTTAGTACCTATACCTTACTTCCCAACACTTGGGCGCATTCTTAGGTCATTATCTTGTCAGCCCGTCCTTATGCAATGAGTGTTGTGGCTACTTATTGTGATTTATACAACCATAGCCCAAAATTTTTGCACCCTTAGGCTTGATTGAGCTCTACAACCCATTTATGCCCGAGGAAGACACACTTGGCACTTCACTAGTCCCACACTTCTCTTGGGTGCTTAAAGTCTCTTTGGCTATTAAAATTACTGTGTCTTTACTATGAGACACTTTTATTTGTACATAGTGATTCAAGGTTAATGTTTAACAAGCTTCAACATCTAGAGTCATAAGGTAGTTCCAATTGCCTTAGCTTAAACAAATTGTCCCCGTGTGTTGAATTTCTTTTTCTTGGTCACTTTTTATCTAAGAGTCATCCTTAGCCATTTACTGACCTCCACTCAGTCCCTTAAACCACTTAGGTACCATGTTTACTCTTTAAGGAACAAAGACTCCTACAAGCCACTTAGGCTTCATAAATCTTTTTATGTTGAAAGGAACCTTAACCTTTGTTTAACTTGAATCTTTTGACTGAGAACTTTTCTCCTCAAGTCCCATTCAATTGACCTTTAAGCTACTCAGTCATTCAACACCTTAACTTGGCAATTTTAATTTAGTCACACCTCTACTTATTCTCTTTAATCTTCCCGGGATCCTTCAACCATGGGGTTCATTTTGAATCCCAAGGATCCTCTTAGTTTGAACCTCTAGACTCTACTTATGCCTATACTCTTAAACCTTATGGCTCTTGGCCTTCTTCGTTCTTTTGAATGTAGAACTAGCTCCACTATTTAAAATTTTGAACTACTGAGCAATCGAGACACTGCTCAAGTCACTTCCACTCTCCATAAGCAATATTAATTCACGTAGACCCTAAAGAAACTACTAGGACTATGCCTAGGACTTGGAGTTCATCTTACTATTATGGGTATCTTTAATGGTCAGTAGGTCTCAATTCTGAATTTCTTAGGTCGCCTTTCTTTTAAACTCACTTGGGTTGTCCTTTAATCCTTACGGCACTTGGTGATAATCCAGTTCTCCCTTATACTCCCATGTCGGGTTGTAGTGTCTTGGGGCTTTAGTTACTAAGTTTTGGTCTCCAAGGTTCAGTTTAACTCTTGAACCTTAACCAATGTACCAAACTCATCAACTCCCCTATTTGGGGAACTGCATCCTCAAACCTACTTCACCATTCTCAAACTTGTGGTTTATGGTTCTTATTCTTTAATTCTAACCTATTGCATTTAATGCAAGTTCTTAATGTACCACATTTCTTTCCTTCACTTACAACATTGGGCCTCTTGAAATAATCCTTGGCTTTGTAGCCTTCTTACTCTCAGCTATAGTGCTTAGACAACTCAATCTCTTCACTTGGCAACTCTTGTAAACTAGTCAGCTAAACTTCTTAGAATTAGACTGTTCATGATCATCTTGGAGCTTTCCTTCCTTGAACCATTCCTATAGTTCAGAAGACATCATTTGCAACATAAGAAAAAGTTCAATTACCTTAAAGCATAACCCAAAACACAACATATGAACTTTCTTGTGCTAGTCTCCCTTACCCTTGAAATACATTCAAGGACCACTTATGACCAGCATAAAAACGTTGGCTCTTATGCCCTTAATTGGTTCACTTCCTGTAATGCCTGGAAAATCCTAAGTAATTAAGCCTTGAACTATGAGGATGTAAGGCTTAAGAATTTTTCCTAAATTGGGAATTAAGCTTATTGAGTTTGGGAGACACTAAATTAAGTGGGACCAAGGAGTATGATGAGTGTTGGACACTCTCAAAATTTAAACCTATCTTAGGCCAAGCAAAATGATAGAAATTTAAGGTGAGGGACTCAATTGGACAAAGGGAACTTATGGTGGTTGGGCTCAATTGCCCAAATGTGGGGAATTGAAGGACTAAGAGGGGAATTAGCCAATTTTAAAGGCATTAGATGCCATAGCTGCCACCTTCCTCCATTTCCCATTATTTTAATCTACCTCGCATCCAACTCATCACTTAGGATTCCTTCCTCTACCAACTTGTAACCCACTTTTGATAAATCCACCCAACTTTCACTAAAGTCTTCCAATTTGTCCCTTACTTTTGACTATCTCACCCACCACCCACACAAGTCTTCCAATTTATCCCCCATTTGTCTCCCACTCATCCAAGCACATGATACACTCATTCTCCCCTCCCAAATTCATCCATTACATGCCCATTAAGCTCCCAAATTCGTTCATTTCACTCTTCCCTATCTCTCTATTCAATTTCTCTCTAAGTTTGCTCTAAAACTTGTCCAACTCTTCTCTTCCAAATTTCATTTGGCCATAGCTGATTCTTGAGCATCCTTGAGCTTTTACCAAGTGTTCTTGGTCTCTATAAGCTCTTAAGAACATCCTAAGAAAGAATCAAGAAGAAGATTGAAAGAAGGAGATGTTTTTGGAAACCATTGCCAAGTCTTATTCTTGGCATTCTTGTATTTGAAGCTTGTGTTCTCAATGCACATAAGCTTCTAAAGCCTTCCAAGCCAAGGAATCAAGTGGTGGATTCAAGAAAAGAGGAGTGGGAGCTTCAAGAAAATCAAGCCAAAAGATTCGGTTATACCTGATTTGGTTGAGGTATTGCGTGTTTCGCCAAGTTTTCTTGGTATATGTAAGCTTTTGAGCTATAGCGATGCAAGAATATACTTGCTAATGTTTTGGCCATTATAGGTTCTTGAGCTAGAAACCAAGTTCTAGCTATAGCAAGCAAGGAAAAGTAAGAAAGAGAAGCTACTAAAAGCTTTCGGGCAACGAGGGATGCAAACAGTTTGGTAAGGATTCTTATACTCTTTGAGTATTTAGTGCCCTTAGGTGATGGATAAAGAATGCCATGTGATCCTAAGGTATTACAGAGGGCTATGTTTTGTTACTTAGGCAACTCTGTGCTAGCTAGCTCCGTGCAACCATTATGGCCAGGAATTGGGTCGGCCAACTCAATTCCCAAGCATAAAGAGATCTCAGATTAATATTGACTAATAAATGGTTAACCAAAATTAAAGAAAATATACTCATGCTTGCTCTGCCCTTCATGGGAATATGGTGTTAAGTGGTGTGTGTGTTTGTGTGCTTATATGTTTGGTTGTTCTTGCTGACCCCGATTATTATTATTATATGCATATATTTTGTATTTTCTTTGTCTTAGTGTTTTCTTTATAGGAGCTTGGATTATATTTTTCCAAGATATACTTGTGCTATGTTAGACTCTATGAGCTATACGAAATCCTTACTAAGTTTTACTCACGCCCTTCTTTACTAAATGTAGGAAAAGGAGCACTAGCACTAGAACCGAACTAAGATCAAGAGTATTTTATACTCTTTTTGTGGTAAAGGCATTATGCATATGTGTGGTATTTGCTCAACATTCCAAGTATTCTAAGTGTTAAGGGTAGCTTGTGAAATAAGCTAACTAAGTGTGGACTTTATGTGTAAGACTCAGAGTCTAATTGTGGGAATAAAGTCTGAAGGTGGAAATGTGTTTTATGTGTGATTTCCCATATATAAACATGTGCTACGTATTTTGGTTTGTCTAGAAAAAAAAACCAAATTTGTGATTCTAAGTATTTATGGACCCTTGCGGGTACTTAAGTAAAATGGCATGCTAAAATCAAATATAAGTATATTTGGCCATGTTGTATGTCTATGGCATACATGTGAACTTTTGGGCATTCTGGTTGATAGTCATCTTTGGGCCTAAGTAAAAAGTTGATAGATATGCATGACCATGTGTTCTAAGGCCATGTTTGAAATATGGAATGATGTATGTCTAGGACTTATATGTATATTTAAAGAAGAACATTAAGTAAACATGAACTAGAAAGAAAATGCAAGCCTATAACGAGCTAAAATGGTAACCAATGGAATTAAAGACATGTATATGTTTATGTGCAATAGTGGGTTACCAAGACACATATGAGTATGTAAGATATATGCATTATAAACAAGTTTTCCAAAACTGGAATTTGGTGTTTTTGTTTCCATGCATGTTCTTGGCTATATTTGATAACGAGCTTGAAATGAACACACAAGTTCCACATAAGTACTAGCTTGCTTCCAAGAGCACAATATCAACCTTTAAGTAAATAATTAATGAGCTAGTGCTAGTAATATCCTGGGGTTCATGCCCGCATGTTTTGGAAATGAATAAATGCCCCTTCTGTGGAATTTTGCTACATAATTAAGTAATTGGGCCCAAAAAGGCCAGGGGCTCGGCTGGGCATGACACTTCCTAAGTGTGATTTCATTGTAAAAAAAAACCATAACGATAGAGCACACCATTTTGACTACTCTGAAGCTCCTAATCACTAGTTCTTACTAACCAAATGGTATAATCAAAACTTACCCTTGGAGCTCTTAAGGCTTCAAATTACCCTTTTTTTTTACAATTTTAGTTTTTAGGTAAACTCGTCATAACCACAGACATAGTAGTCAAACAATAAATCTAGTTACTACTATGCTGTTAACATAAAGGTACCCTTTTTGTTGCTGACTTTTTGACCATTCACTGGTCCAAGAAGGAATTCTTAGTTGCTTCAGAATAATGGTAGTGCTTTCCCCAGTGATTGAAGTGGTCTTGAGCATAGCCTTGTTCAAGCCTTGACCTTAGGCTTACCTTGCCCTTAGCCTATTACATTCTTCAATTCCATGGAATTCAACTTAAATGGTTTTTACCAACTTCTCGTTTTGGTCCTCAACTTACCTTGTGTAGAGATGTTACTCTTTTGGCCTAGGAGCATCAAAGTCCTCATGCACCTTAGCCCTTACCCCATGATCTGTTAAACTCTTTGTGTCCACATCACCACTTGCCCTTAGGTGGTGATAATTCATGTAGTCTCATTGCACCATTAGTAAGTGTTCCTCAGCCTTTACCCTCAGGGTTCTTATCTACTCCTTAGCTTATACCTTATCACATTCTGACTAAACTGCACCAACATGCCCTAGAATGTTACCTTGACCTTGGTCTTACCCCTTGAAGTAAAGATTTCTCCCTTAGTCTCGGTATTCTGGTAAGCTTCAACATATTTTGGCCCTTACCACTTGTGCATTAACCTCGATCTCTCTCTTCCTTTGAAGGTTGGGCATGCTTCCTTGAGCCACCAGTGCTTTAGTGCCACTGGGATTACACATTAAACTATCAACCTCCATGTGGGTTTAACCTTAGGCCACTTGGGCCTTTACTCGGTCCCTTATCTGAATTTTAGCACCTTATCAGGTTTCCATTGATATACCTATAACCAAAGCTAGAAAATAACTCTAGAAGCACTTATAAGCAATACCAATCTTACTGAGCATAAGGACACATTTGGATCTTAGTCATATATTACCTATACTATGGCCATTTACCTGCTCTAATACTAACTGTGGTGAAACAAGGTCCCGTGGCCTTAAATTTACTACCATCAATAAGCTTTTAGGGAACTATGATCCTACTTAGGTTAAAATTGGCTAGTTATTACTCATGATGTATCTTGAAGCATTACACAAAACTAGTTATTTAGCCTACCATACAAAGAAAAAATGCATGTGTCTTATTGGCTATGCAATAAAAAACATATAAAACTGAGAAGAAAATTGTGGCATTCCCATTACAAAACAAAAGTTAAAAACAAGCCAAAACATAAAAACTTTAATTGATTTTGCGTCAAGTAACAACTATATGCATGCATCTTAATCTTATATACGGCCAAATGCAACCTTAGTGTTATACACACTGATGGACACTAGTAGAGGCAGCACTTAGTGTGTAAAATGTAATACTTGTACATAAAGTGACAATATTTAGTAAGATCCATCTTTAGCTGTTAACTTGAGCAAGTTAGGTTCAAGTGATGAGCCAAACTTTCATTACGCTCACTTAGCGTCAACTGGAAAGGCAAACACTTGGTCAGTACAACTTATATCATAAGTAGCTTGGAACCATAAAGTTTCCTACTTAGAGAATACCTTTATACTGAACAAACTTAGCCTTAACAGTTGCCCTTTATAACTGTTAAGCCCGACTAGTCTACCTAATACCTGCATAGCACTTAAGGAGTGATTATTTAAAAGTACTCAGTAAGGGATCTGAGCATCTACAAGGGAAATCATAGTGCAAGCAATATGCATATACATAAAGATACAAAAAATATACCACAAGCAACAAACAATACAGCTAGCACCAATAACAAAATAACAACCAACAATGCAATTAATGAATCGATGGTTGTATGGATGAAACATGCACATGCAAATATATTTAGGACTTTCTTACACCCATAGGTAATAAACTTCCCATGAGCTATTATGGCTGGGATGCTTGGATACCGGCCTTAACGTCGTATGCTAGGACTTAAGTTACCCTTTAAAGTCTTATTGACAAGCATTTAATGTAAGTTGTCGCTCACTTGACCTTATCCACCTCTTATGGGCTTACTTAAGTAAGTCATCACTTACCCTCTTATTATACATATCTTCCGTTTTCTTGTTATGCCAGGTAATGAACTTAGTAGCCATTCTTTGCCGAATTCTTTTAGACTTAGCTTGGGCTCCTTGGTGGATCACTTACAAAACTCATAGCTTAGCTAGGACTTTTTACGAACCACCACAATGCCCGAAGGTTCTCGGCCTCCATCCTGGGGCCATCAGAGGTCTTAAACCCACCTTAGGTTTGAATCCAATTTTGGAGGTTCTTGGCCCCATTCTTTGGCCCTTATAGCATCAAGCTCCTCTTAGTCCTATCTTGGCACCTTTTTAAGCCTTAAGTTACCTAAATGAAACCACTTAAACTTAGCCTTCTTAACCAACTACTTATTACCTACTAATGATGCATTATCTTAGCTTTAGGGGTAGTTTTGAAACTTGAAGTAAAGTGCTAAACACAATAGATTATACCTAGGAAGAAAACTGTAGCACTTAGGTGCTTGAAACAGATTGAAAACATGGTACACGGTTGCCTTTGATGACGGGGCACCCATGGCTTGTGACACCACGCCACCATTTCCAAATCACTTAGTACCCAAACAAAGCATACTCATAAGTGTTACAACACTAGTTATTCATCATTCAATCTTTCCATAACTTAAATCTCTCACCTCAAATCATCCATAAAGCAAGAAGAACACAAGAGCTCAATAAAGTTCCTTTGCCGTCTAAGCTTGAATTAAACTAAGTGGATAGCAAGGGCATGAAATTAAGATCATTTATAACCATTTAATAAGATTACAACTAACCTATAAGGACCATAGAAGCTTACCTTAGGGTTTGAAATGAAAACTTGCGAGAATATCTTCGAGTGCACCAAATACACAAGACACTTGTTGGGATGGTTTTGGGGCCTTCAATTTTCATGGAATTTTGAGTAGATTAGGAGGTTTCATGAGAAAGAGTTATGGAGAAAGGACAGCTATGATGATGCAATGAAAATTGTGATGAATAGTGTTGTTCATCTCTTCTTAAAATATCCTAACTATTGCAGTTAGCCCATTTTTGTTTTCTTGTCACTTTGGCCCCAAAACTTCTATTTGTTTCTCTTAGGCCACCTAACCCATTCCTCCACCATCACTCATTAGGCCTATATAAAAACTTTTCTTACCCACACACTTTGCCCTTAAGCCACTTAAGGCATTATAAAACATAATAGCTCAATTTCACACTTAGTGCATTTTTAATACCTAATTTTTATTTTTGGTTAAAATTGCTAGAAATACTTATGGTGTTAACTTGTTTGTGTTAGTGTTGTGCCCAAAAGCTAATCATGAGATGACTGTATTTTTTGCACATTGAGTCATGATATTTTGTTAAGGCATTAATCCAGCAATTATGTTTGTTGTTTTGTTTCTACGTAACGTAATAAACATAATTATAACCCTAGAATAATGATATTTTTAAATGTCCCAAGTCTAGTATTATTATGCAGCGGGTTTCAATGATGCATAACGATTAGCATATATGGAAACTAATATGAGATATGTAGTTTACATATAGGTACAAGTTGGAGAACTTGTTATTAGACCGACCCATCATGAGAATACTACATGGATCATTATATGAGTGTCATAAGTGATTCTCATAGTGATCATGGTATATGTAGTCCTTCGACCTAAGATCATCAAGGTTCCCTACATGTGAGTCACATACTTTGATTCTTCCCTTTGTTGCTCGTGACTGAGTGAACTTGAAGGAGGTCATTAGGCATATCACATATCATGCGGAGGGATTTGTATGATCAAGATGAGATTTGGCCCTCCTATGTAACGGCAGTGATATCTTTGGGCCTCTTAATAGAGTAAGACTTAGAAAAATGCATGGCCATGCTCAGATGAGTTGATATCCGATATCAATGTCATTAGTTTAAGTTGGTCTACTCGGTAATCAAGAAACCAAAAACTGGGCTATACGAGAGTGACACATTCTATGTCTCGTGCTTAGTCTTGATATCTTGGACAAAGGGACAATGATATATATCGGTAATGATCATAAAGCTTTAGTCGAATCGCCGACAATCTTGTCACTTGGGTAGCAATGATGTGTTGCTAGACACTGCTCATTGCTTATGATCATAAATATGATTTATGATCATTGCCAACATGGTAAGAGCCTATTGGGTCGCACACATAGAGTTATTTGGATCATTAGGGTGCATAGGCTAATTATTTGGGTTATGGTTTCACAATAATTTTGAATTGATAATGGGCCCAAAAGTTAAGTCATTATTAAGCCCAAAATTGAAGCCTAATTGGATTAGGGCTTTGAAACCCATTAGGCCTGGAAGTGGAGTCTCACTATAAATACAACTTTTAATGTGAAATTTGTAGCTTCTTGCCCTAGCCTCCTAAAAGGATAGCCACACCCTTCTCTTGCAATTCCCTGGAGGACGCAAGCTAGCACTACGAGCGCAAGAGAAACGCATCTGCCGGGATACAGTGGAAGCATGGTGATCCCGAGAGGCTCGTGTGGATACCATAGAATGCTTGAACACATTAACTGTTCAGCTTTTACGATTCGACTCTACAGTTAGGTGAGAGATCTCAACCGAAAATTAGGTATAAAAATTTTCGAACACCCGGTTTACCCCGTTTCACTTGGATCCCAGTGGGTTTCGGTTAAATTTTGCTGCGCTTGTTTGGCTCCCAAAACCCAAAAGTTTGCTTATGAATACTTACATGACCTTAGTTTCATAGAAATTATGGCCATGCCCCTGACTAAGGACAAAATTACCATTTTATCCTTATTGCCCTTTAAGTGCTATTTGCACTTAGGAACTACTCTGAACCTTACTTGGCTTGCTTTTTCTGGTTAATAAAACTTATTCAAGGAAAATAACTTAAGATTTATTTACCTTGGCATTTGCCCTTAAGGGAAGTACTTATAAAGCGTTTACATATAGCCTTGAAGTTTTTATTGTCAAATACGACCTTATTTTCCCTTTTCCATAAAGCACAAATTGTGACCTATAGAATTGCATGCCATACTTTAAATTGCTCCAATGTTCTGCATTCACTTGGATTGCCCCTCATGAGCTCTAGTAAGCTAGGAGCAAACTGTAATTGTATGTTGCACCATCACAAGATCAAGCGCCACACTAAACCAAATTTAGAAAAATATGGAAAAATATGTTATGTATCCTCAATATCCTTCTCACACATGAAAATTTCATTTTAGGCAAAGATATTGCTCTACCAGTCAAGTTTAGCTTTGTCAAAACATGGTCTTGGATCATTCACGACAGGAACAAAGACACATTTTTTGGAACCCACTTTCTCCAACAACCACAAGCCTCACCTTCATAGTTCTACAATAGCATCTCATCTAAGTATCTGGATAACTTTTGAACAATGAACAAACTACTCCCACTCCAAATACAAGAGTTAAAGGCTTTAGAATCCATGGGAAAATCTTGCAAAATGTTTGTTAGTTCATGATTTTCTCCACACTCTTGCCCTCTTAATCTTCTCCTCCACTCCCACTGCCACGTACAATTACCAACAACCCAAATTTATTTTTTGTAGACCTTACACTCGGCATGTGACCATAACCAAGCTAACCTAAGAAATCTCTTCTCTAAACATCTAATTACCACCCAAACATCTTTCCAAAACCTATATTTACCCTAATTCCCAACTTTCCATTAAAGGAATTTGAAAAAGGAACTCCACTCAACTCTATATCCCCACCTATTTTTAATATTTTCCCCCAAACACCACTCTAACCCCTTTTCCTTAAAACATTTGATAATATGCCTTCCTTACCATGAACACTAGCAACTACCTTCTGTACCAAAGCCTCTTACTGTTGAAAAAATATCCACCACCATTTTCATAAGGATGCCATATTTTTACCTTTTCAAACTACCCATGCACAATTGCCTTACTTCACTATCCACTTGCACCTTTCCCTATCCCGACCAAGATATGGTGAGATAGAGAGAGAGAGTGTGTGTGTGTGTGTGAAAGAATGCAAGAGAAAGTATAAGGGGGTTCAAGTTTGGTAAACAGTATAGGAGAAAGATAGGACCAGTGATCTTCACATGTGGATGGACTAGTTTCGTGCATCCTTTTGTTCCATAAATTTTCCTAAAGATTAGGAAGGCAATCACTTGTGGGAAGTGTTTCAAGGATTTTGAGCGGTTATGGACATATATGTTCCTTGGAAAGGACAACAAAAGGCCATAAATTAGGTTTTATTTGTTTTAAAGATGTTGGTTTTTTATATACAGATTTGAACTCGATATGGATTAGGAGTTTCAAGGTAAAGGTTAACATATTCAGTTTTAAAAAGATGAAGAAAACCAGAGGAACTACAGATTGTACTAAGAGGTAGCTGAGATAGGGAAGAGATATACTAGTAGTCTAAAGGATGGGTGGTGCTTCAATGATGTGGTGGTGGGATGAAAAACAAAGAAGGGTGGCAAAGATGAAGCAAAGAACCAATGGGCTGAAGTTAAAATATAGTCAAATTTGGAAGAGCTTGCCAAGCTTCAGAGATGTGCCATGGATGAGTTAAAGCATTTGGAGTTGGAAAATTCAGTCCAACATATATGTGAATCACATGGTAGCTCATGTAAAATAAAGTATCTTGGTGGTTTAAGAATTTTGTGAGAGTGCAAGTCAAAGAATGCAGTAAATACGTTTTTTGTTGAAGGAGAAGAATATTTTAATCACTGTTTTTCCTGGATTTAGGGATGGAAAAAGAACTTGAATGGTCCTGGCAGATTGGTTTGATTGTTGTACGTTGAAGTCCTTTTGCATGGTTGAAGAAGTTCAACTTTTGAATTGTTGGGCGTTAAGTGGGGCAAAGTGGTAGCTGTGGACAAAGATACATCTGATAAAAGGTGTTTGCATGTTGGAAGAATTTTTGGTGTTAACATGCGTGATAAGCTTACATTTGTTATATATTTCTCTCATATTTAGTACTTTATAATCTGTTTTGAATCTTAAAAATATATTTTGAGTATGTTTTGTAGCTTAAAGTATATTCAGACTCAATTGATTGAAAGTGGATTTAATTTGCAATTTCGGTTTAGCTCAAAAGCATGTTTCTATCGTGAGATGGATTTCAACTTTACTATAGTCCGGTTAAAAGTTGATGATAAAGCTGTGATTGTTAGAGTTGTTGAAGAGTCTAGTGTAGAAAGTGATTTAGTCCAGAGTAATAAAAATTATGGCATTTGTTCATCAGAATTAAAAATTGATGGAGCACATTTCAATAATGATCATGATGAAGTCTTCCTGGGAAATGGATCTTTGGAAGATGAACAGACACTTCTTTGGCATGATGAACAGATTGGGGGAAGAGTGACGAATAGAGCCGCTAGACTATCTAGGGAAATGATTAAAACTAATGAAGGAGCTAGAACTCTTGAGTAGGCTCATAATTTAAATGAGGATAATGGGACAAATATTGATTTTTGCCTAAGTAAGTTAAATGCCAAGGTTCTTGACACCTTTGGTGAGGAAGTATTAGGAAAAAAATTGGATGATGGACTTGAAGGGGGCTGCGAATTAGAGTTGATAGAAATTGTGCAGCCCAATTATAGCAATGTGATTATAGGAGAGAAAATTAATGATAGATAGATTGACGATGTTTTGAGAAGATCATGTGGTCTAGTGTGCTAGCCTAAACGGAAAATTAATAAAATTGTTATGTGTCCAACAAAAATAAAGAGGCTTCCACATAGCAATAGATTTATGATGCTGAGCCCCTTGACCATTCAACCTCCAATTTTATTGACAGTTATAAAGTCAACTACTCTATGCATTATGAGGCAAACCCAATGCATATATGCCGGGGTTATCTCACATTAATGCCTATTATTGTTGGTTTTAATTAGAAATGGTAACTTTTATTTGTTAGAGTGAGTTGGATTTGATTAGGATAATTATGAAATATATTAACTTTATTCAAAATTTTAATTTGTGACAAATTTTTGAATTTGAATACATCTGAAGAGATAATCATAAGGAAATAATAGAGATAATATGATAAATATGATCATTATTAAAAAAAAAATTTATTAATTTATTTTTTTTAAACATTGGTATTCAGAGAGTTGCATACATTTGGATATCAGTTTCATATAATAAGTTACCAAGTTAATATATTCAGGATTTAGTTTTACATTAGGAGAGTTTTTGTTTGACTTTATGGAGAAGCTTCAATTTCATATAGTAACTCATTTTTGTATAATATGAACTAAATTTCACATAGTAGGAAATAATTTTTATTCAATAGATGTCCACTTTCATACATTAATATTTTAATTAATACAACATGAGACCCAATTTCATATATCATAGTCTCAACTTCCACATTTATAAGACACCAGCTTAGTTCCATACGATAGGTTACAAGCATTGTACAATAGAAACTCAAATTCAAACAAAATTTCATGCACAAGTTTTGTATAATAAGAACTTAGTTGCAGCTATAAGTTGTGTTTGAGCTCAATTTTCCCACCAACTGAAATTATAGGTGTGTCTCTATGTTTTATTGTTATATCTGCACACTATGCTATAAAAAATTTTCTTTGTTCCACACGAATAGTATATAGTTTCATATATATGTGAATCCATGCCACTTTCGTGCAATGGCAACCCAGTGTATATTGGTCGGTCGTCAAAACCGCAAAAAATAATTCTGGTATCCCTAATAACTCAGAATAAATAAATTTGTAATCTAGCAGTGAAAACCAGGTCGAATACCAAAGGAAATTTTTTTACTGAAAGCTTCCTGTCAAAAAACTGAAATAAAGATTGGGGTTTTCTTCAATTAAAAGCTGAAATAAATTAACTGCAGAATCAAAAAAAAATTAACCAATACTAAAAACGCTCAGTTCAGGATTGATTATCCATTCCAATCATGCAGTTGATCATCGAAAGAAAATATTTCTTCAATTCAAGCAAATAAACAGGATTCTCTTTAAAGCTAAAAAAAACCCTAGGAATTCAATAGTAAAATTAATCAGAAAAAGCTTCAGATTAATTTCTTAATTTTGAGTAACCCGATATTGAAAAGCAATTTCTAATTATCTCAAAATCAGCATTAAGATCAATGAATCAAAAAGTTTATTCCAGGCAACAATCCAAAAGCTTGAACAATTTAACCTGTCTTACTTCTTCGTATGAACTAACCAGAAATAAAAGTAATCTCCAATCAATTCACTTGCTTCTAATTGAATTCTTCACCTAGGTGGTTGAAAGAAAATCAAGCAGATTTGCAATTGCAGAACCAATTCAACAAACGAAAATAGGAAAATTAATTGCAATAAATCTGAACAACAAATAAGTAAATACTTGACATTAAAGAAAGTTTAAGCAAGAAAAATCAATTCTCACAACCGGTGTTGGTGATGGAAATTGTCCCTAGAACTGAACCAGAAAATTACTCAACCATCATCAAAAGAAAAACAAAGAAGAATAAAAGAAACTCAAACTGGAATTACGAAAAACGGAGAGCTAGCCTTGGTGTGCGGCAGCCACGCTATTAAAAACCAAAGAAAACTAAAACCTATGGCTAAACTCATGAAAACTCCCTAAAATTTTATATTATTGAAAAAGTACCCTAAACAAATAAAAAGATTCAAAATAACTATAAGGTTTCAAAGTTGTCAGCCAAACAATGCTCCAGGACATCAGCAGCAACTTCAAGCTGATATTTGAAATTTATGAAGCCATTATTTCTCAAAACTCAAGGCATAAAGTTGTAGAGCTCTTTCTTATCTTTGAAACGACACCTGAATCACATAAAACGGACATCTACAGCCAAAGATATGCCCAAAATACTACAACTGCTTTTGAACCAGCGGTGACTCGTAAATCGCGACTTTGAAGCTGAATTTGACTCTCTTAATGTGCAAACTGGGTTTCATGGTATGCATATGAATTGTAGCTCCAAATATTAGCTTTCCAATGAATTAAGAATTACTCTATTCTGATCTCTGTAGCTCAAGATATGATTTTTCCACCTGAACATCACCAATCTATCAACATCCTGAAAGAGCACAACCAAATTAAAACTTGTAAAATGACAAATTAAATTCACTTTCAATCAATTAAGTCCATATATGCTCTAAGCTACAAAACATGCTCAAAATATATATTTAAGGTTCAAAACATATTAAAACATACTAAATATGAAAGAAATAAATATAATAAATATAAGCTTATCAAATTCCCCCACACTTAGCTTTTGCTNTCGGGCAAAACTCAAAATAGAAACATACTTTTGAGCTAAAATAAGTAAGATAATTTCATATCCAAGGGTCTCGAAAAACTTAGCAAGAGGAATTAAGTACGCAATCTAATCGGCAGTAGCAACTCAAAACTAAATAAGTTCTTGAAAACAATTTCTTCTCAAGCTAGCAACAATCACCGTTAAAAATCTAAGAAAAACATCAAACTTTTGCACGAAGTAAAGAGAACAAACCAGGTACATAAGAACTCAAAAAGCCACCACCGGTCTTAACACAAACCCATGGAAAATAAGAAATCAGTTCAGAATTTACTTTTTTTTTTCTTTTTTTTTACTTGATTTTTTTTCATTTTACCTTTTTCTTTTGTTCCGCCGTTTAGCGAGTATATAATAGGGGCTCTATCATACGCAAGTTACTAACTCTGCACAAATCCAAAGTGGTCTTTGACTATACTCATATTCCTAATACCTTTTCGAGCAGTGATCGACTCTTACCTTAGGAGAAGACCCCAACCTACTTCAATACCCAGAACAGTGGAGTAGCAAATTTTCTTTATTTATTTATTTTTTTTGCAGAATGCGACAAGTCAATCAATTTTTATTTTTATTTATTTTTTTCTCAAGTGATTCAAATCATCCATCAACCTAACAAACCACATATTCAACTTAATAAGCTCATATCTCACAAGGTTTAAATCAATGTACTAAGTACACAAATTTGATGGAAAAATTAGCTTCTTAGGATAACCATCAACTAGCTTGATCAAAAATTGCAACAACAACAATTTAAAAATAAAATTTAGGAGTTGTATAAAGACTAATAAATTACAAACTCAACACTCAAGCTAAGCATTCAAGAACTAAAAAGGTGAAATCATCTAACAATTCAGATCGATGCTCAAAAGTATGAATCAAAAAAATTTAGTTCAAAATTTTGACAACAGAAAATTATGGCTCAAGTACCCACTCCCCCACACTTAAATCAAACATTATCCTCAATGTTTACAATAAAAGCACAGATGGGGAAAAGAAAAGGTACCGCCCTGAAAGGTGATTTCACAATGATCTATTGCCAAGAATTTGACTTCAGCTTGCTGCCCCCATATGGTTTAGTTCACCTCCAGCTTGAAAGAGATATTGCCTGACCAGGAAAATTAGTTGTAAGAATAAAGAAACCTAAAAAATAAAAGCTGGAAAATAAAAATAAAAATAAAAGAAAGAAAGAAAGAAAGAAAAAATCCTAATTGTTCATGGTACAAAACCACGCTTGGGTTGCCTCCCAAAAGCGCATTTTCTTTATTGTCTTTGGCTAGACAGTTCCTTCCTGCATCAACCAGGGTGCTTTGAGAATCCCTCATGCAAAGGCTTCAACTTATGCATCTCAGTGTTAAACACTTTATTTATTTTCAAACTTTTAAGCTCGACTGCACCATCAATAGAAATATCAGTAATAACAAATGGTCCAATCCAATTCAGCTCAAACTTACCAGATAACTCTTTCCATCTTTTTTTGTGTTTGCGAAACACCTTTTGTCCAACCACAAATGACATCTCATGTTCTTGGTGCAACTTGACATTTTTTTTCTTACCTTTTTGTACAAACCCTGCCTGGTTTTCAACCTTTGCTCCTGATTCATTATGCACCAAAGTATCAATTTTTTCAACAAAATAAACATAATTATCCTTGTCAGTTTCCTTTAATGTATAAAAAATATTGAACTGTGCAATTTTTCCATCAAATTCCATTGTGAGAGTGCCAGTATCCACATTAATCTTGGTCTTGGATGTCTTTAAAAATGGTCTTCCTAACAAAATAGGAGTAGTTAGGTCATCATTCTCCATATCAAGCACATAAAAATCAGCAGGAAAAATGAAATCATTTACTTACACAAGAACATTCTCAACCATGCCCCTAGGATGGACATTGGATTTCTCAGCTAATTGCATCACAACACTAGTTTCATTCAAAGGTCCAAGTTTCAAAGAAGCACATATTGAATATGGCATGACATTCATTGAGGCTCCCAAATCTAACATAGCTTTTTTCACATTAAAATTGCCTATTACACATGGTATAGCAAACATACGAGGGTCCTTACACTTCTCAGGCAACTTTCTTTGGATTATTGCTGACACATTCTCCCCAACTTTGATTGTCTTATCAACCTTCCGCTTCTTTTTATTGGTGCACAACTCCTTCAGAAACTTGGCATACTGTGGCACCTGCTTGATTGCATCCAGCAAGGGTATGTTGATTTCAACCTTCCTAAGAGTTTCAAGAATTTCCTGCTTCGTCTCCTCTTTCTTTGATTTAGCCAACCTGCCAGAAAAAGGTGATGGAATCGAAATTTTTTATTTTGGAAAAATTGGCTTGTTACTTACCTCTTCAGTTTGTGCATTAGAAGTTGCTGGTTTCAAGCCATCTTTTTCCTTTTCAGGTGCTGCCACCTTTGGCTTGGTAGTTTGTACTTCCTTGCCACTTCTAAGGGTTATGGCATTAGCGTGCTCTCTTGGGTTGATTTCAGCTTGAGATGGTAGCCTTCCTTTTTCAGCTTCAATTTTATTCAACGAGGCTGTCAGTTGTGAAATTTGATTCCCAAGTCTCTGATGCTAGCCCTTGTTTCCTGTTGAAACATTTGGGTGTTAGTGGCTAAAGCTTTTACAATATCTTCTAAAGCCATACCTGAGCTAGGTGCTTGGTTCTGTGGCGGAGGTACTGGTTTGTTGTAGCTGGCAGATGGGTACTCCGGTTAATTACTTGGCTGCCCATATCTCAAATTCGAGTGATCTCTCCAACCAGGGTTGTATTGATTGACATAGGGATCATACCTTTTTGGTTGGTTAACAAACCCGCTTACCGCATTCACTTGAAGTGTTGTATCCTCTTGCAATTGTGGGCACGAGTCGGTAAGGTGTCCTTAAGTAAAGCAAATGCCACAAACTCTAGAATTTTGGACTTGTCCCAAAGCCACTTGTCTAACAAGAGAGGTTAGTTTAGAAAGTTGAGCTTCAAGACTAGATGTTCCCACCTCATTTACCTTCTTCAGGGCATGGTCTACCCTTGTCCTAAATTGTTGTGAGTTGGCTACCATTTTGGAAATCAAGTCTTTTGCTTCTTCGGGTGTCTTTTTTACAAGTGCTCCTCCACTTGCAGCATCTAACATACATCGATCCATGAACAGTAGCCCTTCGTAGAAAGTGCTGTAGCAACAGTTGATCAGAAATCTGGTGATGTGGGTAGCTCGCACATAGCTGGTTGAACTTCTCCCAGTACTCATACAGGTTTTCTCCATTGTACTGTCGAATCTCGCTGATTTCCTTCCAAATTGTCCCAGCCCTTGATGCTAGAAAGAACTTCTTTAGAAATTTTCTTTTCAGGTCATTCCAGGTTCTGATAGAACCAGAGGGAAGGTAGTACAGCCAATTCTTTGCCTTGTCTGCCAACGAAAATGGAAAAGCTCTCAGCTTAATCTGTTCTTCTGTAACCCACCCCTTGTGGTTTCATGGCTGAGTAGACAACATGAAATTCCTTCAAGTGTTTGTGGGGGTCCTCACCTGCAAGACCACGAAAAGTAGGTAATAAGTGAATTAATCCATATTTTAATTCAAATGTAACCTCAATATTAGGAAAATCGATGCACAGGGGTTGCTGGACAACATCAGGAGTTGCGAACTCCCTTAGTGTTCTTTGGGCTGCCATCTCTACAATAACAATTGGTTCTTCTTCACTTTCTAAGTTGCTGTTCGCAGAAGTTGAAGCTGAAAAATTGACTGCTTGTCTTTTCGCTTTCTTATTTTCCTTTGTTGTCTTCTCAATCTCTGGATCAAACACTAATTCACCTATACAAGAAGATCTGGGCATAAGTCAGTTAACTGAGAAAGAAAGAAAATAAAGAAAATAAATAAATAAATGAACAAGGAAACTTTAACAGAAAAAAAAAATCTCACCAGCAACGGAACCAAATTTTTGGTCAGTTGTCGAAACCGCCAAAAATAATTCTGGTATCCCTAACAACTCAAAATAAATAAATTTGTAGTTTAGCAGTGAAAACCAGGTAGAATCCCAAAGGAAATTTTTTTACTGAAAGCTTTCTGTTAGAAAACTGAAATAAAGATTGGGGTTTTCTTCAATTAAAAACTGAAATAAATTAACTGCAGAATCAAAACAAAATTAACCAATACTAAAAACGCTTAGTTTAGGGTTGATTATCCATTCTAATCACGCAGTTGATCATCGAAAGAAAATATTTCTTCAATTCAAGCAAATAAACAGAACTTTCTTTAAAGCTAAAAAGAACCCTAGGAATTCAGTAGTAAAATTAACCAGAAAAAGTTTCAAATTAATTTCTTAATTTTAAGTAACCAGATATTGAAAAGCAATTTCTAATTATCTCAAAATCAGCATTAAGATCAATGAATCAAAAAGTTTATTCCAGGCAATAATCCAAAAGCTTGAACAATTTAACCTGTCTACTTCTTCGTATGAACTAACCAGAAATAAAAGTAATCTCCAATCAATTCACTTGCGTCTAATTGAATTCTTCACCTAAGCGGTTGAAAGAAAATCAAGCAGATTTGCAATTACAGAACCAATTCAACAAACGAGAACAGGAAAATTAATTGTAATAAATCTGAATAACAAAGAAGTAAATACTTGAAATTAAAAAAATTTTAAGAAAGAAAAATTAATCCTCACAACTGATGTTGACGATGGAAATCGTCCATAAAACTGAACCAGAAAATTACTCAGCCATCATCAAAAGGAAAACAAAGAAGAATAAAAGAAACTAAAACTGGAATTACGAGAAATGGAGATCTAGCCTGGTGTGCGGTAGCCACGCCAT
>KK899200.1:91863-118212 GCA_000696445.1 Aquilaria agallochum | reverse complement strand
AAATAAATTTGTAGTTTAGCAGTGAAAACCAGGTAGAATCCCAAAGGAAATTTTTTTACTGAAAGCTTTCTGTTAGAAAACTGAAATAAAGATTGGGGTTTTCTTCAATTAAAAACTGAAATAAATTAACTGCAGAATCAAAACAAAATTAACCAATACTAAAAACGCTTAGTTTAGGGTTGATTATCCATTCTAATCACGCAGTTGATCATCGAAAGAAAATATTTCTTCAATTCAAGCAAATAAACAGAACTTTCTTTAAAGCTAAAAAGAACCCTAGGAATTCAGTAGTAAAATTAACCAGAAAAAGTTTCAAATTAATTTCTTAATTTTAAGTAACCAGATATTGAAAAGCAATTTCTAATTATCTCAAAATCATCATTAAGATCAATGAATCAAAAAGTTTATTCCAGGCAATAATCCAAAAGCTTGAACAATTTAACCTGTCTACTTCTTCGTATGAACTAACCAGAAATAAAAGTAATCTCCAATCAATTCACTTGCGTCTAATTGAATTCTTCACCTAAGCGGTTGAAAGAAAATCAAGCAGATTTGCAATTACAGAACCAATTCAACAAACGAGAACAGGAAAATTAATTGTAATAAATCTGAATAACAAAGAAGTAAATACTTGAAATTAAAAAAATTTTAAGAAAGAAAAATTAATCCTCACAACTGATGTTGACGATGGAAATCGTCCCTAAAACTGAACCAGAAAATTACTCAGCCATCATCAAAAGGAAAACAAAGAAGAATAAAAGAAACTAAAACTGGAATTACGAGAAATGGAGATCTAGCCTGGTGTGCGGTAGCCACGCCATTAGAAACCAAAGAAAACTAAAAACTATGGATAAACTGATAAAAACTCTCTAAACTTTCTATATTGTTACAAAAATACCCCAAACAAATAAAAGATTCAAAATAACTATAAGGTTTCAAAGTTATTAGCCAAGCAATGCTCCAGGACATCAGCAGAAAATTCAAGCTGATATTCGACCTTGATGCAGCCATTATTTCTCAAAAATCAAAGTGTCAAAGTTGTAGAGATCTTTCTTATCTTCGAGACAACACCTGAATCACATAAAACGGACATCTACAACCAAAGATATATCCAAAATACTACAGCTGCTTTTGAACCGGCGGTGACTCGTAAATCACGAGTTTGAAGCTGAATTTGACTCTTTTAACGTGCAAACTGGGTTTCATGGTCTGCATATGAATTGTAGCTTCAGATGTTAGCTTTCCAATGGATTAAGAATTACTCTATTCTGATCTCTGTAGCTCAAGATATGATTTTTCTACCTGAACATCACCAATCTGTCAACATCCTGAAAGAGCATAACCAAATTAAAACTTGTAAAATGGCAAATTAAATTCACTTTTAAGCAATTAAGTCCAGATATGCTCTAAGCTACAAAACATACTCAAAATATATATTTAAGGTTCAAATCATATTAAAACATACTAAATATGAGAGAAATAAATATAATAAATATAAGCTTATCATATATATGGATCCACTTTTATACAATGGCAACCCAAATCCATACAATTATAACATAGGCTTATATACACAAACACACACACACACACACACATACATATATGTATGTATGCATGTATATGTATGTATATATACACATACATACGTACAAGCATACATATGTGTGTGTGCGTGTGTTTGTGTATATAAGCCTATGTTACAATTGTATGGATTTGGGTTGCCATTGCATAAAAGTGGATTCATATATATATTGGGTTGCCATTATAAACAGAATAAAAAATGCATCTTTCTCTCATACGTATGAACAGTCAAACAATGAATATCATTTCTTAAATTTTCGAAAAATAAAACCCAAATCCCAAATATCAATAAACTCATTCAATTTTGGGAACCGGGAAAAAACATTTATTCCTGTAAATGCATGTGCTTTTCGTGGATCCCACCTCAAAATCCTTTTATTCAGCCTCTCAATTATCTTCATAGCAGAACAACCAAGACGGACTGGGCGCTTTCGGTTACTGCAAAGGGAGAACAATGGGGGACGAAGGAAGTTGGTTCTTTTCTTTAGCCTCTCAATCCCTTTCATGCTTCCCTATTTAATCAAACCACTATCTAATGTATATTAACGGTAGACACTAACACCGTTAGTTGGTATATATACACCGGGGGTTCGATCTCCAATCTCCAGCTACTTGAATACTTTATCTGCTGTATTTTTTGCTAGCTCCGAACCGGTCTTCCTAATTAATTCCATCATATTCTGATAAAAAAAAGTACAAAAACAGGTAAATGAAATGAACAATCAAGAGGTGTAAACTCATACGTCATTCAAGACAAAAGAAACATTTTTTGACTTTTTAAGCCTATTGAATTACTGGTTTCCAAGTCATTTTCTGGAACCCTTTTTCTTTATTATCAAATGGTGACTTGCATGATCTCAATTTAATTATCAGATCTTAACTTGCTTTCTCTCATCAATTTAATAGTACAAGCAAGATTTCATAGTTGTTTACCCTTTGCCCAACACCAAAATTATCAGATCTTGCATTGCGCATGCATTTGCTGCTTACTTCGGCGCTGTTGCCGCTTGGAACTGGATGGCAATGGAAGGAATTGCAGCAACGAAGTTCCATTCGATACTTGATGTCACTAATGTTATCCTTGGTTACAGAACTCGCAATCTCCAGGTTTTGCCTTGGCAATCTCCCATTCAATAACTTGAGTAGCAAGATAGATCTTTGTGTAAGCCAATTGCATGCATGTATAGAGTTTAATTTTGTGTACATGCTATATAATTTCTCCCATTAAATTATAGGAAAGCAAGCCCTTTTTGGCCATCAATACACATACCTAACTTGGAAAGTTTAGGCCTCCCTAGCACATGTACCTAAAGAAGGTTTAGCTACGTACCTTCCCAAGTCCTGTTGCAGAATTTTCCCAAGCAACTACAATTTTCAAGGGACCTTTTGCTTAGGAGGAGTCATGGGCTATATACACCAAAGCACCAAATGAAGTTTTATTATTCATTGTATCTGGTGATTGCTCAAACATTTCTGTCTTACTATTAGGGATCGACTGTGGGTATGGCTTATTCAGGTTTTCCTTGCCATTTCATTCCTTTTGGTCCATAAAATCTGTGGCATAGCCAAGGTAGTTTGAAATGGCACCTTGCGTTTTGCCAGCAGCCATTGTCTGCAAATGTTGGAGCACAATTTTAGGAATTGCAAAATGGTTTAGAATTTATTTGTAGGACTTATTTAAAAGCTCTGAGAGAAGAATGTTGCAAACAAACTCAGTAAAAATACTAAACTAGTACTAACAACAAATAAGAGATATTACCAAGTGATTTGGATGCTCTGGGTTCAAAACTTTGCACTTGGTTTTTTGCCTATGCTTAGAGCTCTTTTGTGAGAAATCTTGCAAATGGGATACTTCTTTATATGGAGTTTTGCCGACTCTTTTTGATCATGTAAACGCGATCATATGCTTAGAGCTTTGTTAATTTCAGACTTCAAAAATTATTTATTTTCAATTTTCCTTATTTTCTGCCCAAAACTAATGACACGGCATTTGAAATTCAATACTCTAAATATCTGGTAACCAGTTGAATAAAATATTTTCAAAATAATTTGTGTTTTATGAATTTATTGAAATACCTACCTTAATAAAAATAAGCATCAGGATTGTTGAAACATTTAGAGTTTCAAGTGAGATGGGCATAAGAGTAAATAATCACTGTATACAAAAATAATTACTTTTAGTGTATTAATTAAATTTTTTCAAAAAAAAAATTCATGCAATTATAATCATAAAAAATTATGTTGAGTATACATGATTCATGCGATTTTAATCGGAAAAAAATTATTATCATAATTTTTTATGCTAAAAAATCATATGAAAAAATTAAAAGTGAATTTCAAAAATAAAAATTTCTAAACTTATATCCATATATATCATGAATGATGTTGCAATATGAATGACATATACGGTATAGTGTAACGATGCTGCTATCATGACATCAGGAACATTTTAAGGGAACATGAAAATGGTGCAGGTTTCCACAATTTACATATATAAAATAAAATGTCATGCAGTAAACTACTTATTATGGGTGTGATCTACTTGACAGTATCAATATTAAAGATAAAAAAAATGCCCAAATCCTAAAATAAGATATAACTAGATTCTCACTTAGTAAGTTGGACTAAAATCTAAATTTGCTTTTAAAGATAAAATCATTTCTCCTTTTCCATATTGCCCACACAATGACTACTAAGTTTCCTTTTTTCTCTTTTTTTTTTAATAATCGGCAAAGAGAATATTATTAGAAGGCTAGTAAGATGCACGTGAGGATACAAGATAGCAGCAGTAGCAGTAGCATCGAACTTGAAGTGCCTATGTAAATACAATCATTATTTGAAGAACAATCAAGGATTTAAACATCAAAAGTCGAAACAAGAAGTTGCCTAACCCGATCCCTTGGGTATAACGAGAAACGAGAAGGACTTTACTAAATAAATGATCTCCAACCAATTTGCAGCTTGCTTTTAAATATAAACTTTTTTTGAGCCTTCTAGAGTAGCAACGATGTTTTTCTCTTGTGACATCCCATAACTTGGTTGCATCTGCAGTTATTGTGCTCAATAATGATGAATCTAGAAATGTTTATTTGTAGGATCCACATGTAGCTATTTTTTTTTTAATTTTTTGAGCAGCATGTTGCACCCGACATGTCATAAAGGAAGTCTGTGTGATACTTAATGCATATATATGAGTCAAAAATTTAAGAAATTGATCACCTAGTACTTATGCAATTCACAAATGATAGGTCATGTAGTGTGGGCAGGTACTCCATTAACCAGTTCTGGACTTGAGTCCTGACAAATGGTATCAAGTCCAATGTAGTTGCATGATAGTATGGAATGTGCTTATGATTCTGTGCGAGTTGAGGCCAAAATCTGTTATTTATCTGTGAACGGTTAGGTTTGAGACATGGTCACCAAGTGCTTACCATTTTCACAAATAATAGCTCATGTGATGCAGGCATGTATTCAATAAACTGGTTTTGGACTTAGGTCATTTCATGGCAACAAAACATTTTATTAATAGCAATGTTAATTTTTTTATGAAACATACTTATAAAACCAAAACAAAAAAATTTTAATTTAGTTCCAACATATTTATGGAAAAAAAATTATTTTTTTTGTATTCTACTTATTTTCTTAAATTACTGAAGTCATTTAAGAAATGAATTGAGCTCGAATTAACCTAAAGTTGAAATGACCGAAATTTGAGACTGACTTGACCTAAATCCAAAATAGGATCACAATCCCAAAGGGCCTACAAGTTAAGCAATTTGGCGTAATGGGACCCCGCTCCGTCACATCAAACAAGGAGACCCTTTGTCCCTATTCCTATTTCTGGTTGTTATGGAAGCCCATCATTACTTGATTGAGGATGTTGTTGACTTAGGAGTACTAAAAGGAATTAAGTTGAGAAGAACTTACTCATTGACAACTTGTGAATGACACCCTACAGTTAGGAGAATGGTGTGAGGAAAATTTAAGGCAATTCAAAAGAGTTTTGTGTTATTTTCAACTTCTTTAGGGTCTTAAAATTAATCTGGCTAAAAGTAGCCTTATTGGAGCGAATTTTGTTGAAGAGGAAGTGTAGAGGATTGCCTCTCAAATCAGTTGTCATGTGGGTTCTATCCTTTTTAAATATCTTGGCTTACCTGTTGGTCAATCTATGAGCAGGTTATCTACCTAGAATGAAGTCATTGAAAAAGTAAAATCCAAGCTTTCTTCATGGAAGGCAAAGTATTTGTCTACTGAAGCAAGACTCACATTCATCAAGTCAAGTATTTCTTGTTTGCACTTGTACTTCTTTTCCTTATTCCAGCCTCCTCTAGCTACGCTCCACATTCTTGTATCTCTAAAAAATAATTACTTTTAGGGATGGTTTCTAGTGGATGGAAGGAAAATAGAATATGTTAGCACGAAAACATTTTTTGTTGGCATCACCTAACTTTAGCCAATCACAAGAGGATTTTTTATCGTCGAAATCTTCCTCATCTTTTTTTATCTGAGAACACTTAAATTGAGATTGTTAGGTCTTTGTAGGTCATTGTTTAATCTATTGTAGGGACAAATGAATGAGGAAGTGTGCTAGAAATTTGAAAAAAAAAACAAACAAGAATGTCTTAATCAATCTTTTTTAGTATGTTATTGTTGGGACAAATTAATGGGAAAGAGCTCGAGAAGAAAAAGCAAAGATATACAAAGTCTCTCTCCTAATTGACCGTTATATTCTTTTGTTTTGGGTTTGTGAAAGTTTCATGCTATTATTGTTTTTGTTCATAAGAGGAACTAAATTTATCAGGCTTATTTTGTTAGATTTTTTTGTGTTAGATCTAAAAATTTTAGTGATTCAGCTATAATTAATCCACTTTCTTTGTGTGCTTGTTCATTTCAATTTCTTTTTGAACCACAAGCAAAATTATGAATATTGATATAGATGATTGATAATAGCTAATAGATGAATCCACAATGCTAATAAAAGGGCAACTGACCAATACTGCTGCTGATGCATCTAATGACAGAAAATTAACATTTCAAGCTTGCATAATGTAAAAGACACCACTATTTCTCAATCTAAGAAAATCCAAGTTGCCACCTGCACATCTAATAGCCATCCTTGGACCAGTTCTTTTGACCAACACCCACTTGGCTTTAATGCCTTTTCTTCAAATGTAAAACAACCATAAACACATCAAATTATGTGTCCTTCAATATTTAAGATATGTAAAAATCATTTATTAGAAATGTACAAAAAAAGTGGAAAATTTGTATAAATAATATGTGACATATATACAAAAGAAATGACAAAGACTTTATCAATATTTTAAATAGTATGTAGTAGGTCAAGCTCCAACAAAAAAAATAAGTATTAATACCTTAAATTCCGTTTCTCGTCAAAACTAGAGATATGTATAAATCAAATAACAGATATGTATGAAACTCAATATATAAAATAAGTGATGGATATGTATAAAATATATGCAACATATATAAAAATGAGATGAAAGATAGGTGCAAATATGTTCAAACTTATGCATATGATTTCTCTTCGGTGTACATAAATTATATTCATTCGAACATATACTTTTCATATTTTCATACAATTTATACATAGATTTCTTTTCCTTTTGTAGATCAAATGAAAGTCAGATTACAAATATTTATGTAACATTTACTAATTTCACTGTTGTATATTATATATGCACCCGAGGTTCATAAGATTATTTATACAAATGAATTTATTCTTTTATACATGCGATTATGCATTTCTACAACTATGTTTATGTATTTGAACATGTTATAATTTTATATTAAATTTTTTCCTATATTATTTTTTAGTACATATAATTTTATGGTTACCTATTGAGTTTAAGTTTAGATTTAGGGTTTATGATAAAGTTAGTCTTATGATTAAGGTTAGGGCAACCATCAGTGTTTAGGTTTACGGTTTAGAGTTTAGATTTAGTTATGGAGTTTATGGTTAGGAGGATTGAGGGTTTATGGTTAAGGTTGGGGTTGGGTTTAGAGTTTTAGGATTAATAAGTATAAATTGGAGACAAAAATAAAGAGTTAAATAAAATAGTTGACTACATTAGCTATATTCAAAATTGTAGGCAAATAACTGAAAACAAATATTACTTTATTGCTAAATTAGAATAATATTGAGGCCCCTAAACTGGTAAAACCCAAAGGATTCCAAACCAGTAAATTCCAGAAGACCCTCAAACAAACTAAAACCAATTATTTGTTAATTTATTCTTCAAATTCCATAACATCCTAAACAAAAAATATTTTTAATGTATATTTAATTTTCTTAAATTGCGTTGTCATAATTGATGTATAATTTAGATAAATCATCACTATTTAAAAATTTCACAATTTTTGTTAAATCTCTGCGGACTGTATATTTTATATTGATTTTGGGTTCAAATCAGGTCTTGTCGGGTTTAGTCATTATGCTATTTTAGGTTTGGGTCAGGTTAAACTTAGATTTGATTCATTTTGGGTTCATGTCAGTTTGGGCTTGATACATTTCGAGTTCGAATATTTTGAGTTTGGGTCATTAACTTTCACGTTCAAATCGGATCATAGTTGAATTCAAGTCTTTAACTTTCATAGTCAAGTTTAATTAGGTCATTAACTTTCAAGGTCAAATCGGATCATGTCAGGCTTCGGTTTTGGTAGGTCTAGTCATGTCGTCAATTTAGAGACATGGTGGAGATTCGGTACGTTAACAAACGTATGTTAGACAAATCGCCTGTGTGCCACACATAAGGTAAGACATAATTTTTACTACAGTAGACCCCTTTATCAACTTTTGGTGGGGGTACAACTATACTAGAAATGGTAGTCTCCTTTTATTTCTTTAATCAGCATGGATGCATCTATTTTGAGAACAATGGAGACCATGGATCCTAGTGAACATTTTAATTTCTATACAAAATAGTAAGTAATTTTTAAATGAATCCCACTAAAGTTTCTCAAATGACACCAATAATTTAGGGAAAATAAGAAAAATAAAAAAAATAATTAATTTTTCAATAAATATGTTGAAACTAAAGTAAAATTTTTGTTTTTTATAATTATGTTCTATAAAAAAATTAATTCTGCTATTAATGAAATGTTTTTTTTTCCATAAAATGACACAAAACTAGAACCAATCCATGAAACAACTGCCTATATTACATGAGTTATCCCTTATGAAAAGGGTCAATATTAGTTGACCACGTTTCAAGCCTAACTGTACATGGGATCGACTGAATAGATTTGGTTGGAGATCATTTTTTCATTGATATCCTTCTCCTTAATCAAGATTTCCAAGAGATCACATTGGTTTACTTCCTCTTTCAAAATTTGGTGTTTAAATCCCTGATCATTTCTCAAATAATAGTTGTATTTATATAGCTACTTCAAGTTCGATGCCGTTACTATTGTTATCTCCAACTTCTTGCTGACCTTCTACTGACCTTCTAATAATATTCTCATTGCCGATTAGAAAAATTAAACAAAAGAAACTTAGCTTTCTTTGTGTGGGCTATATGGAAAGGAGTAAATGATTTATCTTTAAAAGCAAATTCAAATTTATTTATTGAGTGAGAATAAATTCATATCTTATTTTAGGATTTGGGCATATTTATGTATCTGAAAATGGAGATAGAACTCATATCTGTTAAATTGTGACTGGTCAGATATATTGTTGTATCTGGGGAAACAATTTATGTTTCAAAGTAGAGCAAATTTATTCAAAGAATTGGCACTGAGGCCAAGTGGGTGCCGGTCATATGCAGGTGGGAACTTGAATTTTCTAAAATGGGGAACAATGGTGTCTTTGAATTGTTTATTTTCTATCATTTGATGTATTAGGGGACGTATTGGCCAGCTGTTGTTTTAGTAGTGTAGTGAGTTCAGCTACTAGCTACTACCAACCATTTGTAATCAGTTTTCATAAATCTGTTGAAGGTTCTGGAAGAAATTGAAATGACTAAACTCACAAAGAAGGTGGATTAATTATAGGCAAATTCCTAAAATTCTTAGATTCAACCCAAAATATTTGGCAAAATAAGTCTAACCTATTCTTAGATCTAACCCCAAATGAACAAAAACAATAACTACGGATAACGCACGACAATCCACAAGCAATAACATGCTTGAAGCTTGCTAATAAATAGCTTAATATGAATATTAGTTGCATTGAGTTGTTATTGGCAAAAAAGCCCAGCTGCCCGGTACGTACAAGTGTACCGATTAATTCGATTGTTTCGGTGACGAGAAAGTCCAAGTCGTCTTTCTCTATGCGAATTAGCCTGCAACAGCTGCATATACAAATCCCAAGTCAACTTTGTTTATACAAATTAATTAGAATTTTCAAGGCAATAATTAACTTGAGAACTTCGTATATTAAAAATTTTGTAACATTACCATTCATGCGCGTACAAACACAAATTTTTTTTTAAAAGTTTGGTGGGGCAGATATGCAGTACAAAAAACATATGTTTTTACATTTTGATTTACCAGACAGAAGACTACCATATATGCAAGTGTTTTTTTCCCCATTTACTGTGTATACCGTATGATACACAACATCAGTTAGGGAAAAAAAGATAACTTCTTATTTCATTTTAAATTATATACATCAAAGTATCATATACTTATATAAAATAAAAAGTAAAATGGTATACATATTTTTGGCATAGAGATTATGTTATTTTATTCTTTTTTTATTTTTTGTTTTAAGAATAAAATTCAATTAATAAATTTTAAAATCCTTGAGTTTCGAAACTATTGCAATTTTTTTCTTTTTTTTTTTTGTCATTCATTTTTTCTAAAGTACACTACATTTTTCAATATATATTACTTGTAATTGATAAATCGTGATGAAAATAATTAGAATAAATATAAAATGTGTGAAAAAATTATATTCAATATTTTCATCTTAAAATGATATCTTTATTATTTACCACACAATTAAAACTGAATGAAACATTTCACAAGCCCAAAACTAAACAATCTAATGTTATAAAACTTTACCTAGGGTGCTCAAGTTATCACTTCAAAAATTGTAATCGTATGAAGAAAGACGACTTGCACTAACACCTCTCAAAATCCACTAAATCGTATTAATTATATAAATTTCAATGTTCAAACTCGCTCATTCCCATTAAAAGTTTTTATTTAAAAAAAAAAACAGGTATAACTATATCTTAAGTTTAACATTTTGGTCATTTAGGAGTTTGTATTTCTTGGTTTTTTTTTTCTCACGCTCTTTCTCATTAATTTGTCCCAACAATAATATATTAAACAAAGACCAATTAAGACTCTGTATTAATTTCTTGGTCTTTTTCTTTCTTCGGTGCTTTGTCATTCATTTGTCCTAGCAATAGATTAAACAAAGACCGACAAAGACCTGACAAGTTCCCGATGTACAGAGGGACATTTACTAGGGTGGACATGCTCCTACTAACATTTCAGTAATAGAACTCATATCCAGCTAAATTGTGTCGGGTCAAAAATATTGTGCTATCTACTATAACAGCTTATGTTTCAATGTATAGCAAATTTGTTCAAAGAGATGGCATTGAACCCAAGTGGGTGTTGGTCAAAAGAACTGGTACAAGGATGGCTATCAGCTGTGTAGGTGGCAACTTGGATTTTCTTAGATGGAGAGACAATGGTGCCTTTGAAATTATGCAAACCTGAAATGTTAATTTTCTATCATTAGATGTGTGAGGGGAAGTATTGGTCAGCTGCTCTTTTATTACTATAATGGGTTTAGCTACTAGTTAGTACCAACTATCTGTATAATCAGTTTTCATAAATTTATTAGCAGTTCAAAAAGGCATTGAAATGCACAAACTCACAAGGAAGGTGAATTAATTATAGTGGAATCCCTAAAATTCTCAGATCTAACTCAAAACATCTAACAAAATAACCCTAATAAATTTAGTTCCCGTTATGAACAAAAACAGTAGCTACCGATAACACCCAACAATCCACATGCAATAACATGCATGAAGCTTGTTGATAAATAGTTTAATATGAATATTAGTTACATGGATTTGTTACTGGTAAAAAAGCCCAGCTTGCAGGTACAAGTGGACCGATTAATTCAATTGTTTCGATGACTTGATAATCCAAGTCGTCTTTCTCTATACGAATTAGCTCACAGCGAGAAGCATAGATACAAATCCCAAGTCAACTTTGTTTATACAAATTGATTAGAATTCTCAAGCTAATAATTAAATTCAGAGTTTTATAGACTACAAATTTTGTAATATTAGCGCACGTGCGTGCAAAAGTGCTAAAATTTTTAAAACTTTGGTCAGAGTAGGTATACATATACGGTTATTTTCAAGCATATAAAAAGTATAAAATGAAATAGTATAACGTTTCTAGCATAGATATTTTGTTCTTTTCTTCCATTTCTTTTTTTTCTTGATAATAAAATTCAATTAAAAATTTTTTAACATGATTGAGTTTGGAAACTATTATAATTCTTTTCTTTTTTTTTTCATTAAATTTGCCAAAGTAGACTCCACTTATCAATATATATTATTTACATTTGGTAAATTGTGATGAAAATAATTAGAATAAATCTAAAAATGTGTGAAAGAATTATATTTAATACTTTCATCTTAAAATAATATCTTTAATGTTTACCATACAATTGAAACTGCATGAAACTTTCACAAACCCAAAACTAAACAATCTAATGTTGTTATAAAACTTTAAACGATCTAATGGTCAGTTAGCAGAAAGAGACTTTGTTTTCTTGGCTTTTTCCTCTTGCGCTCTTTGCCATTACTTTGTCCCAACAATAACATATTAAACAAAGACCGATTGAGACTAGCATATGATGGAAAAATTTATCTTTTAAATATGCACCTCATATGCTTCTTTCACTTAAAAAATTAGTCACGTTTACATGGACGCTAAGAGGCGACAAAAGCCTATATAAAGGACTATCCCATTTGCAAGATTTCTCACATCAGAGCTCTAAGCATAGGTAAAAAAATAAGTGCAAAAAGTTTTGAAGCAAGAGCACCCGAATCACTTGGTAATATCTCTTATTTACTATTATTACTAGTTTAGTATTTTTACTTACTTCATTTGTGACCTTTTTCTCTTAGGGCTTTTAAATAAGTCCTGCCAATTAATTCTCAACCGTTCTACAATTCCTAAAATTTTGCTCCAACATTTGCAGACAATGGCTGGTGGCAAAACCCAGGGCACCATTTCAAACTACCTCGGCTATGCCACGGGTTTGATGGACCAGAAGGAATGGAATGGCAAGGAGAACCCTACTAAGCCATACCCGCAGTCGATTCTTAATGATAAGACAGAAACTTTTGAGCAATTACCAGATACAATGAACACTTCATCTGGTGCTTTGGTGTACATAGCCCATGACTCCTCCCCAGCAAAAGCTCCCTTAAAAATTGTAGTTGCTTGGAAAAATTCTGCAACTGGCCCTGGGAAGGTATGTAGCTCAACCATATTTAGGATAGGGAGGCCTAAACGTTCCAAGTTATTAGGTATGTGTATCAAAGGCCAAAAACGGCTTGCACTCTCGTTATTTAATGGGAGAACTGGTTCTATTTTAAATTTGTATAGCATGTCCACAAAATTAAACTCTATACATGCATGCAGCTGGCTTACACAAAGATCTTTCTTGCTACTCAAGTTATCGACTGGGACACTGTCAAGGCAAACCTGGAGATTGCAACTTCTGCAGCTAAGGATAATGTTGGTGGAGTGACATCAAGTATCGAATGGAACTTCGTCGCTGCAATTCCTTCTGTTACCATCCAGTTCCAGGCGGCAGCAGGCCTAAACTAAGTAACAAATGCATGGGCAATGTATGAGCACCTATAAGGCACTCTAATAATTTCTAGTACTTGTACTAATGAATAAATTGCCTCTCATTGGTCTGTTAATTTCATGAATTATCTATGTCTTAATTTCTGTAGGTTGTTTTGTTGTGTCCTATTGTATGCTTTGAATTAATGAAATAAAATATATCAAGAACTCAAAGTTATGAGGCATCTTCCAGGAACATAACTCCTACCAAGAAATTTACTTGCGTGCAAAATAAAGTTTTTTTCCATAAAAGAGAAAATAAAGTCTGCGTGCGAGAAAGCTAGAAACCTAAAAGTTAAATGGGTGGAAGCAATCTATTTTTCAACAAAATCACAGTAGCAATTGATTTTTGAATCATAAAGAAACGAAGTTGAACACAACTACAGATGTTGCTTGTATTAATAAATTGTTGAGAGCAAGCAACTTAAGATCTGACAACTAAATTGAGATCATGCAATCACCATTTGAAAATAAAGAGAAAGGGTTCCAGAAAATGACTTGGAAACCAGTAATTTGATGAGGGTTAAAAAATAAAAAAAAACTGTTTTTTTTCTTAAATGACATACGAGGTTAAAACCCTCGAGTGTTCACCTTGTTTACCTTTTTTTTTGTACATTCTTAACAGAATACGGCAGATGAAAACTGATACATAAATCCAAAACAATTTAGAAAAGAAAATGCAAGGTCCAATTTAGAACCCCTGTATCGGATTTGAGAATCATCCAAACAAGGAAAAGAACTATGCCAAATAATTTCTAGTGAAGATCCAAAGATGAGTTAAGGAATCGATAGAGAAAACTTTTTGTGCTACCTTAAAAGGTTTTGTTTTTCCCGTTATTTTCATTATTTTTGGGTTGCTTGCTCTTGGGCTGGTTAAGGAATCGATGGAGAAAACTATTTATTTTTCCGAATATGCTCCATCAGCTTCTCATTCAGATGAACAAATGCCATAATTTTTATTATGCTGAATCACGTTATTAAAATATTGATGCAAATTTTAAAAAGAAAAATCAAGAAAATTCTGGAATTACTTGGCGCTTAAGAAAATCTAGATGTATCCTAGATAAAATCTAGAGAAAAGATAATAATTAAATTAAGAGATTTTTTGTACGATAAATCTAGAAAAAAGTGAAAACACTCAAAGATGTGGGCTAGAATGTAGAAACTTCTATAAAGTTGTGGCTAAGAGTGGTTTAGCGCAAAAATAATAAAGCTTGGATAGTCGGTAGAAACTAGTATATATAGGGCGTGGCCTAACAAACCTTGTAGTCCTCCTTTCCATTCCACCATCAACAAACAAAATCCTTTCAATTAAGTCCTTTCACTATTTTTAAATCACAAGTTTCGTTCTTCAACTATTTCAAATTTTTTCCCAACTATTCCAACTATCCCAAATACCAACTAAACCAATTCCAAAAAATCAACAGTGGTATCAAAGCCTCATCTGGTCATTTACTTGGGCGTAGGTCAATCGAAGCTTTCCATATAAGCTCCATAAACAAAAAAAAAAAATACATCACTAATGGCTGCCTCCAAAAACAACCAAGCCGTCCCTCTGCCGGTTTTTTTCAGTGAAAACTATGATTATTGGAGCATTAAAATGAAGACCTATTTTGTGTCTCAAAAATTGTGGAATATTGTTCAAAAAGGAATTAATATTCCTGAGGATATTTCAACATTAAACAAGACACAAATTGCAAAGTTGGAGGATGATGAGGCAAAGGACGTACAAGCACTATTCACCATACAGCAGGTGGTGGCAGATACAATTTTTTCAAGAATCATCAAGGCAACTAGCACAAAGCAAGTGTGGGATATCTTGCAGGAGGAGTTTCAAGGATCTTCCAAGGTATGTGTCGTACTGCTACAAAGTTTAAGACAAGAATTCAAAATGTAAAAATGAGAGATTCTGAGACAATAAATAAATATTATTCTAGATTAACTGAAATAGTTAATCAAATGAAAGCCCATAAAGAGGAAATACCGGACCAGAAAATTATTGAGAAAATATTAAATTCTATCCCAGAGAAATTTAAAGTAATAATCTCTATAATTGAAGAAACAAAAGATCTATTAGCATTATTTGTGTCCGAACTCATAGGCTCACTTGAAGCAAGAGAAAAGAGGCTGGACAAGTATCATGAAGATCCATCTGAGATTGCCTTTCAATCCAAGAATCAGTCTAAAAAATTCAAAAGTAACAAGAAAATATCAAGCAAAAGTTCTCATCAAAGAGAAAATTTAAGGAAATCAACAAATCCTCCATATGGAATTTGCAAAAAAGCAAACCACTTGGAGAAAGATTGTTGGTTCCGAGGACAACAAAAATGCCGCAATTGCAAAAGGTTCGGGTATGTGGAGACAAATTGTCACTCCAATGGAAGTAAAAATCATCAAACTAGTTATTCCGATGAGCAAGAAGATGAAGAAAACATCTTCTATGCCTGCCAAGCTGCCGTTGAACAAAGTAAGAATCTGTGGCTAATCGACAGTGCTTGTAGCAATCACATGACACCAAATCAAGAGGTGTTCTCCAAACTAGATAGCACCTACAATTCAAGGGTACAACTAGTCCACAAAAAATCAATCAAGACCATGGGAAAAGGCACTGTAGCGGTCCAAACAAAAAAAGGTACATGCTACATACATGATGTTCTATGGGTTCCAGATCTGGCAGAAAATCTACAAAGCGTTGGCCAGATGATGGAGCATGGATATATATTCCACTTTGAAGGAGATTACTGCACCATCTATGATAAGGAGGACAAGAATCTAATCATCGCCAAGATCAAGATGAAAAGAAGAAACTTTACTATTCAATGGAGGTACACAACTCAAACTGCCACGAAAGCACAAGAGAATGATTCTTGGCTATGGCATAAAAGGTTCGGTCATTTTAACTTTCAAGGGTTGAAGACTCTTCAACAAAAAAACATAATCAATGACCTACTAAAAATAAAAGTTATAAGAGATACATGTGAAGGCTGTCTGCTCGAGAAACAACATAGACAACCATTTTGATCTGTAGCTTCTTGGAGAGCCAAGAAGCCATTAGAGCTGATTCATATAGACCTATGCAGACTGATGAGTACAATCACTCCAAACAAAAATATATACTTCATTCTCTTCATTGATGATTTCAGTAGAATGACTTGGGTTTTTTTTTCATGAAAAAAGGTCAAAAGTATTTGGAATATTCAAGAAATTGAAGCATCTTGTGAAGAAACAAAGTGGTCATCACATCATGATCTTGAGAACTGATAGAGGAAAATAGTACACATCAAGAGAATTTGACAAATTCTGCAAAGAGGAATGAGTCGATTGGTAACTTACCATCAGTTATGCAAGAAAACAAAATGGTGTATCTAAAAGAAATAATAGAACTGTCATGGAGATGGCGAGGTCAATGCTAGTAAAAAAAGGCTTGCCAAAAACATTTTGGGCAGAAGTTGTCTACACTACTGCTTATATACTCAACAGGCGTCCAACCAGGGCCGTAGATGGCAAGACACTAATTGAAGAATAGAGTGGATGAAAGCCATTAGCCAAACATCTCAGAATCTTCGGCAGCATATACTACATCCATGTTTCACAAGAACAAAGAGGTAAGCTCGACAACAAGAGTAAAAGAGGAATTTTTATAGGCTATAGCACACAATCAAAAGGATACAGAATATATAACCTAAAGACAAAGAAGTTGACAATAAGCCGTAAGGTGGAGTTCGATGAAGACTGCTTGGGTATACAGACAGTGATTGGGGAGGATCAGTGGATGACCTAAAAAGCACATCTGGCTATGGATTTACACTTCGATCAGGGTTCTTCTCATGGTTGTCAAAGAAGCAAGACTCTGTGGCACAATCATTTGCAGAAACAAAATATGTAGCAGCTGTAGGAACCACAAATCAAGCTACATGGCTACGATGAATTATAGCAGACATAAGTGAGCCGTAAAAAGAGCCAACAAAGATTTTATGTGACAACAAGTTAGCCATAAGCATGACAAAGAATCCGGTCTATCATAGTTGCACAAAACACACCGCAATAAAACATCACTCTATCAGGGAGGCATCAGCAAACAATGACATCAAGCTGGAACACTGCACAAAGAAGGAGCAAGTTGCAGACATCTTGGCGAAGGCACTTCCAAGAACAAAGTTCAAGTATTTATGAACCAAGCTCGGAGTTCAAAAAATTTGCATCAATGAGGAGTATTAAAATATTGATGCAAATTTAAAAAAGAAAAATCAAGAAAATTCTGGAATTACTTGGTGCTTAAGAAAGTCTAGATGTATCCTAGATAAAATATAGAGAAAAGATAATAATTAAATTAAGAGATATTTTGTAAGAGAAATCTAGAAAAAGTGAAAATAGTCAAAGATGTGCGCTAGAATGTAGAAACTTCTATAAAGTTACGGCTAGGAGTGATTTAGCCCAATAAAAATCAAGCTGGAGCTTACCTGGAGAATCAGTAGAAACTAGTATAAATTGGCTTGGGGGAGCAAACCCCTATGGTGGCCTAACAAACCTTGTGCTCCTCCTTTCCACCATCAATAAACAAAATCCTTTCAATTAAGTCCTTTCTCTATTTTTAAATCACAAATTTTGTTCTTCAACTATACCAAATTATTTTCCAACTATTCCAACTATCCCAAAGGATCGTTCTAAAATACCCAGTCCGTAGCCATACCCACCTTTTTTCAAATTCCTTAAACTTTTCCGAAAGTGTCAATTAAGGACCCAAGTTAGGAATTAGTAGCAAAACTACCATTAGACTAATAAGAGTAAAATACAACCTGTTGTTCCGGTAACAGGTTGCAATGGAGAAGGGATAGGCGTTAACAGGGGAAAAAGAAGGGGAAATTACTGAAATGGGCAAAGTAAATATAAAATATGTATTTATTTTAAGGTATTATGGGTATTAAATATAAATATATATTTATTAGGAAATATAATTGTATGCAATAAGATGAGAATGACTAGAAAGAATTATTGTACGTATTATAGATAATAAATATATAAAATATATAATTAATTTTTTGTATTTGGTGGATTAGTAAGTAAAAATAATTGAAAATGAATGTATTATATTGTTATTAGATATAAAATATATATTCATTTTTACGTAAGAAGATAATAAATAAGTGTAAAATTAAGGTGTGATTGAAGGGAAAGAAATGTAAGAATTAAGTGAAAAATTCAGGTGTAAGTTATTTTTATAGAAAAAATAATTAACTTAAAATTAGTGGTACCAAGATAAGCTTATAGTGGTACCTAATTATGATTCTAGTGGTACCAATTTAAGGTTATAGTGGTATCAAGTTAGGGTTCTAATGGTACCAAGTTAAGGTTCAAGTGGTACCAACTTAAGGTTCTAATGGTACCCAATCAAGGTTTTACTGGTACCAACAGAAGGTTTTAGTGGTGCCAAAATAAGGTTATAGTGGCACCAAATTAAGATTCCAGTAATACCAATTAAAGGTCATATTGGTGCCAAAATAAGGATCAAGTGGTATCAACTTCAGGTTGTAGTGGAATAAAATTAGGTTTATAATGGTACCAAATTAAGGTTATAGTGGTAACAAGTTAAGGTTCTAATGGTACCAAGTCATGGTTATTGTGGTAGTAAATTAATGTTCCAGTGGTACTAAGTTAAGATTATAATAATACCAATTTAAGATTTAGTGGTACCACATTAAGGTTCTAGTGGTACCAACTTAAGGTCATAGTGGTTCCAAGTTAGGGTTGTAATGGTATCAAGTTAAGGTTATACTGATACCAATTTAAGGTTCAGTGGTACCAGGTTAAGGTTCTAGTGTTACCAAATTATGGTTATACTGGTACTAACTTAAGGTTCTACTGGTACCAGTTTAAGGTTATATTGGTACCAAAGTAAGGTTCATTGGTACTAGCTTAAGGTCATAGTGGTTCTAAGTTAGGGCTGTAATGGTATCAAGTTAAGGTTATACTGATACCAATTTAAGGTTCAGTGGTACGAGGTTATGGTTCTATTGGTACCAAATTATGGTTATACTGGTACCAACTCAAGGTTCTACTAGTGCCAATTTTTATGTCATATTTGTACCAAAGTAAAGTTCATTGATACCAGCTTAAGGTCATAGTAGTTCCAAGTTAGGATTGTAATAGTATCAAGTTAAGGCTATACTGATGCCAATTTAAGATTCAGTGGTACCAGGTTAAGGTTCTAGTGGTACCAAATTATGGTTATACTGGTACCAACTTAAGTTTCTACTTGTACCAATTTAAGATCATATTGGTATTAATACCAATTTAAGGTTCATTGGTACTAATTTAAGGTTATTGTGATACCTAGTTTAGGTTCTAGGGGTACTGAGTTAAGGTTCTACCGATACCAAGTTAAGGTTATTGTGGTACTTAATTTAGGTTATAGTGATACCAAGGTAAGGTTACAATGGTACCTTAACTTGATACCTCTTTATAACCTTAACTTGGTACCACCATAACCTTCACTACTTGGTTATAACCTTAATTTGATACCACTATAACTTTAACTTGGTACCAACATAACCTTAACGTGGTGCCACTATAACCTTAACTTGGTACCAATATAATCTTAAATTGGTACCACGATAACCTTAACTAGATACCATTATAACCTTAGTTAGGTACCTTCATAACCATAACTTGATACCACAATAATCCTAACTTGGTACCATGATAACCTTAACTAAGTACCACTATAACCTTAACTAGATACTCCTATAACCAGAACTTGTGTACCATTTATAGCCTTAAGTTGGTACCAGTACAACCTTAAATTGGTACCAATGTAACTTTTAATTGCTACCACTATAACCTTAAATTTATACCATTATAACCTTATATTAGTACTATCATAACCTTTAATTGTTACCACCATAACCTTAAATTTGTACCATAATTGTTTAGGGATTAGGTTTAGGGATTCTGGTTAAAGGATTAGGGTTAGAAATTAGGGACTAGGGTTAAGGATTAGTTATTAGGAATTAAGGGTAGGGTTTATGATTTAATATTAGGTTTAGGTGTATAGTTTATGGTTTAGGGTTTAGGATTATAGTTAGGGTTTAGGATTATAGTTAGGGTTTAGTGTTTAGGATTTAGCATGTATGTACATTTTAATTTGAACAATATTTGGTAAATTTTTTAAAAGCTCAAGCATGTATGTACTATTAAGAATTAAGGAATAGAGTTATGTTAGAGTTATGGTTAAGGGTTAGGCTTGGGGTTAAGGTTAGGGGTAAGGTTTAGGCTTAGGGTTAGGGATTAAGATTTAGGGTTAGGGATTAAGGTTTAGGTGTATAGTTTATGGCTTTGGGGTTAAGGTTAGACTTAGGATTTAGGTGTTTGGAGTTTTGGACTAGGGCTAAATTCAAGAGTTAAGGTTAGGGTTAGGGTTAGGGTTAGGGTTTAGGGTTATGTTTAGTATTTTTTTATATTATATTATGGGTTTACTTGGTATATAATATTAATTTTAACTATAACTAACATATTTAACATTTTAATTTATAAATGGAAAACATTTATGTACATGTTAGAGTTTAGGTTTTGGGTTAAGGTTTAGGGTTTAGATTTAAGATTAGAGTTTTGTTTAAGGTGCTTTTATAAAATCTTAATTTTTTACTATGATTGACATATTAAACAATTTTGTAAATATTTAGAGACAAAGAGTTTATAATTTGAGGAGTCTTGGTATAAATCAGGTTATAATTTTTACCTTTTGTTTAGCAATTAAGGGAAAAAATAAATCAAAGCTTTTTTTGCTATCTATTTATTTTAATTTTTTTTTCTCTTTTATTATGACCATTATTTGAACAGCTGGTGTAAAGTCTACATTATTTTATTTCAAAAAATCAATTAGTTTGAGGACCAAAAAAATGTTGTAAATATCTAGAGATATATAGTTTATATATGGTTCGAGACCAATTAGATTCGAACGAAATAAAGATGGCTTGGGACTTTACTCCATCAAGAATTATATAACAAGGTTTAGAGTTTATGGTTTAGTACTAGGGTCAAGGTTTAGGACAAGAGTTTAGGCTTATAGATTATGGTTAGTTTTAAGTTTAGTGTTTAGGGCTAGAGTTATGTTTAGGGTTAGGGGTTAAGGTATGATTAGAGCTCAGGGTTTAGGATAAGGGAATAGGGTCAGGGTTAGGGTTAAAGTTTAGGGTTTAGGATTCAACTTTAGGATGATGGTTTAGAGTTAAGAATTAGATTCTTCCAAACAAGTAATTTCCATATTTACTAAGTTGAATAGCCTAGTTAGTTTAGCTTATGTATCAGTAAGCCAAGTAAACCTGAATGCTAACCTGAATTTGGTGCAAAACCTAAATAACCCAAGCTGAAATTACCCAAACCTGAAATTGACTCAACCTGAATTCTACTTAACCCGAAATTGTATTAAATAGTTTGAGAGAAAGAGAGGAAATGTTATGAGTTTGATTTAATGTAAGATAAAAGTAAAAAAAAAATATATAGTTTTAAAGAAGTTGAGAGAATGAGCATCATGTATTAATAGAAGAAGAAGAGGGTGGATGGAATGAAAAAAAAAATGAGGATTAATGTGAGAAATTTGAATTAATATGGAGAAGTGAATTAATGTAGGAGTAATAGTTTGTGTTTGTTAGAAAGAAGGAGTTAATACAACTAATGAAGGTAGATAGGTGGAGGGGAGTATGTGTAGAAGTAGAAGTTCAGAAGTTTTAAGTGCATCTTTTTCCATATTTGTATCTCAACATATATAAGATTAATGTAGACATGTTAGAAGAGAATGTAAGTGTCAATTATAGGTAAAATCATAAAGGGAGGATGTGTGAATTAGAAAGAGTTTGTGAAGGATTAGCTCAGTGGTGATACTTAATTTATTTGTGAATGTTTAATTTTGAAAGTTTGCCAATTGCAAAGTAGAAGTGTAAGAGCATTTCTAACTAAAACGCATTTGTCTGGACTAAATCGCTTGTTTTTGACCAAATCGTATTTGTGTGTACTAAATTGCTTTTGTTTTAACTAAGTAACTTTTTTCGTGAATGAGATGTTTTTATTAATAATAAAAAGGTGATGATGAGTTAGCGTTATGTTACATATTAATTTTTTTCGCCTCTTTAAAATTCGTTAACCATTTTAATATTAAAAAGCCTTTTCATAAGTATTATCGCTTTTTTGACAAATTATAACTGTTTTTTGTTTTTATAGATTTTTAAAAATATTTATCAATTTTTTTAATTATTTATCAATTTTTTAACATATTTATTGTATTTTTAACTATTTATTGCTTCTTTTCATATTTAATCACTTTTTAAAAATATTTACTGAATTTTTTAATGATTTATCACTTTTTTAAAACATTTATTGCATTTCTTAATTATTTATCACTTTTTTGTATATTTAATCACTTTTTTAAAATATTTATTGCATTTTTTAATTATTTATCCCTTTATTTATTATTTAATCACTTTTTTAAATTATTTATCAATTTTTTTATATTTAATTGTGAAATTGTTCTAAAAAAAGAAATTACATATTAAAAAAAAGTGATAAATAACTAAAAAGTGAATTTTTTTTTCAAAAAAAGTGATAAATAACTAAAAAAAGTAAATCTCTTTTTCAAAAAAGTGATAGATAGTTAAAAACGTGAGAAATATTTTTAAAAAGTGATTAAATATAAAAAAAGTGATAAATAAGAAATCTAAAAACTGATTAAAAAAACAAAAAAAGTGATAATTTGTAAAAAAAAAAAAAAGCAATAATTCTTGTATATCTATTTTTTTTGTGTAAAATCATTTCAATATATTTTGAAGCTCAATTACCAATGAAATAAATATGAAAAATCTTAAAATTAATAAAATTTAGTTATCAGATGTATCAATTTTAGAAGTCAGGAGTTGTAAAACACTAGAAAAGCAGTCGAGGTAAAGTATTAGTTTTTAAAGATAGGGGTTAAAGTGTAAGTTACATAACATAGTAGGAGCATGTTGTCATTAAGCTTAAATGATATGAAAAGGCGATTAATACCTATAAAAGGCGACAATAGTTTTAAAAAAAAGATAAAAATTTGAAAAAAGCGTAAAAAATGATAAAATTTTTAAAAAAATTATAAATATTTTTTAAAAATGATAAAAATTTAGGAAAACACAAATAATTTATGAAAAGGTGAAATTTGTTTTAAAAATGTGATAATTTTATTTAGAACATTTTAAAAAGGGAAAAAATTTTAAAAAGCTATTAAATTCAGTAAAAGGCGATAAAATTTTTTAAAAGGCTCTAATATTATTTAAAACATGATAAAAATTTAAAAATGGATAAAATTTAAAAAGTGATAAAATTTTTAGAAAGCCATAATTTTATTTTAAAGGCGACAATAGTTTAATAAAAGTGATAAAAAAATGATTTAAAGTTAAAAAAGGCAATAAACAAAAAAAAATTGATAAAAGTGGTTAAAAAAATAAAAAACCGATCATATCAGTATTTTGTAAAGTTTGATTAGCTACAAAAACAATATAAAAAATTTTAAAAGTACTAAAATATGTTCATCAACATTAATTTACTTTAATTTACCCTCATTCTTAAAAACCAAAAAAGCTAGGGCCTGAGTTGATACCGCTGGTACACAGTCAGGGGCCAGTTTTTTAACTACTTTACCCAGAATTGATACCGTTGGTATGTATTTAGGAGCCATTTTGTGAACCATATTTCCCCGAAAATAAACCGCAAAATTAGTGGTTGACTTCAGGGGCTAGAATGTTAGCCGCTTTTCTGTGGTGCACTTTTTGGGCCCTTGTGGTTTAATTTAAGGGGCCAGTTTATGCAACCATTACATTTGTGGTGAGCTTTTTGGGGGCAATAATATGAACCACATTTTTTTGTGGTTCAAATTGTGGGGTTTTGTGGTTTAATTTGAGGGCCCTAAGTTGATACCGATGGTACACGGTCAGGGGCCAGTTTTTTAACTGCCTTACCCAAAATTCAAACCGTTGGTATGTATTTAAAGGCCACTTTGTAAACCATATCCCCAAAAAAATAAACTGCAAAATTAGTTGTTGACTTTTAGTCGACCAGAATGTTAACCATTTTTCTGTGGTGCACTTTCTGGGCCCTTTTGGTTTAATTTGAGGGGTCAGTTTATGCAACCGCTACATTTGTGATGAGTTTTTTGGGGGCCATAATATGAACCATTTTTTTTTGTGATACAAATTGTGGAGTTTTGTGGTTCAATTTGAGGGACCTAAGTCGATACCACTGGTACATGGTCAGGGGCCAGTTTTTTAACCGCTTTACCAAGAATTTATACCGCTAATATGTTTTTAGGGACTGCTTTGTGAACCACATTCCCCAAAAAATAAACCGCTATTTTGGTGGTTCATTTTTTTGCCCAGAATGTTAACAGCTAAATTATTCATTCTTGTATATCCTTTTTTTTTTTTTGTGTAAAATCATTTTAATATTGTTTGAATCTCAATTACCAATGAAACAAATATGAAAAATCTTAAAATTAATGAAATTTAGTAACCAGATGTTTCAATTTTGGATATTAGGAGTTGTTGTAAAACGCTACAAATGATGTCGGGGTAAAGTATTAGTTTTTAAAGATAGGGGGTAAATTGTAAGTTACATTAGACCCTAGGGGATGTTGTCATTAAACCTTAAAGCATATAAAAAGGCAATAAACACTTAAAAAAGGTGAAAATGCTTTTAAAAAAATGATACAAAATTTAAAAAAGCGTAAAAAATGATAAAAAGTTTTAAAAAATTATAAATATTTTAAAAAATGGTAAAAATTTAGGAAAAGATGCTAAATTTTATGAAAAGGTGAAATTTTTTTTTAAAAGGTGATAGTATTATTTAGAACATTTAAAAAGGGAAAAACTTTAAAGAGCTATTAAATTTAGTAAAAGGCGATAAAAATTTTAAAAAAGGAGATAATATTATTTAAAACATGATAAAATTTTAAAAATGGATAAAATTTAAAAAGTGATAAAATTTTTAGAAATGTCATAATATTATTTTAAAGGCGATATCGGTTTAATAAAAGCGATAAAATAAAGAAAAAGCGATTTACAATTAAAAAAAAAGGCGATAAACAGAAAAAAAAAATTGATAAAAAATCCTAAACAAGTGATTAAAAAAAATAAAAAACGGATCATATCAATATTTTGTAAAGTTTGATTGACTATGAAAATAATATGAAAAATCTTAAAAATACTGAAATATGTTCATTAACATTAATTTACTTTAATTTACCGTTATTGGTTGTATTAACTCCCTCTTACTAGTGGTGCACAACGGGCTGGACCGGACCAGGATCGGACCGGACCGGCCGGTCCTGGGCCTTTGAATTTTGGGCCCGGGCATAGCCCGTGTTTACACGTGCTGGTCTTGACCCGATCCTGAGCCAAACCCGAGCTGGCCCGTTAAATTTTAATTTTTAAAATTGTAATTTTTATTTTAATTTTAAGTTTTATTTTTTATTTTTAATTTTTAGTCTTCACTTTTAAATAACTTAATAAAAACAAGAGTCTGAGAGTTTTAGTCTTCAATTCTACTAGACTTTTAAATTAATCAAACGTTAAATGAATAACTTAATAAAAATAAAAATAAAAGGTAAGAAATTGACCAAAAAGTTTGGAAACTTTGATATATTTGATTTTGAATTAAACCATTTATTGTACCCTTTATTAAGTCAATTATTAAAACCTTAAGGACTAAAGTTATTTCTTTATGTTAAAGAAACAAACCATGATTACCAAGATTTTACTTTACAAGACAATAAATAAAATAATGACAAAAAAACTAGATAAATATTTATTCTAAGGTTATCTTTATATTTTGTATAATTACTTGTTTTAAGAGCAAAACACCACCACCGGTGTGAACTTTTATTAATATTAAAGC
>KK899200.1:7399-90687 GCA_000696445.1 Aquilaria agallochum | reverse complement strand
TCAGAACTCTTGTGGTCTTGTAATCTGCAAGCTGCAAGACCCCAATCACGGTTGCATATACAAACTTCAACTGCATCTGGTGATAGCCTTGCGCGTCTCTCTGAAATGACACGCTTTCCAGCGTTGAAAGCGAACTCCGATGCAACGGTTGAGACGGGAACAACTAGAACTTCTTTGGCAATGATGGAGAGTATTGGAAATTTGTTACTTCTTGCTTTCCACCAGTCCAGAATGTCGGTCTCACTATTTGCCCAAACAAGGTTAAGGTATGCGTCCACTTCAGTAAGACCGGATGCGGCAGCATAAGGCCGTTTGAGTAGTTGTTCAGCCGGATTGAATGACAATGAGGCCAATGAAGACGCGATGGTAGATAAAGTAGTGTTTGGAACCTTATCCTTATGCCGACTGGCATATATCTTAAATAACTCTCGCAAGTGCTCATCAATAGAGGCAGTTATAACATGAACAGAAATATGTGTCATTTCTAAGAAACTATAATAACCCNCCAGACAATATTGCTTAAACTCTTTAGAAACTTTCGTCCTTGACTTTAAATAATGGAGTGCCCACCTAATTGGAGTAATTTCATTACTCAAAACTTGAAGACCTTTTTGGACAGCTAAGTTTAAAATATGACATATACACCTAATATGAAAAAATGCTGCATCACGGACAGGTTCTAGTGATTCATTCAATGTCTAAGCCGCGACATCGTTGTTTGATGCATTATCAAATGTTATGCTAAAAACCTTGTCATGACAAAAAAATTCTTTTAAACTTTCTGAAATTACATTGAATATGTTCCAACCAGTATGATCAACCTCCATCCACTTAAATGCAATGATACGTTTTTGAATGACCAAACTATTATCAATCCAATATGCAGTTATACAATAATAATCTTGTCTTAGTGGTGAAGTCCACATGTCACTAGTAAATGAGATAAAGTGATCTAAAGCAGAGAAGTATGCTTGTAAGTTTGATTTACCAGCTTCATAACTTTTAAATGCCTCCCTCCTAGCAGTGGTCCTAGATGTTCTTTTAAAAGCAGGGTTTAAGTATGATGTAATCCATTTTTCCATGTGTCTATCTTCCGATTGTGTAAATGGTTTTTCAGTTAACATCATCCATTCTATCATGCCTTCTCTACAATCTTTTTGATTAAATTTAAAAATACCTGATCCGCTGGCAGTGTTTGCAAGCTGTGTCTGACTGCCGGTACTCGTAGCTGCATCTGGGCATAAAGTCGAATGCTTTGATTCCATGTGACGTCTTAGTGTTCCTGTGCCAGCGTTCTTCGTGTGCGAGAGCTTTTGCTTGCAGTGTTTGCACTGTGCAAACCTCGCATTGTTTCCATGACTATCATTCTCAAAAACTTGATCAAAATGCTCCCAAACCCATGCGATGCGCCTCGCCGTCTTACCTTCTGGCGGAAGTTTGGCTTGATGGCTTGTCGGGGTTTGTTCAGAACCATCTCCTCCACCAACATTCCCTGCTGCTGTGGGCTCCACCTCCTCAACGTCGTCATCAGAAAGTTGATCGTCGATGCCCAAGTCATATTGACTCATAACGAATTGTGCGTCATCGTCAGTTTGTTGGATATGAGTCCCACATGTCGTCGGTCGGGAAATGCCACAGAAAAATGACCTCAAACCGGTGCGGGATGAAGAGCTTGAGGCATTTCCCTTTCCTTTTGATGCCATTTGTATGACAAAAAATTGAGCAGATCACGAGGCTTGAAAATAATTGAGAATTTATTGAGAATGAAGAAAATAATATTGAGTGCTTCAAAGAAATGAGAGACTATAGTAGTAGAGAAAGAGAGATTGCTAAGATTGGTGTGAAGAAATGGTGGAAGTGGCCTCCCTATTTATAGGGGAAGGCCTTATTTTTTGTTGCCTAAAAACCCCTTAGAAAATAGTTGTTTGAGGGGGCAAAAATGTAATTTCTGGGGTCAAAAATGGGCTAGGAGCCGTTACAAGGACTGAAGCTGTCATTTTCCCTTTTTTTAAATTTTTCCGGAACATTGCAATCTGACCATTTGTGCGCCGCTGCCGTGCCGGGCCGGTCCCGTGCCGTGCCGGGCCCAGGCGCCTCCTAAGCCGTGCCGAGCCCACCTCCTTCCCCCTCTCCTCCAGGCCTATATACGGCCCACATGCCGCCGATCTTTTGGCGGGCCCGTGCCGTGCCGGTCTTCAACGTGCTTGGGCCGTGCTCCAAGCGAGCCGGTCCCGAGCCGGGCCGTGTCAGAACCGGCCCACTGAACATCTCTACCTCTTACTAACAAATAAAACTATTATTCCTACATTAATTAACTTCTCAATATTAAATCAAATTTTTCACATTAATTCTAATTCATTTTTTTCATTCCAGCCCCCATACATACTACTATTTCTCTCAAATTATTTAATACTATTTTTTTTACTTTTATCCCACCTTAAATCAAAATCATCACATTAACTCCCTTTCTCTCAAAGTATTTACCACTATTTAATACCATTTTTTCTTATTTTTATCTAAATTATTTACCACTAACATGTTAATAATTATATTTACTGAATTTTTTAAATATAATATTACATATTATTTTATCTTTTTACACTTTATTCCCTTTAAAAACTAAATCTATTTATGTTTAGAACTGAAAGACGCAGGTAACCGGTAAAAATCTATTACGCTGTAATGTTTTATTTTTTTTCGTTTTCTTTAATGTCATTTCCGCAGCGGCAATGCAGAATCTCCCGGTTTGTCCCCATTCACTCAATAATGCTGCCGGATGAGTCGCACCAACATGGGGTGTCTTCGATGATGGTCAGTAGCTTTAAAGAGCATGGAGAAGATAGCGATTGGAGGTCACCAGTTGAAGCACGGAGAAGATAGCGGATGGAAGTCACCGGTTGAAGCATGGGTGGCAATGGAAGGCAACACGATCAGAACCGATGGCGAATGGAGCGTGGAAGTTCAAAAGTGACAGTGGACGAAGCATGGAAGTGCGAATCGAAGCATGGAAGTGGAGAAACGATAGCAGACGAGAGTGTGGAAGTGGAGAAACGACAGTGGAGTGCGAATCGGTGATGGAGGGAAGCACGAATCAGCGATGAAGGGAAGCAAATCGGTGAATTGGTGACGACGATGGTTTCGCAAAGGAAATCAGCGACAGACGAAAGAAGAGACAATGAAACTTCAGACCAGTAACTGACAAACCGGTACAACCAGGTGCCCCAACCCTTTCTCTTATCATATCTCAATCTGATGGCTGAAAGAAGAAATAAACATTTGGGACTAAAATGATTAAAAAGGAAAAATATGGTCATGGTGGTAATTTTGACCAAATTTTAATCTGGAGGAATGGACGGCTACGATTGGGGGGCACTGGTACCGGGTTAGAATTTTGGAATCTTCCTATCCCAAATACCAACTAAACCAATTCCAAAAAATCAACACACCTTTTAAAGTAGGTTTTTCAAAAAATCTGACATTAACAATTTTATCATTAACTTTTAACTGGACTACAGTAGAAATGAAATTCATTTCACATGTTGATTAATCCATAATTTACACATATTTATGCAATAATTTTCTTCGGTTTTGTTTTGATTTGCTAACTTTATGGGGATTAATAATGGTATTTTGTGTTTTGAAGGGAGCAAGAATACAACCATTTGGATTTGTTCAATTTTAACGGAAGTAAACAAAACGGTGTGTTTGGACAAAAGGAGAAGTAAAGTCTAACTTTGTTGTTTTAGCACCAGCCATTTTTCACGTGCTTGGAGCTCTTCCACTACGGCTTGTCATGTCATTTTTTTGGTTTGCTCAATTCGCTACTTCCAATCAAGATTGAAGCATCAATTGAAGGCTTTTAGCAATTTAATTGCTCCAGTTTGCTTGCTATCCGAATTAGTGCTCATTATGGACTAGCGGCTTTCGTCTCTTGTGCATTTGTTCGTGACAATAAAGGAGCAACAACTGAGTCTTTAGCATCCTAAATTATGTTGGGAGCTGGTTTTACATGTTCAAGTGGAAAGCAACGCACAAATAAGGCAGCTGGCTCCCCAGGAACTTGGAGCACAAAAGCGTTGGAGCGCAAAAGGTGTTCGATAAAATGTCCGAATGAAGCTGGAGAGAAGAGTCAGCCCCATTTGGGACTCCCACCATGTTCGGCTACTAAGGGATAATTGAATGCGTCCCAACTTGAAACGCAAAGAGAATTTGCCAAATTAAAGAGATATCCTATTAAGCTTGAACTTCTCTTGGGTGGAGAGAACTTTAAAAAGCAGGGCTGGTCTTTTGGGGTTTCTTCTTTGCATTGCTTTTTCATTCCAAATATGGCTGGGTTGTTTTCTGGTTCGGTTCTAGAGATGATTTCCATAACCAAAATCAGTTGTGAGGATTAATTTTGCTTATTGAATTTTTCTTTAAATTCATGTATTTACTTATTTGTGGTTTAGATTTATTGTGATTGATTTACCTCTTCTCGCTTGCAGAATTCATTCTACGATTGCAAATTTGGTTGGTTTTCTTTTAAACTGCTTGGGTGAAGAATTTGATTCGAAGCAAGTGAATTTAACTGGAGATTATTTTTATTTCTAGTTAGTTGATGTAGGAGAAGTAAAATAGGTTAAATTGTTAAAGCTTTTGAATTATTTCCTGAAATAAATTTTTTGGTTCATTGTTCTTAAGGCTAAGTTTGATTTTATTAAAAATTGATTTTCAATATCTAGTTACTCAAAATTAAAAAACTAATCTAAAGTTTTTTTCTGATTAATTTAACTAAAGAATTCTTTGGGTTTTTTTTTGCTTTAAAGAGAGTATTGTTTATTTGTTTAGATTGAAGAAATATTTTTCTTCAATGATCAACTGTGTAACTGGAATGGATAATTAGTTATGAACTGAGCATTTTTAGTATTGTTTAATTTTATTTTAATTCTACAGTTAATTTATTTTAGCAATCAATTCCAAAAAATCCTTCGATCTTTTATTTCGATTTTCTGACAAGAAGTTTTCGAATAAAAAAATTTTTCTTTGGGATTCAACCTAATTTTCACTGCTTACCTATAAATTTATTAATTTTGAGTCACTAGTGAGCCAAAATTATTTTTGGCAGTTTCGACGATCGACTACACATTAACACCAAAATTCTTCCAACATGCAAACACCTTTTACCAGATGGATCTCTATCCATAGGCACTACTTTGCCCTACTTGATGCTCAACAAATCAAAAGTTGAACTTTTCCAAGCATGTAGAGTGACTGCAATACACAACAACCAAAATAATCTGCAAGGTTTTTTCATGTCCTTTTTTAGTGGGATAATATGTGAAAACCACTTATCAAACCATTCTTCTCCTTCAACCAACAATTTAACTACTGTCTTCTTAGATTGGAACTCCAACAAAATTCTTAGAACACTAAGATACTTTATTTTATGTGAGGCAAAAGGCATCTAATTCACACAAATGTTGGATTGAGTTTAGCAACTCCACATGCTTTGATTCACCCATAGCATATCTGTAAAGCTAGGCTAGCACTTCTGATTCTAACTGTATTTTAACTCTAGCCCACTAGTTCTTTGCTTTATGTTTTCCATCTTCCTTTGTTTTTCATCCCACCATCACATCCTTGAAGCATCTCCTATCCCTTATGTAGCAACGTGTTTTTGGGAGTCACCACCAATCGGTTTCATCTAGGTCGATTGGATACCTTAAAATGGTCTACAAGAGTTCAAGGGGTTCGGGAGTACGGTTACGTTAAAACGACTTTGTTATAGCGCCCAAAAATTGGCACCTTAATTTGATTTTAATTTTGTTTTGCTTGCTTTAAATAATTTCAATTAATATCCAAACGATGGATTCTAACTGAACCACCTGGATATGGGCTTTTAAAATTTACTATTTGATTTTTATTTTTAATATTTCCAAACCATAGATCCTATCGGACCACCTGGATAGGGATATTAGAATCTATTCTTATTATTATTTATTTTTTTTAGATTTTAAATGAATATCTAAGTCATAGATCTTATCAGATCAACCGGATGTGGATTTCCAAATTTATTTTTTAATTATTATCCTAAATTCATCCTAAGGTTTTATCAAACCCACGTGGAAATGAATCCTCTAAATGTGATTTTTGAGAAACATTATGGACATTAAACTTATGCTAGCTATGAAAAAAACTTTAAAAAAAACAAATATATTAAATCTGATCTAACCTAAACATGCAATTCTGTGTAATGTTAGTCACCAAATTAATTCATGGTCCTAAGATTAACAGAACAAGTAATCAAGAAAGAAAACAAAACAAAGACAACGCTGCCTGTCAGTGACTGAATAGTTAAAACAGAAAGAACAAGGATCTGAACTTGAAAAATTAAAAGATCGGAGGACTAAACATGGCTTTTACCAATGGGGTTACGGATTGACTGGGCAGACGGGTCGGGTCACGATGGGCGATACGGGTTTCCTCCGATTCAGCGTTCCTCCGGTGACGATAGAGGGGGAAGTCACCTGGGCTCCACCCGGCGGCGATGTGGCGACCTTAAGGGGAGGCAGGAGAAAGGTGACAGATGGCGGCGAGTTTGAGATCGGCCGAGACGGTGCTTGGACGGTGCGACGTGGAGGGTATCACGGTAGGCTTGACACGTCGACGGTGGCGAAGTTGGCATCTGGAGACATCTCGAGAGTGAACGACGGCCTGGGATGCAAAGATAGGCGGCGAGGTAGTGGCTGGAGGCGTTGGGCAGGATGCAGCAGTACTCCAGGGTTGACGGCAGTGGAGGAAGGAGTTTAGGGCTTTTTGGGGAGATTCCGAGAAATCAGGGACCAAAAATGCTGTTTCAGCCTTTTCCTTATTGGAGCTTAGGGTTTCGAAAATTCTCCTCTTTTCTGCCCAAATGTGACTTATATTTATACCAGAGGAGGTTTGAAACGTGATTAACAAGGTTTTGAGAGTTTAAACTTCATCCAAATCAAATTTGAAGAAGTTTTAAGTCAATTAGGATACAATCTGATAAAATTACTATTCTAAGTCCAATAAAACTATCAATCTGCTGATCTGACCCTAAATTCTGTACGAATTTCAATTTGACCCAAAACTTCTGGGAATTGTCAGATTAGTCCAAAACTTTGAAAAATGCCCAGATTTTTCTAGAATTTCATAAAAACGCTAGATTTGGCTCAAACTCTCTAAAATTGATAGATTTACCCCAAACTTTTTAATTTTGCCTAAAACTTTCTAAGAAACCTCAGCTTCCACCCAAACTTTTTCTTTTTACTTAAATTGACACTGCAAAACTTTTAGGACTTCAAATTAGTACCTAAAATAAATTAATTCCTATTTCTACCATAGATGACCACTTTAAATTCCTAAAAATTTATAGACCAAAATAATAATGTATCCTAAATGTGACTAGACCAACTAACTATGCAAAACCCTAAAATGACTAAAAATGACCCAAACTCCTAACAAATGACCAAATAGTCTCTAGAAATGAAAATACCCCCTAAACTAATTTTCCTAATCTAAAATAGAAACAAAAGTCAATGCCCAAACAAAATTGAGTGTCAACACCTTACACTACCAGTATATCTCCTCCTTATCTTAGCTGCCTTTACAAGACTGTCTCTGATTCCCCTAGCTTTATCAATCATCATAAAATGCAATCCATTGACCCTAATCTTGAAACTCCTAATCCATATCAAGTTCAAATCCTTCTAAACGAGTCCAACATCTTTAACATCCTCAAAATGAATGAAACTAATCTATGGCCTGTTGTTGTCCTTTTCCAAGCAACACATACATTAACAACTATTCCAAATATTTCAAATGCTTTCCACAGTTGCATGCCTTCCTAGTCTTTATGAAAGTTAGTAAAATAGAAGGATTTAGTAATGCAGTCCATCACCTTATGAAGATCATTGGCCTAAGCTTTCACCTATACCATTTGCTGGAGTTGAAGCCCCTCACTTTCTCTCTCCCACTTTTTCGCACCTTCTTTCTCACCTTATCAAATTTCATGAACCCCTAAAAGTTATAGAAAGAAGTGGGAGCATTTTACGGGCAAATATACTCCCTTGTTTTTTTTAATAGCCTGTGATTGAGCAAAGACATCCATGTCTGTTATTACGTTTATGTCTGGAACTGTTTCATTAACAATTTCATGAATTTTTGCATCCAAGGGTGAGACACAACCATGCTTGTGACCATATTCAACTACTATTAGGATTTTCTTTAGATTTTTCTACCGTTTGGAAAAAGAGAAAAGGAGAGTAGCCAAAAAGAGAAAAAGAGGTTCAAGGTTCATAGTAGAAGTTTGCAAAATGCATTTCTAATGATCAACTCTGACTAATGCACACTGGAGCAAGGATTTCTTAGATGAAAATACATTTATAGATGAAGTCTTTGATTTTTAGTTTTCTTTTGCTCTTGTTCTATTACTTCATTAGGATAATAAGCCAAATTCCAACTCATGCTTAGAGTTGATGAACCTTAGGATGATATTATTTTTATGAATATTTTGATTTAATTTAATATAGTTTTTTGTGATCTAACCATGTGTGCTTTACTATTGTTGAATTGGTAAAAGCTAGCCTATTAATTCAATGTTTGATTTTGAGCATGTTAATTAACCCGTTTATATGTTTGATTGGATCGCCATATGAGTAGAAACAACTGTATACAAGTCTAAAGCTAGACCAACATAAGACCTCTGGACCAGGGTCAAACCTACTAGTGAGATTCAAAGAACTAGCAATGCATTTTTTAGGGGTTTTGATTAGAAAGAATTCCAATCAATCAACTTGGGAATAATGGTTAGCAACCTTAAGGGAGGAGTTAATCTAATTCAACGGTTTTCCATGGTCCAAGATGACTACTTGCCTATTAAACCAAAATAACAGTAGTGTAATAGATTTATTAAGGATTCAAATCTAAGGATGGATCTTAGTAGATATAAGTTGCTTCTTTTATATATATGGTAATTTCATATATAGATCACCTCTACTAGTGTCCATTGATGTGTATAACACTAGAGTTACATTTTGGTGTATATAAGTTTGAGATGTATACACATAGTTGTTACTTGAAGTTAAAGAAACTAAAGTTTTATGTCTTGGCTTGTTTTGAATTATGTTTTCGTTAATTGCTGCGGCACTATTTTCAATGATATTTTAATTTAATTGTTATCGCATAGCCAGGACAATGCATACATATTTCTTATGCAGGGTAGGCTAAGTAACTAGTAGCATGTAAAGATTTAAGATACTTCACAAATAATAACTAGCCAATTGTAACCTGAGTGGGATTATAATTCTCAAAGAGCCTACTAGTGTTAGTAATTTAGGGCACTGGAGCCCTATTTTGCTACAATACCAAAGGGCGGAAAAATTGCTGGCTGAAAGATTCAAGGCCGTGATAACAACCATCATTAGTGAGACTCAAACAGGGTTCATTACGGGGTGCCTAATTGAGGACAGGGCACTTGTAGTAAATGAAATAGTGGGCTAGGTTAAAAGAAAAAGATTGGAAACATTTTTGTTCAAGGTTGACTCTATTTGCCACAAGAGCTTCATCCAAAATTTGGCAAAACACTCACATTGTTGAAATCTATTCTAGGGAGTCACTCTATATTTTTTCTCCTTCTTTTGAGCCCCTATTTTTGTGTTAAGAAAACTTGTGTTTGAGAGCAAAATTCTTTTAGAGGGCCTTTGGGGGGGGTAATATGATACCTTGGCGGTCTTGGTGTAATTTCTTGGCGAATGGATAATGGCAAGCTTGAGTGTGGGTAGTCTGAAAGCTAAGAACTTGCCTCTACTAGCAAACTGGTGTTGGAGGTTCATGAGAAAAGAAAATGCATTGCGGAAAAACATGATAGTTAGTATATATGGGGAGGGTGGTGGGTAGTGTTGACACTTAACTTTTGTCCAAGTACTAACTTTTTTATTTTTTTTAGTTTTAGGTTAGGAAAACTTAATTTAAAGACATTTTATTTTATGGGGCCAATTTGGTCTTTTGCTTTTGTGTTAATTTAATTTAGCTGCAAATTTAGAGTCCTGAGAGTTTTGTAAGGTCAATTTAAGGATAAAGGAAAGTTTGTGAGGAAACCGATAATTTTTAGAATATTTTGGGCAAAATTGGAAAGTTTGGGGTAAATTTGTCAATATTATCAAGTTTGGGGAAAATCTGTCAAAAATTAGGAAGTTTGAGGTAAATCTGTCAAATTTGGAAAGTTTGATGCAAATCTGAGAAAATCCAGAAATTCTAGGGAAATCTGGTGATTTTTACAAAGTTTAGGGCTAATTTGACTAATCAGACAAAAGTAAGGCTAAATTGCAATTTTATGAAAATATGGGGACCAGATTAGTAAGCTATGAGAGATAGGGGACTAAAAATGGTATTTTGACCAAATTCGGTCTAAACCTGTTCAAACTAAACTTGGAAAATTTTTTAATTCGGGAAACTAATTAATGGCATTTAATGTCCCCACTAATGTAAATAGGGGTCCTAATTTCGTAGAAAGGAGAAGAAAAATTCAAAAACCTAAGCTACTAGAAAGAAAAAAGCAAAACTGCATACGTAGCCCCTGCCTCTCTTCCCTCACCCAGAAAAACCCTAAATTTTTCCCCCTTTTCGCAGCCATCCCTATCTCCCTCCCCCAGCTGACCGACGCTTCGATTCCCCCCAGCGGCCGACGCTTTAGCTTCCCGTCCTCGCAGTTCAGCCTCCACGCCTCCGCCGGCCATTNGCCGTCGCCGTCAACGCCATCGTGCTCCACCGCCGCCGACAACCGTCCGCTCCAAGCGCCGTCCACCTCAGCCCGGGCCTCCTCGCTCCTCCGACGTCCCCCGGCAGCCCTTCCCCAGCCCCTGAGGTCGCTGCGACCCCCTCCGAGCAGAGCCCAAGTCGCCCTCCTCCCTGCTGCCGCTGACCACGCGAATCAGGTGAAGATCCGAATCAGGACTCGAATCCGAACCGTTTCCAAATCGGCCCCGACCAAGCGAACTTGTTTTTGGTGCAATCCCGCTTTAGTACTTCGTCTTTCTTCTTTCATCCATTAAGTCACTAGATTTCTTTTTTTTATTGATTTCTCTTTTTTCTTGTTTCATTTTTTTTGTTTAATTTATGCATTAACTTTATCTATTAATTTACATAGAATACGACTTAAATTTTTTTACTTTATTTCTTTCATGTTGTTTTTTTTTTTTTGTTCGTTTTTGTTTTATTTTTCTTTATTTATTTGTTTAGCCATGCATCAATATACCTGTAAAATAAGAATTTTTAATTAACTATTTATGTTTCATTATTTATTTATTGTTCAATTTATTCACTTACTTTCTTGATTATTTATTTATTTTCTTTCTTTCTTTATTTTATTTACTTTACTAAGTCATTTATTTGTTTTCTTTATTTATTTATTTTATTTATTCTCTTTGTCTTATCCTATTTATTTACGTTCTTTCTTTACTTTACTTATTTCTTTATTTATTCTCTTTATTTATTTTCTTTGCTTTATTTATTTATTTATATTTTTTTTTATTCCTTTATTTACTTATTCATTTTTTATTTTATTTACTTATTTATTTATTTATTTGATTTATTATTTATTTATTCTATTTGTCTTTATTTATTTATTTGTTCATTTATTTATTTATTTATTTCATTTTCTTTATTTACTTTATTTATTCTCTTTATCTTTATTTATTTATTTATTTATTTGTGTTGTTTTATTTAGTTATTTAATTATTTATTTATTGATGTATTTATTTTATTTTTTTATTTGTTTATTTATTTAGTTAGTAATCTATTTATATATTTTATTTGTTTTTAATTATCTATTTATTCTCTTTAATTTGATTTACTAACTTATTTTATTTATTTATTTTGTTTTATTATTTATTTATTTCATTTTATTTATTTACTTATTTATTTATTTTATTTATCTTTATTTATTTGTGTTTTTTTACTTTGTTATTTAATTAGTTATTTATTTATGTATTTATTTTATTTATTTTCTTTGTTTATTTATTTAGTTAGTAATCTATTTATATATTTTCTTTGTTTTTATTTATCTATTTATTCTCTTTATTTTTATTTACTAAATTATTTTATTTATTTATTTGTTTTATTATTTATTTATTTTCTTTGTCTATTTATTTATTTATTTTTATTTTTTTGCTTTATTTTATTTATTTTCTTATTTATTCATTATATTTATTTATTTATTTATTTATTTTCTTATTTATTTATTTATTTTTTTATTTATTTTCTTATTTATTTACTTACTTTCTTTGGTTTCTTTCTTTATTTGCTTTATTTTTCATCCATGAAATTTATTTACTTACTTTCTTTGGTTTCTTTATTTATTTACTTTACTAAGTCATTTATTTGTTTTCTTTATTTATAAGTTGGAGTGCTTTCTTTAATCTCTTTATGTATCTCTTTATTTTCTTTTAATTTTATGATTGTGTGATTTCATTTTCCTTTATTTAGATCTCATAATGCATATTGAAAATAATAAATATTAATAATACACAAAAATAATTAGTTAATTAATTGCTTAGGTATGTTTACTTCTCTCATCATTTAGAAATTAGGAAGAGGCTTAATAGAGCGAATTTTCTAACACATTGCATAATTTTAAAAAAAATTCATTCTTGGTGATTTGGTAAAATCCCAAGGCAAAATATTTTATTTGAACCCAATTGGTCTGATAAGACTCACAACCTAAAACAAGATGGTCTTTTAATTTCAAATTCTTCATGGATTTGATAAAATATCAAAATTTCAAATACATTTAAGATTTCATATCTGATTAGTTTGGTAAGATTCACAGTTTAGAATTAAGTGAAATAAAACATCATTTTTTTTGTTGATGATTTAAGTAAATAACATAAACAGTTAGAAAATGATATAACTGAACCCCATAATACCAATTTCTGGGCGCTTTAATATAATAAATTTATTTTAGCATAACCAATTCACGATCTTAGAATCTATCACAGACCATAACAGATATCCAATCGATCTAGATGAAACCGATTAGTGGTGACTCCCAAAAAAACATGTTGCTACAGGTAGAATGTGGCAGAGGGGGAAAGAAAATTAGGTAGAGTTTGGGGAAATATTGTATGTATTGGCATTATGGTAGATGGGTTCGGAATTCAATTCTCCATATCATTTAAATGAGTAGTGGCAGTGGTGAGATGTTAAAATTTTGGAGGGATGTGTGGGCGGGTGAAGAAATCTTGCAAACAAAATTTCCTAGGTTATTTGAGATGGAGGCGGAAAAGGGAGGGTCGATTAGTAGCATAGGGGTGTAGGAAAAAGGAGTATGGAGGTAGAATTGTGGAGTGGGGCTGATAGCTTCCTTTTCTTCCACATTCTATTTTGTGCCTTCTTGCTGTTAAGCTCGATCCCACGTGTTTCTCAAATTATGTGCCTTAACTAGTAACTGGGTATAGGAGGTGTTGGGCTAAAATCTCAAATTTGTTCAATTTGAGGAATATTTTGATTGCTATGTGCCCAATGAGTAACGATAGTACTTTATAAATTCACTTTGATTGCTGCCCTTTTTTCTCGAGAATTCATTGAGAAACTAAATACTCTTCTTTTCTTCTTTTTGTTTTTTTATTACATTTTTTCTTCTTATATTGCATATTTAGACATAAATACTACCACTGTCTCAATTTGGATGATACATTCTTTTGTAGGGATGTCAAAACACACTCTACCTGACCTTACCTTCCTTGAACCCAACAACCTAAACCCAAACTCAACTCTACCCACACTCATTCTAAATTAGCATATTTATATTCAAAATATGATTTTATTTCAAAATAAAATTATAATTTAACATAAGTTATCATATGTTATTTTAATTTATGAATTTTTAGGTATTAGTTAATTTTAAATCTACACACTATTTTGAAAATATTTGTAAATATATAAAACAGAAGTCTAAAAAGATCAAACATATATCTTAAAATGAGTTGATAGATAATACCTGTCTACTCCCAGGGCGAGTACTACTTGAACTCAATTACTCTTGAGGAGGGATAGGGATTCGCTATACGTGGCATAATCTTGGCCTATTGATATATCTGTTTCTTTGGGTAAAGTAAATTACACATTTCGTCTCAGTTTGGGTGATGTGTTTCTTTGGATGCAGAGATTAAAATATATGTAATTTATGTTTTTTTTTTCATTTCACCCTTAAAGCTAAAATAAATAGAAAAATTCTTTTTTTTTGAGGTTTGTATAATGAGAGTTTAAATAAGGATTAGAAAAAGAATATATTTTTAAATAAGGTTAGAAAAAGAATATATTCTCTTTTTGGGTTTTGTTCAGTTCTTAGATTTTGTATAGAAAGAATTTAAATGAGGATAGTAATATAAACAAAGTTTTAAAACCTTTCCAGAAAGGAAAATAACTCATTCTTTTTGGGACAGTTCAAAAAGGAATGCCTGTTATGCTTTTTGGGATGAAGAGAGTAAATGCTAAAGATTTTTCAAAAAGATAAACAGCTAATTATTTTTTGGAAAACATAAGAGTAATATTTGTTATATATATATATATATATATATATATATTTGTTTTTAGACAAAGTGAGTATAAACGATGAATGCTATATACCCTTTTAATGTATTATATACTGAGACACTATATTGAAGCCCATTACCACTTATATTACATATCATAGAAATTAGCATATGTTGTACCCGTCTTTGTACCACAAACTCTAGGGTACCCCTATCAGGTAATTATGGTGATGTGATGGTTTACCAAGAAAATTATTAGAAAAACTTTGAAATATAGGTAAAATATTATTATAATTTTGGCAACACTGAAAAAAAAACCTTAGATTCATGACTAAGAAAAATTTGAATAAGTATTATTTTTCCTGGAAATTTATGTAAATATCGAACAAATGTTCGTTTGCTTTAATTTTATTTCTAAATAGATGTTTGTCTGTTTTAGTTTACCAAAAATAATTTTTTGGTATTTTGAGCAAATAAAATGGTTTTTGAATAACCTGAAGTGTAAAAAAGCAATTAGAAAATATTCAGTTTTTCAAAGACTTCCCAGTAAAAGGCTACAATTAAAGTAAATTTTCTTATGAAAAAAAAAACAATAATTAAAGTAATGTCGTTATTCATTGGACGCAAAGCAATTAAAATCTTCCTTAGTTGAACAAAAATTTGATTTTAGGCCAATGAATTCTATGCCCAGTTACCAGTTATGGAACAAAATTTGAGGTACACATGGGAGCTTATTAGCGCGAAGGCACAAAAGAGAAGGTGGGAGAGAAGGCAGGTATCAGTCCTCTTGTGGAGTTGGGGAAGGCGATCAAGAGGGAGGGAATAAACTGAGTTTGTGAACTTGACTAACATGGTGGAACAGGTGCACATTTCAGCATGAAAGAAGGATGCATGAATGCAAGTGGCTTTTGAGTCCAAGCGGAGTATTTTCAGTATAGGAGCTCAGCATTCAAATCGATTCAGTTACACTGCAGGTCCAATCACATTTTTGCTGCGACTGCTGGTCAAAACTGGTACTAATAGAGGTATACATCTTTGTCTGGCGAGTATTACGGCATCAGTTACCGACATATTTGAATCTTCAAGCAAGGGGAGTTAAAACTTTTGAAGTACCTTTGACCGTTTTGTAACCTTGAAGTCGAAGACGAGGAGCACATTTTGGTGAGGTGTTCATTATCAGCGGCAGTGTGGATGAAGGTGCAGCAGTGGGGGGCAGCTCTTCGGGTTCAATGGGGTTGAGTATCTTACAGATGTTGAAACAAAACCCAGGGAGATTTGTACTGCAGAAATAGAGATTACAGGTGTGAGAGGCTACTTTGCTTGTGACAGCTTGGGCACTTTGGGGTACAAGAAACAAACAAATTTTCGAAGATAAGGTTTTGGATGCCGCAAAGGTTTACTATGAAGTGCAAAGGTATTTTTATTTGTCGATTTTTAGTAGGGATGCTAAACTTAATTGTTCTTGGGTAGAATGGCGTCAAAATCCAATGTTGGCCATTAAGAACAATCTGTAAGTGCTTTGGCCAGGCTGGCTGATTTCTTGCTCTAGTGTCTTACTGGAGCTTGTTTGAGGCATTTTAACAGACTATCCATTTTTTTTGTTATTCAAAAAAAAAAAAAAAGTGTGTATGTGTATATATCTTTATCTTTAATATACAAAAAGTATGAAGGTACATAAATATTGAATGTCATTTTTACCCTTACATTATACGTTATTTTGTTTTTTTTTAATGAAATTCAATTTTGTCACTATCTAGTTAGTTGGAGTTGTATTAGTACTAGAACAATAAAACAGACATTTAAGTTGCCACTAAATTTTACTTTTTGCTACAAACTTACCTGCCTTTAATTCTATATTACAAAATCAAGTATAATATGTAGTACTTCCATCTTACAAAGGTTGTCCATTTTACTATTCACAGAAATTAATTCATTATTTTCATTTTTTCAAAATTTCTTATAAAAATATAAATTTTTTATATGAAACTAGTACATAAAAATTAATACGAATATATTTAAGTCAAATTTTAGTCAAAAAAAGATAAGAGAGTCAACCTTTATGAAATGGAGGGAGTAATTCTTTTTTTTTTTTAATCTTACATTTAATAGTTAAAACTCCTAGATTGCCATAATTGTTGTTTCATCAAACATGTTGCCATTGGTTCTATATTGTTATCAAATAATATCTCAAGTATAATAAATATTTTATAAAACTTAAAATTTCAACATAACCTGTATGACCTAGGTTTGTTCTACGATAAAAATGCATTTGAATATAAAATTTTTGTCAATTAAGTGCTTTTTTTCAACTTGTATGAATATATACTATACGAAAGCTTACATATCTCATCCATCTTAGAGCAATAATATAATTTATGTCTCACTTAGGCACCTATTATGAAAAAGTAAAAAAAAAAAAAGAAGAATATAATTATGGCAAGATCATTGGGAAAAATTTTAGGAAAAAAATTTCTTGGATACTAGAATTAGTCGCTTATATTATTATAAGGAAAATTTTAGCATCATTTTTTTTCTACATTGTCCAATGTTTTAAAATATTGGAATAATTATATGAATTATTTTTTTCACATGGTCATCCATTTTAATATTGTAACACAAATTTTTATTTTTAGCAACTAAATCTTTTTCTATACTAAATAATATTAAAATATTTTTTATTTTTACTTTTTTTAGAGCCAATTAAATCATACAATTTGTATCAAATTAAAAATAAATTTGGTTGGATATTATATTCCATGGTAGAGGCTCATAGCCTGAAGCTAGTTTTTTTAGTTGTTAAGAGATAAAGTTAATAATTTTACTTTGTGATTGCAAGTTTTTATTTTATCTTAGATTAAATATAATAAGGAGTGAAGTTTGGAGGTTTACATATTCAAAAGTTATAATTTAATTGCATTTTTTTAGATCCTGACTGCAATTTTTAATGACATAGGAGATATATGACAAAGGAAGATGTTGGAGAATTCTTAGGAGGACATATAATAAGTTTTAGTAGAATAAAAAAAATCCTCAACATATACTCTATGTATTGGATCAAAATTTGGTTCATTTTTATCCAAAATATAATTTTGTTATGACTTTATAATTTTTTCCATCGTTGTAATATTAAATTCTTATACTTTCATATTTGACGTTGATATAAAAAAATGATAAAGTCACTACAAAATTATATTTTGGATAAAAATTATATTAAATTCCCACACTTTCATATTTGACATTGATATAAAAGATTCTTCAAATATCAAATATACTTTGAAAATTTATAATTTTTTGAAAAATAGTATTGTTGCATTCCATTTACTAAGGTAATATATTTCTAATATTTAAAATGTAAAAAAAATTGTAGCATTTATAAGTTCTTTATATTAGGAAAATAAGATTAGCAATTGAAAGGAAAAAATAGAAAAAAAAATATGTTTTCCATATGTTTTTTTATAGAAAAACCCCCTTAGAGTTAGGATTTGTCCCTTGGTCTTAGTATTTTGGTAGGCTTTAGCATACTTCAACCCTTACCCCTTATGCATTAACCTTGGTCTCTCTTCTTCCAAAGCTTAGGCATGCTTCCTTAAGCCACCAATGCCTTAGTGCCATTAGGATTACACACTAAACTACCACCTTCCATATGGGTTTAATCTTAGGCTACTTGGACCTTTGCTAAGTCTTTTACCTCAATTTTTGCACCTTACTGGGTTTCTACTGATATACGTGCAACCAAAGCCAAACAACAACTCTAGAAGCACTTATAAGCAATACCAACCATACTTAGCACAAGGACACACTTGGATCTTAGTCACTTACTACTTATACTAAGACCCTTTACCTGCTTTGATACCAACTGTGGTGAACCAGGATCCTGAGGCTCTAAATTTACTACCATTGGCAGGCTTTTAGGGAATTATGATCTCACTTACGTTAAAATTGGCTAGCTATTACTCATGAAGTATCTTGAATAATTATAAGCAACTAATTACTTAGCCTACCATACAGAGAAAATATGCATGTGTCTTTTTTGCCATGCAATAAAAAATATATAAAATTGAGAAGAAAGGCATGGCATTCCCATTTATAAAAAATAAGTTAAAAATAAGCTAAGACGCAAAAATTTTAGTTGCTATTGCTTCAAGTAATAACTGTGTACATGCATCTTAATCCTATATGCGACTAAATGCAACCCTAGTATTATACACACCAATGGACACTTGTAGAGGCAACCTTTAGTGTGTTAAATACCATACTTGTATATGAAGTAACAATACTTACTAAGATCTAACCTTAGCTCTTTTCTTAAGCAAGCTAGGTTGAAGTGATGAGCCATACTTTCCTTGTGCTCACTTAGCCTTGACTAAAAAGGTAAACACTTGGTCAATAGCACTTATATCGTAAGTAGCTTGGAAACATAAAGTTTCCTACTTAGAGAATGCATTTAGATTGAAGAAACTTAACCCTAATAGTTGCACTTTACAACTATTAAGTCCCGACTAGCCTACTTAATACCTACACAATACTTACGAGGTGAATACTCAATAAGGGATTTGGGCACCTAAATAAGGAATCACAGTGCAAGCAATATGCATATACATAAACATACAAAAAAATATACCACAAGCACCAAACAACACAACCAACAATAATAAAAAATAATAGCCAATAATGCATCAAATGAATGGATAGATGTATAGATGAATCATGCACTTAGGACTTGCTTACACCCATAGGTGCTAAACTTGTCATAAGCTCTTACGGCTAGGGTACTTGGATACCGGCCCTTGCACCCCATGCCAGCACTTAACTTATCCCATGAAGTCATATTGGTGGGCATTTTATGTAAGTCATCATTTACTTGACCTTACCGGCCTCTTATGGGCTTACTTGAGTAAGTCATCACTTACCCTATTTTTACCCAAATCTTCCCTTTTCTTGTTGTGCTAGGTATTGAACTTAGTGGACATTCTTTGCCAAATTCCTTCAGACTTGGCTTGGGCTTTTTAGCGGATCACTTACCAAGCTCGTGGCTCAGCCAAGACTTCTTAGGTACCACCACAATGCCAGAAGGTTCCCAACCTCTATTCCTGGGCCATTAGGGGTCCTAAACCAACCTTATGTTCCACACCAATTTTCAGAGGTTCTTAGCCTCATTATTTTTCCATTGCAGCATCAAGCTCATCTTAGTTCCATCTTAGTACCTCTTTAAGCCTTATAGTACCCAAATGAATCCACTTAAACTTAGCCCTCTTGAGCACTTGCATTTACCTACTAATGATGCATTAGGTTAGCTTTAGGGGTAGATTTAAGACCTGAATTAAAGTGCTAAACACCTTAGTTAGGCCTAGGGAAGAAACTGTAGAATTTGGGTGCTTGAAATAGATTGAAAAAATAGGATGGAGTTGCCCTCGGTGAAGTGGTTCCCATGGCTGATGACACCACGCTAGCATGTAAAGCCTTCAAGTGAACTAGGGTTTAGGGTTTCGGGAGCCAAACAAGTGCAACAAAATATAACCGAAACCCTATAGGATCCAAGCAAAATGGGGTAAACCGGGTGTTCAAAATTTTCATACTTAATTCAATTAAGATCTTACACCTAACTGTTTTGTTGAATCACAAAACCTGAATAGTTGACGTGTTCAAGCTCTCTACGGTATCCACACGAGCCTTTTGAGATCACCACACCTCTACCACATCTCGGTAGATGCGTTCATCTTGTTCTCGCAGTGCAAGCTTACATCCTCTAAGGAGTGGAAAGAGAAGAGTGCGGCTGGAACTTTTGGGAGGCTAGGGCAAAAGCTGCAAATTTCTCATTATATGATGTATTTATAGTGAGACTCAACTTCCAAGCCTAATGGGTTTCAAAGCCCTAATCCAATTAGGCTTTAATTTCAGGTTTAATAATGGCTCAATTTTTTGGCCAATTATTAATGTGAAACTATCATAAAACCATAACCCAAATAAATTAGCCCATGCACTCAAATAATCTAAATAGGCTCTTACCATGTTGGTAATGATCATAAATCACATTTATGATCATAAGCAATGAGCGGTGTCTAGCAACACATCATTGCTACCCAAGTGACAAGATAGTCGGTGATTCACTACACCTCTATGATCATTATTCATATAAGTCATTGTCCCTTTGTCCAAGATATCAAAACTAAGTACGAGAAATAAAATGTGTCACTCTCGTATAGCCTAATCTTTGGTTTCTTGATTCCTAATTAGACAAACTTAAACTAATGACATTGATATCGTATATCAAGTCATCCGAGTATAGCAATGCATTTTCTTAGTTTCACTTTATCAAGAGGCCCGAAGATATCACTTTCGTTACATAGGAGAGACAAATCTTATCTTGATCATACAAAATCCTTCACATGATATGTGATATACCTAATGACCTCCTTCAAGTTCACTCAGTTACAAGCAACAAAGGAAAGTATCAAAGTATATGACTCACATGTAGGGAACCTTGATGACCTTAGGTCAAAGGACTACATATACCATGATCACTATGAGAATCACTTATGACATTCATATAACGATCCATGTTGCATTCTTATGGTGGTTTGGTCTAGTACACAATTTCTCCAACTTATACGCATTGTAGACTACATATGTCATATTAGTCTCTATATATACTAGTTGTTATGTATTATTGTAACCTACTCCATAATAATACTAGACCAGGGATACTTAAGAATATCATTATTCTAGGGTTATAATTATGTTTATTACATTACGCAAAAACAAAACAACAAACATAATTACTGGATTAATGCCTCAATGAAATATCATGCCTCATTATGCAAAAATACAATCATCTCATGATTGTATTTTGGGCACAACACTAACATAGGGCGCCTCTAGCAATGCATCGCCTAGCCCTAGTGCCGCAGTGCTAGGGTTTCCTTGCATCCTCAAGTCTTGTACTCCTCACCCTAAAACTTGCCCAAACCTTTCCAAGCATGGCCAAATCACTTAGTACCCAAACAAAGCATACTTATAAATGTTAGAACATTACTTAGGCATTTTTGAATCATGCCATAACTTAAATCCTTTACCTCAAATCATCCACAAAAGCAAGGAGCACACATTAGCTCAATGAAGTTCCTCTAATGTCCAAGTTTGAATTCAACTAAAGTGGACACCGAGGGCATGAAATTAAGACCATTTCTAACCATTTAATAGGCTTAGAACTAACCCATAAGGATTATAGAAGATTACCTTAAGGTTTGAACTGAAAACTTGCAAGACTAACTTCAAATGCACCAAATATACCAAAGATGAGCTAGAAGCTTGTTAGGATAGCTTTAGGACCTTTAATTTTTATGAAATTTTGAGTAGGTTGAGGCATTTGATGAGGAGGAGCTATGGAGAGAGGATGGCTACAATAATGGAGTAAAGAAGATGATGAATAGTGTTGCTCATCTCGTTTTAAAATATCCTAACTTTTGTAGTTATGCCATTATTGTTTTCTTGTCACTTTGGCCCCGAGACTTTTTTTTTTCTTAGGCTACTTAAACCTTTCCTCCACAATCTCTCATTGCTCCCATATAAATATTTTTCCTACCCACACACTTTGCCTTTAAGCCACTTAAGTCATTATAAGACATAATAGCTCAAGTTCAGACTTGTTGCATTTTTAGCCCGTAATTCTAACTTTTGGTTCAAATGGCTAGAAATACTTAGGGTATTAACTTGTTTGGTTATGTATACTTACATGACCTTAATTTCACACAAATTAGGGCCATACCATTGAATCAGGACAAAATTGCCATATTATCCTTCTTGCCCTTTAGGTGTTATTTACACTTAGGAACTACTCTTAACCTCACTTAGTTTGCTTTTGTTTCTTAATAAAACTTATTTAAGGAAAATAAATTAAGATTTACTTACCTTGGCATCTGACCTTAGGGGAAGTACTTGGAGAGCCTTTACTTATAGCCTTGAAGTTTTTATTGTAAAATGCCACCTCATTTTTCCTTTTCTATAAAGCCCAAATTGTGACCTATAGAATTGAATACCACACTTTTAAATTGCTCCAATGTCCTGCACTCACTTGGACTACCCCTAACGAGCCCCAATAACCTAGAAGCAAACTAAAACTGCATATTGCACTATCATAAGATCAAGCACCACACTAAACTAGATTTAACATAATGCAAAAAAACATGTTCTGTATCCTCAATATCTTTCTCACACATAGAAAGTTCTTTGTAGGCAAATACATGCCTTTACTTGTCAAGTTCAGCTTTGTTGGAACACAATCTTGGATCATCCGCCATAGGGACGAGGACATTTTTTTTGGAACTCACATTCTCCACCAACCACAAGCTTGACTCACAAAGTTCTATAGCAACATCTCATCTAAGCATCTAGATAATTTTTTAAGAATAAAAAACTATCAAAGCTCCCATTCCAAACACAAGAGTTAAAGGCTTTAGAATTAGTGGGTAAACCTTGCAAAATGTTTGTTAGCTCTTGATATTCTCCATACTCTTGCCCTCTTAATCTTCACCTCTATTCTTACTGCCACATCCAATTACTATCAAACTAAATTCATTTTTCACAAATCTTACACTTTACATTTGACCATAATCAAGCTAACATAAGAAATCTCTTCTCTAAACATCCATTTCCCACCCAAACATTTTTCCAAAACCTATATTTACCATCATTCCTAACTTTCCATCGAAAAGAATTTAAAGAGTGAACTCTACTCAACTCTATATCCATACTAGTTTTTAACACCTTCCCCCAAACACCACTCTAACTCCTTTTCCCTAAAACATTTGATAATTTGCCTTCCTTACACCGTATACTAGTGACTACCTTCTATAATAACGCCTCTTGTTCTTGCCAAAATCACCACCACCATTTTCATAACAATGCCATATTTTTACCCTTCAAACAAATGATGGATAGTCACCTTACTTCACTATCCACCTGCGCCTTTCCCTATGCCAACCAAGATATGGTGAGAGAGAAGGGGGGAGAGAGAAAGAAAAAGAAAGAGCGAATGGGTGCAAGAGAAAGTATCATGGGTTTCAACTTTGGTGAATGGTATAGGAGAAAGCTAGGTCCAATGATCTTCACAAGGTGATGGACCAGGTTGTTGCATCCTTTTGTTTTACAAATTTTCTTAAAGATTGGGAAGACAAGCACCCGTGGAAAGTGTTTCAATGATTTTGAACAGTTGTTGACATATATGTTTATTAAAAAAGACAAAAAAAGTCCATAAATTATGTTTTATTTGTTTCAAAGGTATTAAAGATGTTTGTTTATTATAGATGGATTTGAACTCGATATGGATTGAGAGTTTCAAGATAAAGGTCAATGTATTATGTTTTAAGAAGATGGAGAAAGCTAGAGCAATCGAAGACTATTATGAAAAGTAGCTGACATAGGGAGGAGATATACTGGTAGTCTAAGGGATAAGAAGTGCTTCAATGATATGGTGGTGGGATGAAAAATAAAGAAGGATGGCAAACATAACGCAAAGAACCATTAGGCTATAATTGAAATACAGTTAAATTTGGAAGAGCTTGTCGGGCTTCAACATGTGCTGTGGATGAGTTAAAACATTTAGAGTTAGAAAAGTCATTCCAAACAAACATGTGAATCAGATGGTATTGGCTAACATAAAATGAAGTATCTTGGTGGTTTAAGAGTTTTGTCGGAGTGCTAGTAAAAGAATGTAGTAGATGTGTTGTTGTTTAAAGGAGAAGAAAAGTTTAGTTAGTGGTTTTCATGGATTCTCACATGGAAAAATAACTTTAATAGTCCTGGCAGATTGGCTTGATTATTGCGTGTTGAAGTTCCTTTACATGCTTGAAGAAGTTCAACTTTTGAATTGTTGGGCATCAAGTGGGGCAAAGTGGTAATTTTGGACAAAGATACATCTGATATAAGGTATTTGCATGTTGGAAGAATTTTTGGTGTTAACCTGTGAGATGGATTTCAACTTTACTGTAGTCCAGTTAAAAGTTGATGATAAAATTGTCAATGTTAGAGTTGTTGAAAAGTCTACTGTAGAAAGTGATTTGGTCTAGTGTAATAAAAATTATGGCATTTGTTCATATGAATTAGATATTGATGGGCATATTTCGGTGATGATCGTGATGAAGGCTTCTTGGAAAATGGATCCATGGAGAACATACACTTTTTTAGGACAATGAACAGATTGGGGGAAGTGTGACAAACAGAGTTGCTACATTGTCTGGGGAAGTGATTAGAATTAATGAAGGAGTGGGAATTTCTTAATAGGCTCATAATTTAAATGACGATAATAGGCATAATATTGATTATTGCCAAAGTAAGTTAAATGCTGAGGATCTTGATACTTTTGGTAAGGAAGAATTGTGTGAATATTGGTTGATGGACTTGGGAGGGGACTCCAAATTAGAGTCGAGAGAAATTGAGCAGCCTAATTATAGCAATGTGATTAAACGAGAAAAAATTAAAGTTAGCCAGATTGAGGATGTTTTGAGAAGATCAGGTAGTCTAGTGGGCTAGCCCAAATGGAAAATTAATAAAGTTATTGCAAACTCCAACAAAAATAAAGAGGCCTCCACATAGCAATTGATTTCATTATGCTAAGCCTCTTGACCATTCAACTTCCAAATTTATTGACAGTTATAAAGTCAACTACTCTATGCATTCTGAGGCACACTCATTGCACACATACCGGGGTTACCTCACGTTAATATCTATTACTTTTGGTTATAATTAGAAATGGTAACTTTTAAAAGTTGGACTTGATTGGGATAATTATGAAATACATAAATTTATTTAAATTTTTAATTTGTGGCAAATTTTTTAATTTGAATACATATGTGATAAGCTTATATTTATTATATTTATTTCTCTCATATTTAATATGTTTTAACATGTTTTGAACCTTAAAGATATATTTTGAGTATGTTTTGTAGCATACAACATATCTGGATTCAATTGATTGAAAGTGAATTTAATTTGCCATTTTACAAGTTTTTATTTGGTTGTGTTCTTTTAAGATTTTGACAGATTGGCGATGTTTCGGTAGAAAAATCATATCTTGAGCTACAGAGATCAAAATCAAGTGATTCTAGATTCATTGGAAAGCTAACATCTAGAGCTACAAATTACATTCAGACCATGAAACAAGTTTGCATATTAAAAGGGTCAAATTCAGCTTCAAAGTCACGATTTATGAGTCATCACTGGTTCGGATACAGTTGCGGTATTTTAGGCATATCTTTGGCTGTAGGTGTCTGTTTTATGCGATTTAGGTGTCGTTTCAAAGCTATGAAGGAGATATACAACTTTCATGCTTTGAGGTTTGATAAATAGTGACTGAATCAAGGTCGAATATCAGCTTGAAGTTGTTGTTGCTGTTCTGGAGCATTGCTTGACTGACAACTTTCAAACATTCTAGTTATTTTGAATCTTTTTATTTATTTGAGGTACTTTTATAAGAAGATAGAAAGTTTAGGGAGTTTTTATGAGTTAATACACTATGTTAGTTTATTAGAACGGGAGAAGGGCAGCTCGCGTCTCGCTCTCGATTTGGGGGGCTGCCGCCAGACGTCCCCTTTTCCTCTCCATCTTTTTTTTCAATTATTATTGTTTTTTTTTTTCGAATCATGAGTGCGTAATTTTCTGGTTCAATTCTAGGGATGATTTTCACCGTCAATATTGCTTGTGAAAATTGATTTTTCTTGCTTAAAATTTTTTTAATTTCAAGTATTTACTTCTTTATTGTTTAGATTTATTGCAATTAATTTTCATATTCCCGCTTGTTGAATTGGTTATGCAATTGTAAATTTGTTTGATTTTCTTTCAACCGCTTAGGTAAAGAATTCAATTAGAAGCTAGTGAATTGATTGGAGATTACTTTTATTTCTGGTTAGTTCATACGAAAAAGTAAAACATGTTAAATTGTTCAAGCTTTTGGATTATTGCCTGAAATAAAATTTTATTCATTATTCTTAATGCTAATTTTGGGTTTATTAAAAATTGCTTTTTAATATCTGGTTAGTCAGAATTAAAAAATTAATCTAAAACTTTTTTTGATTAATTTTACTGCTGAATTCTTAGGGTTCTTTTTAGCTTTAAAGAGAGTCCTGTTTATTTCCTTGAATTGAAGAAATATTTTCTTTCGATAATCAACTGCGTGATTGGAATAGATAATCAACCCTGAACTGAGCATTTTAGTATTGGTTAATTTCAATTTGATTCTATAATTAATTTATTTCAGCTTTTAATTCAAGAAAATCCCCAAATATTTTATTTTAGTTTTCTGACAGGAAGCTTTCGGTTAAGAAATTTCTTTGGGATTCAACCTGGTTTTTACTACTATACTAAAAATTTATTTATTCTGAGTTGTTAGGGATACTAGAAATATTTTTGGCAGTTTCGACAACCGTCCAAAAATTTGGCGCCGTTGCCGGGGAGATTTCTTTTTCTGTTAAAATTTCCTTTTCATTTATTTATTTATTTATTTTCTTTATTTTCTTTCTTTCTTAGTTAACTGACTTATGCCCAGATTTTTTCGTACAGGTGAATTAGTGTTTGATTTAGAGAATGAGAAGACAGCAAAGGCAAACAGGAAAGTGAAAAAGCAAGCGGTCAATTTTTCAGCTTCAATATCTGCAAATAGCAACTCAGAAAGTGAAAAAGACCCAGTTGTTAATATAGAGATGGCAGCCCAAAGAACACTAAGGGAGTTGACAACTCTCGACATTGTCCAGTGACCTTTATGCATCGATTTCCTTGATATTGAGGTTGCTTTTGAATTAAAATCTGGATTAATTCATTTATTGTCTACTTTTCGTGGTCTTGCAGGTGTGGACCCCTACAAACACTTGAAGGAATTTCATGTTGTCTGCTCAACCATGAAACCACAAGGGGTTATAGAAGAACATATTAAGCTGAGAGCCTTCCCGTTCTTATTGGTGGACAAGGCAAAAGATTGACTGTACTACCTTCCCTCCGGTTCAATCAAAACCTAGAATGACCTGAAGAGAAAATTTTTGGAAATATTTTTTCCAGCTTCAAGGGCTGGAACGATTAGGAAGGAAATCAGCGGGATGCAGCAGTACAACGGAGAAACTCTCTATGAGTACTGGAAGAAGTTCAACCAGCTATGTGTGAGCTGCCCACATCACCAGATTTCTGATCAACTGTTGCTGCAGTACTTCTACGAAGCGCTACTGTTCATGAATCGAAGTATGTTGGGTGTTGCAAGTAGAGAAGCACATATAGAAAAGACACCGAAGAAGCAAAAGACCTGATTTCTAAAATGGCAGCTAACTCGCAACAGTTTGGGACATGGGTAGACCATGCGCAAAAGAAGGTAGATGAGGTAGGAATTTTGACTATTGAAGCTCAGCTTTCTGAACTAACCTCTGTTGTTAGACAAGTTGCTTTGGGACAAGTCCAAAATTCTAGAGTTTGTGGCATTTGCTCTATTCAAGGACACTTTACTGACTCGTGCCCACAACTATAAGAGGATACAACACCTCAAATGAATGCAGCAAGCGGGTTTGTTAACCAACCAATAATGTATGACCCATATGCCAATCAATACAACCTTGTTGGAGAGACCACCTGAATTTGAGATATGGGCAGCCAAACAATCAGCCACCATATTCATTTGCTGGTTACAACAAACCAGCTCCTCCACCACATAACCAAGCACCAAATTCAGGTATGGCTTTAGAAGATATTGTGAAAGGTTTAGCCACTAATACTCAAATGTTTCAATAAGAAACAAGGGCTGGTATTAAAGACTTGGGGAACCAAATTTCATAACTGATAGGCTCATTGAACAAAATTGAAGCTGAAAAGGGGAGGTTATCATTTCAAGCTGAAATCAACTCAAGAGAGCATGTTAATGTCGTGACCTTTCAAAGTAGCAAAGAGGTACAAACCACCACATAAAAAATAGCAGCACTTAAAAAAGGAACAAGATAGCCTAAATCCATCAACTTCTGATGCACTAACTGAGGAGGTAAGCAACAATCCAATTTTTCCAAAATCAAAAATTCTAATTCCACTACCTTTTCCTGGCAGGTTGGCAAAATCAAAGAAAGAGGAGACCGAATAGGAAATTCTTGAAACTCTTAGGAAGGTCGAAATCAACAAACCCTTGCTGGATGCAATCAAGCAGGTGCCATGATATGTCAAGTCTCTGAATGAGTTGTGCACCAATAAAAAGAAGCTAAAGATTGATGAGACAATCAAAGTTGGGGAGAATGTGTCAGCAATAATCCAAAGAAAGTTGCCTAAGTGTAAGGACCCTGGTATGTTTACTATACCATGTGTAATAGGCAATTTTAATGTAGAAAAAGCTATGTTAGATTTGGGAGCCTCAATGAATGTAATGTCATATTTAATATATGCTTCTTTGAAACTTGGACCTTTGAATGAAACTGTGTTGTGATGCAATTAACTGATAAATCCAATGCCTATCCTAGGGGCATAGTTGAGAATGTTTTTGTATAAGTAAATAATTTAATTTTTTCTGCTGATTTTTATGTGCTTGATATGGAGAATGATGAACTAACTGCTCCTATTTTGTTAGGAAGACCATTTTTAAAGACATCCAAGACCAAAATTGATGTGGATACTGGCATTCTCACAATGGAATTTGATGGAAAAATTGCACAATTCAATATTTTTGACACATTGAAGGAAACTGATAAGGATAATTATGTTTCTTTTGTTGAAAAAATTGATACTTTGATGCAGAATGAATCAGAAACAATGTTTGAAAATCAAGTAAGGTTGGCACAAAAAGGTAAGAAAGAAAATGTCAAGTTGCGCCAAGAACATGAGATGTCATTTGTGGTTGGACAAAAACTGTTTCGTAAACACAAAAAAAGATGGAAAGAGTTTTCTGGTAAGTCTGAGCTTAATTGGATTGGATCATTTGTTATTACTGATATTTCTACTTATGGTGCAGTCGAGCTTAAAAGTTTGAAAACAGATAAAGTGTTCAACACTGAGATGCATAAGTTGAAGCCTTTTCATCATGAGGGATTCTCAAAGCACCTTGGCTAATGCAGGAAGCAGGTTCTCTAGCCAAAGACAATAAAGAAATGCGCTTTTGGGAGGCAACCCAAGCGTGGTTTTGTACCATGAACAATTAGGATTTTTTCTTTCTTTCTTTTATTTTCACTTTTATTTTTCAACTTTTATTTTTCAGGTTTCTTTATTCTCACAACTGATTTTCTTGGTCAGGCAATCTCTTTCAAGCTGGAGGTGAACTGAACCATATGAGGTCAATAAGCTGAAGTCAAATTTTGGGCTATAGATCATTGTATAATCACTTTTCAGGGCGGTACCTTTTCTTTTCCCCATCTGTGCTTTTATTGTAAACATTGAGGACAATGTTTGATTTAAGTGTGGGGGAGTCGGTAGCTTAGGCCCTAATTTTTTGTTTTCAAAATTTTTGAACTAAATTTTTTTATTCATATTTTTGAGCATTGGTTTGAATTGTGTAGATGATTTCACCTTTTTGGTTCTTGAATGCTTAGCTTGAGTATTGAGTTAGCAATTTATTAGTCTTTATGCAACTCTCAATTTTTATTTTTAAATTGTTTTTGCAATTTTTGATCAAGCTAGTTGATGGTTATCTTGATAAGCTGATTTTTTTTATCAAATTTGTGTATTTAGTACATTGATTTAAACCTTGTGAGATTATGAGCTTATTAAGTTGAATATGTGGTTTGTTCGGTTGATAGATGATTTGAATCACTTGAGAAAAAAAAATTTTTTTTGATTTGTTGCATTCTGCTAAAAAAAAAAATTGCTACTTCACTGTTCTGAGTATTGAAGTAGGTTGGGGTCTTTTCCTAAGGCAAGAGTCGATCACTACTCGAAAAGGTACTAGGAACATGAGTATGGCAAAGATCACTTTGGAGCTGTGTCGATTTAGTAGCTTGGGTATGGTGGAGCCCTTATTATACACTCACTAAACGGCAGAATACAAGAAAAAGACAAAACAAGAAAAAAAAAAAGTGAAAAAATTAAGTCAAATAAAAAAAAAGTAAATTTTCAACTGATTTCTTATTTTCCATGGGTTTGTGGTAAGATCGGTGGTGCTTTTTGAGTTCTTATTTACTTGGTTTGTTCTCTTTATTTCGTGCAAAAATTTGATGTTTTTCTCAGATTTTTAACGGTGATTGTTGCTAGCTTGAGAAGAAATTGTTTTCAAGGACTTATTTAGTTTTGAGTTGCTATTGCCGAGTAGATTGCGTGCTTAATTCCTCTTGTTAAGTTTTTCAAGACCCTTGGATATGAAATTCTCTTACTCTGTTCAGCTCAAAAGTACGTTTCTATTTTAAGTTTTGCCTGGAGACGAGCAAAAGCAAAGTGTGGCAGAATTTGATAAGCTTATATTTATTATATTTATTTCTCTCATATTTAGTATGTTTTAATATGTTTTAAATCTTAAAGATATATTTTGAGTATTTTTTGTAGCTTGCAGCATATCTAGACTCAATTGATTGAAAGTGAATTTAATTTGACATTTTACAAATTTTAATTTGGTTGTGTTTTTTCAGGATTTTGACAGATTGGTGATATTCTGGTAGAAAAATCATATCTTGAGCTACAAAGATCAGAATTAAGTGATTCTAGATTCATTGGAAAGCTAACATCTGGAGCTACAAATCATATTCAGACCATGAAACTCGGTTTGCATGTTAAAAAGGTCAAATTTAGCTTCAAAGTCGCGATTGATGAGTCATCGTTGGTTTGGAAGCAGTTGTGGTATTTTGGATATATCTTTAGCTGTAGATGTCCGTTTTATGCGATTTAGGTGTCGTTTCGAAGCTAAAAAGGAGATATACAACTTTAATGCCTTGGGGTTTGAGAAACAGAAACTGAATCAAGGTCGAATATCAGCTTGAAGTTGCTATTACTGTTCTGAAGTATTGCTTGACTGACAACTTTCAAACATTATAGTTATTTTAAATTTTTTTATTTATTTGGAGTACTTTTGTAATAAGATTAGAAAGTTTAGGGAGTTTTTATGAGTTAGTACACTGTGTTAGTTTATTAGAATGGAAGAAGGGCAGCTCGGGCAGCTCGCGTCTCGCTCTCGATTTGGGAAGATTTTTATTGCTAATAGCAGTTGTGAGAATTAATATTTTTTGCTTAAATTTTTTTTAATTTCAAGTATTTATTTCTTTGTTGTTCAGATTTATTGCAATTAATTTTCCTGTTTTCGCTTGTTGAATTGGTTATGCAATTATAAATTTGCTTGATTTTCTTTTAACCGCTTAGGTGAAGAATTCAATTAGAAGTAAGTGAATTAATTGAAGATTACTTTTATTTCTTGTTAGTTCATACGAGGAAGTAAGACAGGTTAAATTGTTCAAGCTTTTGAATTATTGTTTAGAATAAAATTTTATTCATTGTTTTTAATGCTAGTTTTGGGTTTATTAGAAATTGCTTTTTAATATCTGGTTACTCAAAATTAAGAAATTAATCTGAAGATTTTTTTGGTTAATTTTACTGCTAAATTATTAGGGTTCTTTTTAGCTTTAAAGAGAGTCCTGTTTATTTCCTTGAATTGAAGAAATATTTTCTTTCGATGATCAACTGCGTAATTGGAATGAATAATCAACCCTGAACTGAGCATTTTTAGTATTGGTCAATTTCGATTTGATTTTACAGTTAATTTATTTTAGCTTTTAATTCAAGAAAATCCCCCAACATTTTATTTTAGTTGTCTGACAGGAAGCTTTCGGTTAAGAAATTTGTTTGGGATTCGACCTGGTTTTCATTACTAGACTACAAATTTATTTATTAAGAGTTTTTACGGATACCAGAATTATTTTTAGCGGTTTCAACAACTGGTCAATCTGAAGAGATAATCACAAGGAAATAATAGAGATAATATGATAAATATGATCATTATTAAAAAAATAATTTTATTATTTCATTTTTTTTGCAACATCAGTGTTTAGAGAGTTGCATAAATTTGGGCATCAGTTTTGTACAATATGTTACCAAGTTAATACATTTAGGATTCAGTTTTATATTAGGAGAGTCTTCGTTTGAATTTATGGAGAAGGTTCAACTTCATATAGCAACTCATTTTTGTAAAATATAAACTAAATTTCACTTAGTAGGAAACAATTCCCATTCAATAGATGTCTACTTTAGTACAGTAATATTTTAGTTCAATATAATATGAGACCCAGTTTCATATATCATAATCTCAACTTCCACATTTATAGATACCAACTGAGTTTCATACAATAGGTTACAAGCATCGTACAATAGAAACTCAAATTCAAACAAAATTTCATGCACAAGTTTTGCATAATAAGAGCTTAGTTTACGGCTATAAATTGTGTTCGAGCTCAATTTTTCCACCGACTGAAAAGATAGGTGCGTCTCCATGTTTTATTGTTATATCTGCATACTATGCTACAAAAAATTTTCTTAGTTCTACATGAATAGTATACAATTTCATACATATATGAACCCACTTTCATGCAATGGGAATCCAAATCCATACTATTGTAACATAGGCATATGCACACACACACACACAAAAACATACATACATGTATGTATGTATGTATGTATGTATATAACCAGAGTAAAAAATGCATCTCTCTGTTACATACCAACAGGCAAACAATGAAAATCATTATTTGAATTTTCTGCAACCGTTCACTTCAAAACATAAAACCCAAAACCCAAATATCCATAAACCCATTCAATTCCAGGAACCGGAAAAAAAACATTTATTCCTGTCAAAGCATGTGCTTTTCGTGGATCCCACCTTAAAATCCTTTCATTCAGCCTCTCAATCGTCTTCAGAGCAGAACAACCAAGCCGGACTGGAACCTTTCGGGTACCAAAAAGGGGGAGCAATGGGGCACGAAGGACAGCGACGGCGGGGTAGAATCAGGATGGGTTTCCTGGATTTGATCGGGGGTTTAGGGTATGGTTACTATAGTAGATGTGGGAGAGATTTGGGGAGAGTCTGCATGGAGAGAGACTACCATCAGGATTTCTTTTTTAATTTTCCTTCCCTTTTCATGGCTTTCCTGTTTAATCAAACCTCTATCTAATGTATATTAACGGTAGAGACTAACACCGTTAGTTGGTATATATACACTTGGTGTTCAGTCTCCAATCTCCAGGTATTCTAACACTTTATCTGCTATTTTGAAAACTCTTCTTGTACTTATATTGGTTATTTAATTTTTTTTCTTGTACATTTTATCTCAACAAAGATAATAAATTTAATTAAATAAGGAAGAGAACAAGATGGTACATGATTACCAACTCTTAATAAGAGTAAAAAAGCCGCAACATCAAGCCAAGGTAGGAAAACATAAACGCCAAAGAAGACCAACAACAACCAACCCAAGAGCAAGTGATAAGCTTATATTTATTATATTTATTTCTCTTATATTTAGTATGTTTTAATATGTTTTGAACTTTAAAGATATATTTTGAGTATGTTGTATAGCTTAGAGCATATATGGACTCAATTGATTAAAAGTGAATTTAATTTACAATTTTACAAGTTTTAATTTGATTGTGTTCTTTCAGGATTTTGACGGATTGGTGATATTCCGGTAGAAAACTCGTATCTTGAGCCACAGAGATCGAAATCAAATGATTCTTGATTCATTGGAAAACTAAAATCTAGATCTACAAATTATATTCAGACCATGGAACCCAGTTTGCACATAAGAGGGTGAAATTCAGCTTCAATGTCGCGATTTGCGAGTCATCCCTAGTTCAGAAGCAGTTGTTGTATTTTGGGCACATCTTTGGTTGTAGATGCCCGTTTTACACGATTCAGGTGTCGTTTCGAAGATAAGAAAGAAATCTACAACTTTCATATTTTGAATTTTGAGAAATAGTGACTGCATCAAGGTCGAATATCAGCTTGAATTTGCTACTACTGTTCTGGAGCATTGTTTGGGGTACTTTTATAAAAATATAGTAAGTTTAGGGAGATTTGATAAGTTTAGCATACTAGGTTAATTTTTTTTTAAGGTATTTAAATTGGTAGGTGCCACAGCCACGAGAACTCTCCCCCCCCTCTCTCTCCCTCTTCGCCAACTCTCTTTCTTTTCTTTTCTTTTTAGTAATTTATTTTATTCTTGGTTGAAGGAAACTGAAACCCCGAATTCTTTAGTACTGTGAGATCAAAGTTGTTTTTATTCATCAATTAATATTTTGAGTATTGGATGTTTTTCTATGATTAATTTCATGATTGTTTCATTTATATGCTAGGAGGCTTATTAGTTGTTATTCGAATTCAATCTACTGCTAGGTTAGAAATCAAATCTGTAATTATTTGATTTCTCTAATCTGTGAAGCAACTGAGGTTTAGTGATTTACTACGTTAGAAATCATTAAGTCTTAGAAAGAACATTCAAATAAGTTAATTGCAGCTGCTTGTGTTTGTGTTATTTATTTTTATCGATCTCTTTAATTTTTAATGCAATTGTTAAATTAAATCAAAGCGCTTGTCTTAGGTTGTTTAGCAGTTAGAGTTAATTAGATTATTTGTTTCTGATTAACTACGACTAAGGGGAGGTAGGAAGATAATTCCAACGATGAATATTCAAAATCTTGATTGATTTATCTATACATCAATGATCAGTTGTAGGAATTCAGTGGTGGATGTTGACTGATACCAATGTTTGAATTTTTTATTGTTTTGTTGGTTCTTACTTGATAGGTTTCTTAATTTTTGTTCTCTGATCATTTGTTTTTATTTTTATTTTATCTCTTTTTTTATTGCAAACAATCCCTCTCAATCTTTTATTTTAGTTTTTTGTCAGGAAGCTTTTAGATAAAGAATTTTCATTGGGATTCGACCTGATTTCTACTACTATACTACAAATTTATTTATTCTGAGTTGTTAGTGACACCAGAATTATTTTTAGCGGTTTCGACGACCGACCAGCAAGCAACACCAAAATAATGAAAACAACAAGAAGAACAAAACCTTTTTTATTTTAATCAGCAAATAACTTTATTAATACAGACAGCAAGATGCTACGAAATTACAACCGAAATATAGTTTTTAAGAAAAAAAAAAAAAACAGCCTTCCCTACGTAACAGGAAGGGATTCAAACACCATGGTGAGAAGGAGTGAATTGTCTTCCCGGAGCTTCTTGACATCCAGTAGAAAGACAAGGATTGAGTTGACGAATAGATATCAAGGTAGCACAAATAGTTTTCTATATTAAATCCTTAACTCATCTTTGGATCTTCTAAATTGAAATTAGCCTTCTCTCTGTTTTTTTTTTTTGGATTTAATTTGTGTTAGCTTTTCATCTGTTGTATTTTTTGCCAGCTCCGAACCGGTCTTCTTAATTAATTCCATCATATTCTGATAAAAAAGTACAAAAACAGGAAAATGAAATGAACAATCGAGAGGTGTAAACTCATACATCATTGAAGACAAAAGAAACTTTTTTCGATTTTTTAAGCTTCATCTAATTACTGGTTTCCAAGTAATTTTCTAGAACTCTTTTTCTTTATCGTCAAATGGTGACTTGCATGATCTCAATTAAATTATCAGATCTTAACTCGCTTGCTCTCAACAATTTATTAGTACAAGCAAGATCTGACAGTTGTGCTCAAGTGAGTTGTTTACCCTTTTCCCAACACCAAAATTTCGTATGTGATATGCTCAACTTGGTTTATTTATGATTCAAAAATCAATTGCACACCCCCCCCCTCCCAATTTAACTTTTGAGTTTCTAGCTAACTCACTCGCGGGCTTCTATTTTTGAACGGAAAAAATTAAATTCATTATGCATGCAGGTTAACTTCTTTGTAGAAGTTACTTCATTAATTCAAAGGATACAATTGGACACAACACAACAACATACAGATATTGAGACATAGATAATTATTGAAATTAACAGAAAAATAAGAGGCAATTTATTCATTAGTACTAACACTAGAAATTATTTAAGTGCCGCATAGATGCTCCTCCACTGCGCATGCATTTGTTGCTTAGTTCGGTGCTGTTGCTGCTTGGAACTGGATGGCAACAGAAGGAATTGCAGCAACGAAGTTCCATTCGATACTGGATGTCACTCCACCGATGTTATCCTTGGCTGCAGAAGTCGCAATCTCTAGGTTTGCCTTGACGTTCTCCCAGTTGATAACTTGAGTAGCAAGATATCTTTGTGTAAGCCGACTGCATGCATGTATAGAGTTAAATTTTGTTTACATGCTATACAATTCAAAATAGAACCAGTTCTCCCATTAAATAATGAGAACACAAGCCATTTTTGGCCATCGATACACATACCTAACTAAGAAAGTTAAGGCCTCCCTATCACACGTACCTATATAAGGTTCAGCTACATACCTTCACAGGTCCGGTTGCAGAATTTTTCCAAGCAACTGCAATTTTCAAGGGAGCTTTTGCTTGGGAAGAGTCATGGGCCGTATACACTAAAGCACCAAATCAAGTGTTATTATTCATTGTATCTGGTGATTGCTCAAACATTTCTGTCTTATTGTTAGGGATTGACTGTGGGTACGGCTTATTTGGGTTTTCCTTGCCATTCCAATCCTTCTGGTCCATCAAACCCGTGGCATAGCCAAGGTAGTTTGAAATGGCGCCCAGCGTTTTGCCCCCAGCCATTGTCTGCAAATGTTGGAGCATAATTTTAGGAATTTCAAAATGGTTTAGAATTAATTGGCAGGACTTATTTAGAAGCTCTTAGAGAAGAAGGTTGCAAATGAATTAAGTAAAAATACTAAACTTGTACTAATAGCGAATAAGAGATATTACCAAGTGATTGGGATGCTCTTGCTTCAAAACTTTGCACTTGGTTTTTTGCCTATGCTTAGAGCTCTGTTGTGAAAAATCTTGCAAATGGGATACTCCTTTATATAGAGTTTTGCTGATGCTTATTGATTATGTAAACGTGATTAGTTTTTTTAAGGGAAAGAAGCATATAACGTACGTATTTAACAAATGGGATACTCCTTTATATAGAGTTTTGCTGACGCTTATTGACCATGTAAACGTGATTAGTTTTTTTAAGGGAAAGAAGCATATCCCGTACGTATTTAAAAAATAAATTCTTCCATCATATGCTTAGCTCTTTCTTAATTTCAAATTTAAAAAATTATTTATTTTCAATTTTCTTGATTTTCTGCCTGAAACTAACGAAGCGGCATTTGAAATCTAATACTCTAAATAATTGGTAACTAGCTGAATAAAATATTTTCAAAATAATTTATTTTTTATGAATTTATTCAAGTACCTACCTTAATAAAAATAAGTGTCAGGATTGTTGAAATATTTAGAGTTTCAAGTAAGATGGAGATTGAGAGTAAATGATCACTGTATATAAACATAATTAATTTTAGTATATTACTTACATTTTTTTCCAAAAAAAAAATTTTGATTCATGCCATTATAATCATAAAAAATTATGTTGAGTGTACATGATTCATGCGATTGTAATCACAAAAAAATTATGATCATGATTTTTTATGCGAAAGAAACTTATGACATAATTAAAAGTGAATTTCAAAAATAAAAATTTCTAAGTTTATATCCTTAAATATCATGAATGACATGTACGGTATAGTGTAATGCCGGCGCAATCACGACAACAGGAACATTTTAAGGGAACATGAAAGAGGTGCGGGTTTCCACAATTTACATATATAAAATAAAATGTCATGCAGCAAACTACTTATTATGGGTGTGATATACTTAACATTATCAATATTAAAGACATCAGTTAGTAAAATGAATGTCCTACTGTACATCGAGAACCTGTTAGGTCTTTGTCAATCTTTGTTTAATCTATTGCAGCCAAAAATGAATGACGAAGCACCGAAGAAAGAAAAAGACCAAGAAATACAAAGTCTTAGTCGGTCTTTGTTTAATATATTATTGTTGGGACAAATTAATGAGAAAGAGCGTGAGAAAAAAAACCAAGAAATACAAAGTGTCTCTCCTAAATGACCAAATGTTAAACTTAAGGTATAGTTATAGATTTTTTTTATTAAAAAAATAAAAAATTTTAAGGGGAATAAGCGTAGTTTGAATATCGAAACTCATTAATACGATTTAGTGGACTGTGAGAGTTGTTAGTGCAAGTCGTCTTTGTTCATAGGATTACAATTTTTGAACTGATAACTTAAGCACCCAAGGTTAAAGTTTTATAACATTAGATTTTTTAGTTTTGGGCTTGTGAAATGTTTCATTATAAAGATATCATTTTAAGATGAAAATATTAAATGTACATTTTTCACACATTTTTATATTTATTCTAATTATTTTCATCACACTTTAGAAAATATAAATAATATATATTGATAAATGTAGTGTACTTTGGTAAAAATGAATGATAAAAACAAAAGAAAAAATCATAATAGTTTCGAAACTCAATGATAAAATTTATTAATTGAATTTTATTCTTAGAACAAAAAATAAGAAAGAATAAAATAACATAATATCTATGCTAAAAATATGTATACCATTTTACTTTTTATTTTATATAAGTATATGATACGTTGATATATATAATTTAAAATGAAATAAGAAGATATCTTTTTTCCTTAACCGATGTTGTGTATTATACGGAATACACAGTAAATGGGGAAAAAAACACTTGCATATATTGCAGTTTTCTATGCGGTAAATAAAAATGTAAAAACAGATGTTCTGTACACTGCGGAAAAAATTTTCGCGTTTGTTCGCGCATGAATGGTAATATTACAAAATTTTTAATCTACAAAGTTCTCAAGTTAATTATTGCCTTGAAATTCTAATTAATTTGCATAAACAAAGTTGACTTGAGATTTGCATATGCGGCTCTTGCAGTCGGCTAAATCGCATAGGGAAAGACGGCTTGGACTTTCTCGTCACTGAAACAATCGAATTAATCGGTCCACTTCTACCGGCCAGCTGGGCTTTTTTGCCAGTAGCAACTCAATGCAACTAATATTCATATTAAACTATTTAACAGCAAGCTTCATGCATGTTATTGCTTGTGGATTGTCGCGCTTTATCCGTAGTTATTGTTTTTGTTCATTTGTGGTTAGATCTAAGAATTTGTTAGACTTATTTTGCTAAATATTTTGGGTTAGATCTAAGAATTTTAGGAATTCCCCTATAATTAACCCACCTTCTTTGTGAGTTTAGTCATTTCAATTTCTTCTAGAACCTTCAACAGATTTATGAAAACTGATTACAAATGGTTGGTAGTAGCTAGTCGCTGAACTTGCTACACTAGTAAAAGAACAGCTGGCCAATATGTCCCCTGATACATCTAATGATAGAAAATAAACAATTCAGACTTACATAATTTCAAAGACACCATTATTCCACCATTTTAGAAAATTCAAGTTGCCACGTGCATATCTAATAGCCATTCTTGTACTAGTTCTTTTGACCGGCACCCACTTGGCCTCAGTGCCAGTTCTTTGAATAAATTTGCTCTAATTTGAAACATAAATTGTTACACCAGATACAACAATATATTTGACTAGTCACAATTTTATAGATATGAGTCCTATCTCCATTTTTGGATACATATGTGTCACATTTCTCCAGATAAATATGCCCAAATCCTAAAATAAGATATGACTTGATTCTCACTCAATAAATTGGACTCAAATTTGAATTTGCTTTTAAAGATAAATCATTTACTCATTTCCATATTGCCCACACAAAGAATACTAAGTTTCTTGTGTTTAATTTTTCTCATCGGAAATGAGAATATTATTAGAAGGCCAGCAAGAAGTTGGAAATAGCAGTAGTAGCAGCATCGAACTTGAAGGGCCTATGTAAATACAACCATTATTTGAGAAATGATCAGGGATTTGAACACCAAAATTGGAAAGAGTAAGTAACCCAACCTGATCTCTTAGAAATCTAAAAAGAGGAGAAGGATATCACTGAATAATGATCTCCAACCAATTTGCTGGCTTGTTGTTAAATACCAAGTTTTTCTGAGCCTTTTAGATCAGCCACAATGTTGTTTTATTGTGACATCTCGTGACTTGGTTGCATATGCAATTCTAAATGAGAAAGGTTTTGTTCAACAAGGATTTGAATGACATGTAACACCCCATATCACACATGAGAAATTTGTGTGATATCTGATGTGTATATATGGCTTGAAGTTTCATAACTTGATCACATACTGCTTATCATTTTCACAAATAATAACCCATGCGGTATGGGCAGATGTTCCATAGATCCATTTTAGGTCTGAGTCATCACAAATGGTTTCTAAACCAACTTGGTTCTGTGATAGCATGGACCATACTTCTAATTTTGTGGGGGTTGAGAACCAATTTTATTTAGCCTATCCCATGTACAGTTGGGCCTGAAACATGGTCAACTAATATTTATCCTTTTCACAAGAGATAGATCATATAGTATATGCAGGTCCTTGGACTAGTTCTAGAGTTTTGTCATTTTATGGCAAAAAAACATTTCATAAATAGTAATGTTTATTTTTTTATGGAACATAATTGTAAAAAACAAAATTTTACTTTAGTTTCAACACATTTATGGAAAAAATAATTATTTTTTTTATTTTTCTTATTTTCCTAAATTATTGGAGTCATTTGAGAAGCTTTAGTGGGATTGATTTTCAAATTACTTAATATTTTGTATAGAAATTAAAATTTTCCCTCGGATCCATGGTCTCCATTGTTCTCAAAATATATGCGTCCATGCTGATTAATGAAATAAAAGGAAACTACCATTTCTAGTATAGTTGTACCCCCACCACAAGTTGATAAAGGGAGTCTACCGTAGTGAAAAATATGTCTTACCTTATGTGTGGCATAGGCGAATTGTCTAACATACTTTTGTTAAACTACCAAATCTCCACCATGTCTTTAAATCAACGACTTGACTAGACCTACCCAAATCAAAGTTTGACATGATCTGATTTGACCGTGAAAGTTAATGAACTAAACTCGACTATGAGAGTTAATGACCTAAATTCAACTATGATCCAATTTGATTGTGAAAGTTAATGACCCAAACTCAAAATATCTGAACTCCAAATGTATCAGGCCCAAATTGACATGAATCCAAAATGAACCAAATCTAAGTTTGCCCTGACCCATACCTAAAATAGCCTAATGACTAAACCCGACAAAGATCCGATTTGAACTTAAATTAATATAAAATATACAGTCAACAGAGATTTAACAAAAATTGTGAATTTTTTATATAGTGATGATTTATCTAAATTATACATCAATTATGACAATGCAATATAAGAAACTAGAAAAATACATTAAAAATATTTTTTGTTTAGGATGTTATGGAATTTGAAGAATAAATTAACAAATAATTTGTTTTGGTTTGTTTGAGGGTCTTCTGGAATTTACTGGTTTAGGAATCTTCTGGGTTTTACTAGTTTAGGAGCCTAAATAGTATTCTAATTTAGCAATAAAGTAATATTTGTTTTCAGTTATTTGCCTACAATTTTGAATATAGTTAATGTAGTCAACTATTTTATTTAACTTTTTATATTTGTCTCCAATGTATATTTATTAATCCTAAAACCTTAAACCCAACCCTAACCTTAACCTTAACTACAAACCCTCAATCCTCCTAACCATAAACCCCATAACTAAATCTAAACTCTAAATCGTAGACCTAAACACTAATGGTAACCCTAACCTTAATCCTAAGACTAACTTTATCATAAACCCTACTTAAACTTGATAGTTAACCTGAACTTTACTTGAATCCGAAATTGGTCTGACCTATGTTGAACCTGAACCAAAATAAAATTGATCCAACTTGAACTCAAACCCAAAATCAGCTCACCCTAAAATCAAATCAAACCTAAAAGAACCCAACCTGACTTGGACCCGCATTTTATGGTAACCTGATTAAACCTGAACCTGAATGGCCTAACCCAATCTTGACCCAACTCAACCGACCATCATACCTATTCCTTCATCACTTTGGCTCGCTAAAACTTCATCTCCAGTCTTGCCTCCTTACATTGCCAGCCACATTTTTTGGCATGCTTGGAAGCTGCTTCTACCACTGCTGCCCTTATTATGTTGTCTTGTTGTCAAATTGAAGAACAAAGTGACGGACTAGGGGCGGTGACAAATAGGCGTTTTGCTGACACAGTATAGGGGCAACAATATGGCAGGAGGAGGCGTGAGGTGAGGGTCACTGGAACACAGTTGGACGTCCAGCAATGGTAGCTACTAATTTTTTACTAGAAAGAAAAGACTTAAGGCCAAAACTATTTTACTGTCCCTCAATTAAGCCCCTAATATTTTCTTAGTATGTTTACATATATAAGTAGTAAAATAATTCCTACAAAATCATAAAATTATATGTACTAAAAAATAATATAGGAAAAATTTTAATATAAAATTATAACATGTTCAAATACATAAACATAGTTGTAGAAATGTATAATCACATATGTATAAAAGAATAAATTCATTTCTATAAATAATCTTATGAACCTCGGGTGCATACATAATATACAACAATGAAATTAGTAAGTGTTACATAAATATTTGTAATCTAAATTTCATTTGATTTAGAAAAATAAAATAAATCTATGTATAAATTGTATGAAAATATCAAAAGTATATGTTCAAATGAATATAATTTATGTACACCTGAGACAAATTATATGCATAAGTTTGAACACATCTGCACCTATCTCTCATCTCATTTTTACATATGTTACATATGTTTTGTACATATCCATAACTTGTTTTATATGTTGAGTTTCATACATATTTGTCATTTGATTTATACATATCTCTAGTTTTGGTAAGAAATGAGATTTAAGGTATTAATACTTATTTTTTTTGTTGGAGCTTGAACTAGTACATACTATTTAAAATATTGATAACATATTTTTCATTTCTTTTGTATATATTTCAGACAGTATTTGAACAAGTTTCCCACTTTCTTTTGTGCATTTCCAATAAATGATTTTTACACATCTTAAATTTTGAAGGACACATAATTTGATGTGTTCATGGTTGTTTTACATTCGAAGAAATGGCATTGAAGCCAAGTGAGTGTTGGTCAAAAGGACTAGTTGAAGGATGGCTATTAGGTGTGTAGGTGGCAACTTGGATTTTCTTAGATGGACAAATAGTGGTGTCTTTGAAATTATGCAAGCTTGAAATGTTAATTTTCTATCATTAGATGTATCACTAAAAGTATTGGTTAGCCACTCTTTTATTAGTGTTGTGGATTCATCTATTGGCTAGTATTAATCATCTATAATCAGTATTCATAATTCTGCTTGTGGTTCTAAAAGAAATTGAAATGAACAAGCACACAAAGAAAGTGGATTAATTAGAGCTGAATCATTAAAATTCTTAGATCTAACGCAAAAAATCTAACAAAATATGCCTGATAAATTTAGTTCCCCTTATGAACAAAAACAATAACAGCATGAAACTTTCACAAACCCAAAACTAAACAATATAATGGTCAGTTAAGAGAGAGACTTTGTATATCTTGGCTTTTCCTTCATGGGCTCTTTTTCATTAATTAGTCCCAACAATAACTTGTTAAAAAATACTAATTGAGACATTCTTGTTTTTTCTTTTTTAATTTCTGGCACACTTCCTCATTCATTTGTCCCTACAATAGATTAAACAATGACCTACAAAGATGTTACAGTCACAATTTAAGAGTTCTCAGATTAAAAAAATGAGGGAGATTTTGACGATAAAAAATCCTCTTGTGATTGGCTAAAGTTAGGTGATGCCAATACTAAATTTTTTCATGCTAACATATTATATTTTCTTTCCATCCATTAGAAACCATCCCTAAAAGAAGTGATTTTTGAGAGATACAAGAATGTGGAGCATAGCTATAGGAGGCTGGAACAAGGAAAAAAAGTACAAGGGCAAACAAGAAATACTTGACTTGATGAGTGTGAGTCTTGCTCTAGTAGACAAATACTTTGCCTTCCATGAAGAAAGGCTAGATTTTACTTTTTCAATGACTTCATTCCAAGTAGATAACCTGCTTATAGATTCACCAACAGGTAATCCAAGGTATTTAAAAGGGATAGAACCCACATGATAGCTGATTTGAGAGGCAATCCTTTACACTTCCTCTTCAACAAAATTTGCTCCAATAAGGCTACTTTTAGCAAGAATAATTTTAAGACCCAAAAGAAGTTGAAAATAGCACAAAATCTTTTTGAATTGCCTCAAATTTTCCTTACACCATTCTTCTAGCAGTAGGGTGTCATTTGCAAGTTGTGAGTGAGTAAGTTATTCTCAACTTAATTCTTTTTAGTACTCCTAAGTCAACAGCATCCTTAATCAAGTAATGATGGGCTTCCACAATAACTAGAAATTGGAATGGGGACAAAGGGTCTCCTTGTCTGATGTCACAAAGCGAGGTCCATCATGCTGAATTGTTTAACTTGTAGGCCCTTTGGGATTATGATGCTACTTAGTTACTATTGGCTAACTATTACTTGTAGGTAAATTAAGACAATTAATGTGCAACTAGTTTCTTAGCCTACCTTGCAAAAGATATCTATGCGTTTGTCCTGGTGACGTAAAACAAATAAGTAAACTACTTAAGAAAACATTGCTTGAGCATTCCATTTAAAACGTACTTAAAGCATGCCAAGACAATAAAATACTAGTTACTTTAACTTCAAGTAATAGTTTGTGCACATTTTACAACACTAGCATGCACCCAAAGGTAACTTAATTGTTTAACATCACAATGTAACCTAATAGAGGCAACATGTTAGTACATAAGGCACTATATAAATACAAGGCAAAATTCTTAACCAAGATCCATCACTTGAGCCCCACCTTTGAGCTACCAAGATTCAACTGCAAGGCCTTTCTTATCCTTGTGCACCATTTAGCCTCTACATTGTAAAGGCAAAGGCATAACACTTAGTTAGTTCAAAGCTTATGTCTCAAGCAAGCTTAAAATCTCAAGGATTTTAGTGAATAAGTACATGCAATAGGGGAAACTTAGCCCACAACTATCCACTTAGTTGTTAGTCCCAACATTAAAACCTGCACAACAAACTTATGGGAATGAGTATATGAATGTACTCAGTAAGGGTCCCTTGGGGTACCTACAAAGAAGATAGCAAGCAAAATGCAAATATGGCATACAAACAAGCAATCAACTAACCAACAATCAACACAACCAATAACATAATAGATATGCAATGCATGAATGTATGATATGCTACACATTCCTTAGGACTTCTTACACCTTATGTGCCTTATACTTGCCGTAAACTCAAACAGCTGAGGTACTTGAGACACTACCACTTGTATCTTGAATCTTTTATCTCCCTTAAGTCCCATTTACAAGTCCTAGAGTAGGTCATTACCTTCTCTCAAATCTTACTCATCTTACCCTTATCCTATTATTCAAGGTAGCCATCTTATATGGTCCAACTTGCCAAGCTCTTAGAGCTTAGATTAGACTTCCTTAGTGACTTACTTACCAAACCACAAGGTTTCATTAAGATTTTCTTCGATTTCTTCTTCATTTTCCCAAGGCTCTAAGACCTCTCACTTGGGTGAACAAGGACCCCAAAGCCCGCCTTAATTCCCTTAGTGCATCTTTAGCAACTTGAGCACTTTTACCGCCTTAGCCATTCTACTTAGCCCTACCTTACCATACCACTTAGCTACCACTTAAATAATGCATAATTCTCAGCTTAGGAATTAATTTTAGACCTAACCAAAGCTACGGAACATCATAGAATAACTGATGGATGTTAACTGAGAGATTAAGACATCTTTAAGGTGCCTTGAGCTTGAGGGACTTGGGACTTGGGACTTGGTAGCGACATTGGTGACGCATCGCCAAGAACATCAATTCTTGGGTTTCCTGGTAGCTTGTTAGTGATGCATCACCAATTTGCATCGCCATTAAGTGTTACCATAGTGATGCGTCGTTAATGCCCTTCCAACATTGCACAACTGCATGCTATCTTGCATGAAACCTACTTAATATTTTCACATGGATCTTGTTTTCACTTTATTCCTTCATATAATACTATATTTCTATCCATTACTTGCGCTAAATTAACTTAATCCCTTACTTCAAATGCAACAACAAAGCAAGAATAAAACATAAAGACCACAAGTACACTTGAGCTCAACTTACCTCTCTTGCATTCTAGGCCTAAAACCAACATGATATAGCACCAATAAATTCAAATCAAGACCATTTCTAGCTACTTAAACAACTTAGAACCAGCTCAAACCAAACCAAGAAGCTAGAATGAGGCAAATGCACCAAGAATGAGTTAGGGACTTCTTGAATTCACCTTGGGACCTTTAAATTTGATGGAAATTGATGGGATTGCGGTAGCTTGTAGCAAAAAAGCCACTCAAGAAAGGGAGCCATAAAATAGGAAAGAAAGGGATGGGCAATGGTGGTCAATTCTTGGTGGAAACATCTTACCAACTCCACCCAGTCCAACTTTTGTTTTTTTGTCTCTTGGACCACAAGTCCTCTTTTGCTTCACATTGGCCACTAAACACACTCAAAACCATCCTTTGTTGGTCCTAACAAATGTTTGTAAGCCTCTTACACTTAGCTTCTTGGACACTTATGCCATTTAGGACATAAATGACTCACTTAAGCACTTAATGCATTTTTTGCACTTTTCTTTCAAATGATGGTTCTAATAGTTAGATTAACTTATGGTCTTAACTTAAATAGTCAAAATTCCTTACATGGCCCTAATTTCTTAAAAATTATAGTCATGCCTTTTGTTTGGGTCAAAATTATCATTTTGCCCTTTTGACTCATAGGTACCAAATAACACTTAGGAACTCATCTTTACTATACTTAGCTTGTCTTTCTTACTTAATAAGATGCTAACTTGAGGTACTTAAGTGAAAACGCTTGAATAAATCACACTTACTAGGTCAAAGCTAGTCATTGACTAGGAGAGTTGTCACATCCTCCCCTCATTCAGAAATTTGGTCCCCTAAATTCTGATTTAATTGGGCAATTTCACTTTGATATTACCTTTGCAAATCCAGCTCAGTCTCTCAGGTGGCCTCTTTTCCCTATGGTTAGATCATAGTACCTTGAACATTGTAATCCACTTTGTTCTTAGTTTTTAAACTTGGTGGTCAAGAACTTGATGGGGTACTCTTCACAACTAATGTCATCCCTTATTAAAATGAAGGATGGGGCTAAAACTTGCCCAGGGTTCATAATGCATTTCCTGAAGGAACTTACATGAAAGACATTGTGAACATGGGCCAAACTTGGCGACAAAACCAACCAATAAGCCACTTTCCCAATGTTCTCAAGGATTTCAAAAGGACCAATATATCTTTTAGCCAACTTACTCCTTTGGCCAAACCTAGAAACACCCTTCATCGAGGAAACCCTAAGGAGTACTTTGCTTCCTACATCAAATTCCAAATTTTTCCTTCACACATTGGCATACTTGGCCCATCGGTTTGAGGCAGCCTTGATCTTTGCTTAGATCAACTTAATCTTTGCCATGGTCTCTGATAGCCGAAGGGCTATCGCCTCTCTCAGTACACACTTCCTGCCAATAGCGTGGTCGGGAAGCCTGGCGTTACCCGAAAGAGGCAATATCACGGACCTCGGAAGGAGCAAAGTCAAACACCCCGAACTCAGGACTTCGGTTCGAACGTCAGGAATTCCAAGGATGTTACCGGCTCCCTCGGGGGACCAAATGGATCGCCTCCGGAGATGAAGAACCAGCTATTTCAAGCAAGAGAGAATCTCCCTGAAGGCGGAACCCTTGAACTAAGGAACTCCCTGAACTACGGACATAATTCCCGAAGAGGGGCGTCCGTACCAAAGGACAACCTCGCCCAGAGGACCTCGGGAGTATGGCATGAGCATTTAAGGAGCCTCTGACATGTCGCCCACACGCGCTACATGCTGCCTCAAAGAGCGGTCTGACGCGCCGACGCCGTCCAGGTCTTGCCACGACCTGTCTCAGTTCCAGACCCGAGGAACCTACAAACGGCTAATTGTCCCTTACGCCCAGAAGTATAGATTGCATCCGACCGGACACGTGTCACGATCTGAACGTGCTGGACACTCCTATAAATATCAGGAAACAGGCCCTGGCAAAGGATCCCCCCAATTCGACCACCCCTCTCCCTGAGAAAAAACGAACAGGCAAGGCCATCTAGCCCCTTTGTGCTTTCCCCTTGTCTTCCCTCAGAACATTGACTTGGGCGTCGGAGGCTCCTACTCGAAAAAACACTCCGGGGACCTCATAACCCCTTTTTTCTGAGCATTTTAGGCACACTCCCCTGGGAAATCTTTGCTCCAAACGTCCTCCTTCACCGTAAGTCCCTCCCGAAGTCATAATGTCACCCAACGAAGATGCCGCTGGGCATCATTTGGCGCCGTCTGTGGGAACCCACCCTCAGGTCGCCGTCGTTAAAACTCGGTGTTCAAAGGACAAGGGACTCCCGAAGTCCTTGTCCGCGCCTGAAGCTTAACAGGCTACTGAGCAGACCCTTCCAGGGACTTCCTCGCCGAAGGAAGAACGTCTTCTAGTCATAACTATGAGTTTTTTACGCGACTTCCAACACTCTATTGTGGTTGAAATGACACAGCAAATAGACCGAAGATGACCACCACCAACTCAGGCCCAAAGGCTTTCCTTGCTAGCGCTCAATCGAGAGAAAAGCCCGAGATCAGCTTACCGAAGTTCGGGAAGTGTGGATCCGCGTGACGAGTCCTCAACGGAAAACATACCCCTCGGGGGATGACTTACCGAGCCATTGGGCCCCAAACGGCCTAAAACCCCGCATCGCCCGAGGTAAAGTCGCCATCCCCTAGGCGGCGAAATCCATCCCTGAAAAGACGCCGGCAATCTCCTTTCCCTGAAACTTACAAGCACCAGGATGAAGAACCCAGTGCCATGCTTCTCATGGAAAAGATATTATCATGGTTGGAAATTGTGGAAAGACAGGTAGCTCGGAAACCAGTTTGGGCTAGGCTGTCTGAGACTTTCAGTGGGGATGAATCGGCGTTCATCCGAACAGTGGTAGAGGCACCCATGCCAAGCGACTTCCGGGTGCCTCGGCTTGAAACCTATGATGCCCGAACTGATCCACAGGCTCATCTAACTAAATACAAACGTAGCATGGTGTTGCACGGTGCTGATGATGCTACTTTGTGCAAGTGCTTTGAGGTCACCTTCACAGGGCCAGCAACGGCGTGGTATAACTCATTGGCCCTTGGAACCATCAGGGAGTTCCATGAGCTATCTACGACCTTTACGCAGCAGTTCATTGGAAGCCGTCCAACGGCGAAGATGCCTGTCCAGATGTTCGACATAGCGCAAAAGAATGGAGAAACCATCCGCGACTATGTCGAAAGGTTTAACAGAGAGGCCCTGAGTATCCCGGACTTTCGGCTCAAAATACGCATCCTCGCCATGACACAAGGCCTTCGAAGGGACTCACAGCTGTTCTACGAGTTCTCCAAAGACCCCCCGGACACACTTGGCGAATTCTACCGAAGGGCCGAGCAGCACATGACAGCCGAAGAGCTGAGAATGGGTGGACCGAAGTCTGATCACACCCATGCCGAAGGGTCTAGCCAGCAAACAAGGTATCTAGCCGAACAGGAAGAGCGACCTTAGAGGTTTAGGGGAAGGAAACCTCCTCCGAACTTCACACCCCTGAACACTACAAAAACCAATATCCTCATGAAAATGGAGAGCCAGGGGACTCAGATCCAACGGCCAAGGGCCATGATTGCTGACAACAAGAAGAACATGAAAAAATTTTGCCAGTTTCATCACGACCACAGGCACGACACCGAAGACTGTTTTCAACTGAAAAAATACATAGAGTCGCTGATAAAACAAGGCCAACTTCGGCGGTATCTGTGAATGCCTTCCTCGAAGGGAAGAAATGAGGAAGAAGGAAAGGCCGATGACGAGGAATACGACTCCGACAGGCGGAGGAACGGAAGTCCAAAGAGGCGTCTCCCACCCCCGACGGGAGTGATACAAACAATCATGACGGGACTACCATCCTCGGAAAGAAAGATGAAGGCCAAAGAAATATCAGTGATGGAGTATCAAAGTCCATCGAAAAAACTGGCTCGCAAGGATGGTTCCACCGTCATTTTTCCCCATGACGATCCACTGTTGGTCATGTTGAGGATAGGAAACTAGGATGTCAAGAGAGTGCTGCTTGACGATGGATCAAACGCCGATGTCCTGTTTTCACATTTGCTGCCAAGCTTAGGTATATCCAACACCGACATCAAGCCCGTCACTTCACCTACTTTCGGGGTAGGGCCGTCCGAACTGCCTATCCTCGGATGGATCGATTGTCTCCTAATGATGAAAGGAACTTTGGTAGACGGGACAGACGAAGTATTTGCCTCCATAATGACAAGGTTCATTGTCATGGACGTTCCTTCATCATATAACGCCATCCTTGGAAGGCAAACACAAGGAAATCTACACATTCGCCCGGATGTGAAGTACTTAACCGTCACTTTCGCCACTAAGGATGGAGATGCAGAAATCTTTATCGATCAAGGCGAAGTAAGGAAAGTGTTCGTCAAGGCGCGAAAGGCCCCAGTAACCAACCTCGCACAAACTGTGGATGTAGAGGTTTTTTCAGATGGACGGCCAAAAGAGGGAGAGGCAAAAGATCCTGCGAAGGTAGAAATGGAAGAAGTAGAACTTATCCCAGGCCAAAATACCCGAATAGGGAAAAACTTGGCTGAAGGTGACAAGAAAAAACTTGTATCCTTTCTACTGATGAATAAAGACCTGTTTGCCTACTCGCCGAAATATATGCCGGGGGTAGACCCTCACATAATACAACATGGCCTTAAAGTAAGTCCGGAAGCAAAACTTGTCCGGCAAAAGAAACGAAGCATCTCAGTCCATAAAAATAACTTCGGTTTTGCGCTTATTGGATGCAAACGTAATCAGAGAGGTCAAGTACCTCGAATGGTTGAGTAACGTGGTCATTGCCACCAAAGAAGGGAGTAGCAAGCTCCGAATGTTCATCGACTTCAGAAACTTGAATGATGCTTGCCCAAAAGATTCATACCATCTCCCACTAATAGACCAGTTAGTAGACTCAACTACCTTCAGTGGGTATCATCAAATAAGGATGGACCCCGAAGATGAGGAGAAAACCGCCTTCATCACCGAGGGTGGAATGTATTGTTACGTCAAAATGCCCTTCGGGCCCAAAAATGCAGGAGCTACCTACCAGAGGTTGATGAGCAAGGTCTTTAACGACCAAATAGGGAGGAACATGGAAGTCTATGTCGATGACATGATAGTCAAGAGCAAGCTACCTAACGACCACGTCGCAGATCTAAAGGAAACTTTCCACCAGCTTAGAACTTTCGGAATTTGCCTTAATCCTGAAAAATGCATCTTCGGCGTAACCTTGGGAAAGTTTCTAGGGTACATGGTATCAGAAAGAGGCATTGATGCTAACCCAGTAAAAGTCAAGGCTCTGCTTGAATTCTGAACTCCCGTCATAGTAAAAGATGTGCAGAGACTCACCGGAAGGATAACCTCTCTTAGCAGGTTTATCTCCAAGTATGGGGACCGGTGTCGAGCATTCTTTAAAGTCCTCACTAAGGCAGCAAAAAAGGAGGGCGACCTCGGATGTGATGATCATCCTTAGAATGAGGACTGTCAAAAGGCTTAGGAAGAACTCAAAGTTTACTTGGCCCGTTTGCCTACTCTTCAACAACCTCGCGGAGGAGAACCCCTCGTGTTATACTTCACCGTCACAGAAAAAGCAGTAAGCTCGGTCCTTGTGAAAGAGGAAGTGCTGAAGCAATAGCCGGTTTATTGTGTAAGCAAATCCCTGCATGGCGCCGAAGTCAGGTATCCCTTGCTACAAAAAGCTATATATGCCCTGGTGTTGGCAGGAAGAAGACTACGACCATATTTTCAAGCTCACCCAATCATCGTCCGAAGTAGTCTACCTCTATGGGACGAAATGAGGAAAGTTGATCATTCGGGAAGGCTTTCCAAATGGTGTATAGAGCATGATGAGTACTACGTTACTTATGAACCTCGGAAAGCCATAAAAGCTCAAGCTCTGACAGACTTCATTGCTGAAGTACCCATCATCGAGGACAGCCATTCAGATCCTGGTGAAGGTGAGCCAGAATGGACTTTGTATGTAGACGGAGCCTCAGTGTCCGAACATCAGGGAGCTGGGGTAATTATCAGAGGCCCCGAAAGTCTAGAAGTAATGAAGGCCATCAAGTTCGGCTTTAATGTCACCAACAATATGGTTGAATACAAAGCTCTTATAACAGGGTTACGCCTAGCTAGAAAAATTGGTGTAAGAAATTTGAAGGCCCATAGTGACTCCCAGCTGGTAGTTCGGCAAACAACAGGGGATTATGGGCCGAAGGACCCCACCTTGGAAAAATACCATGAATTGGTAGCAAAACTTATCCGAGAATTCAACATCGTACGAATAAAAAATGTGCCTCGTCGGGATAATGCCGAGGCAGATTGCTCGGTGAAGTCGAAAACATGCATCGAGGTGCTAGACCACCCGAGCATCGTAGTGCTGAGCATAGTAACTTCGGGAAAAGGATGGAAAGATCCAATAAAAAGATATCTCGCAACCAGTGAGCTCCCCGAAGACCCTAACGAAGTGGCAAAAGTACGAAGATGTTCCGGTCGTTTCCTCCTAATCGGAGAGGAATTATATCGGCAGGGATATGCAAATCCACTGCAGATGTGTATTGGCGAAGAGGATACTGAAATGATCCTCAGAGAAGTTCATGAAGGCGCTTGCGGTTCGCACATTGGAATCAACGCCCTAGCAGTAGTGATACTTCGCCAAGGATACTTTTGGCCTACCCTAAGAAAGGACGCTAGGCAGTTCGTCCAGAAATGTGGTAATTGCCAAAGACATGCGAGTATCCAAAGGACACCCTCGGAATTGGTGACTTTGGCTGACTATCCCTGGCCCTTCGCAGTTTGGGGCATCGACCTCATCGGGCCACTCCCGACAGTGCCTGGAGGTGTGAAGTTCTGCGTGGTCAAAGTAGATTATTTCTCCAAATAGGTTGAAGCAGAACCCTTGGCGACTATCTCGGCAAAAGATGTGCAGAAGTTCGTATGGAAAAACATCATGTGCAGATTCGGCGTACCGAGGGTGCTAGTAGCCGATAATGGATGCCAGTTTACGGACAAAGGGTTCCAAAAATTTATCAACAACCTCGGAATAAAAATGCACTTCGCTCCAGTAGCTCACCCCCAAAGCAATGGGCAAGTAGAAGTATCTAACAGGACCATAAAAGATGGTCTGAAAAAGAGGTTGGGGGAAGCAAAAGGGAAATGGCCAAGAGAGCTCCCAAGTGTGTTATGGAGCTACCGAACAACACCCCGAAGAGCCACAGGGGAAACACTTTTTTCACTTGTTTTCGGTACAGAGGCCATCATCCCAATTGAGGTAGTACAACCATCGGTGTGAGTACAAATGTTTGATGAAAAGGGAAATGACCTCGGCCTGAGAGCCAAGCTAGACCTCGTCGGCGAACACAGAGAAATAGCCGAGCTAAGAAGAAAGCTTTTTAGCAAAGAGTGGTCGTGGCTATAAACTTGCACGCTAGGCCGAAGGGAATAAAGAAAGGAAACCTCGTTCTCCGAAAGGCTGAATTTGGACCCCGAAAGCCATCCAACGAAGTACTTCGTACAAATTGGGAAGGCCCTTATTTGGTCTTTGCCGAAGTGCGAAAAGGAGTTTACAAACTCGGCGATGCCGAAGGCGTAGAATTAAAAAATACATGGCATTCGGATGCCTTGAAAAAATTCTATGCTTAGGATTTTGGTGGGAAAATTGTACAAGTTAGAAAAATTTCTAAGTAAAAAAGTTTCTTAGAAAAATTTTTCTAAGTACAGAAGCTTCTTTTCACTAGAACGGTCATCGCCGAAAGAAAGCTCATTTATACAGGTTATCAACCTTTTTTGAAGTTGGAAATTCACTTAAGAGAATTTCACAAGGGTGATTCCAAGGCTAATTGGCGTGATAAGTCTAACTATGATCTTCCAAAGTCTTTTGAGCAAACGTGTTCAGGACATTGGGAAATAAAAGATTTTGCGCAAAAGACTTAGCGAAAAATTCATAAAAGAAGGAGTCTTTATTAACAAAGATGGATCTAATTACAAAGAAGGAAGCTCGCCAAAAGAAGAAGTACAAAAAAGGAGAAAAAGAAGGCCAAGGACCCTAAAAGAGACTAAGGGACCTCGGTGTCTTGGAAGCCACTAGCTCCTGCGTCCTTGTCCACCACGTTTGGCGCTGGAAGAGGAAAGGGCAAGTTGAGGTGCTCGATTTTGGACCAAGACCACCGAGGCCCCTCGGGGATGTTCAGGGCCGCCAAAAAGGAGAGGTCCAGACCTGGGAACCTCTACCGAACTTGATGATGAGCGAGGCAAAAACCGTCCTGAAAACCGACCTTGGTCGCCTGGTCGGCCTTCTTCTTTGCAACCGCTAAATCATCAAGTTCTTTCTCCAGATCAGCGATCTCCTTCTTCAGTGCCTTCATCTTCTTCTTCTTTGACTCCTTCTTCAAAGACTCAACCTCGGCCTGGAGTGCGGCCTTCTCAGCAAGCAGCTTCGCCAGGAGAGCCTCAGACTCTGACTTCTCCTTTTGATATGCCTCGTTTGCCGAAGTCAGCTCCGCTACCTTGGAGCCGAGGTCATAAATTTTTTGGGAGGAGTCCTTCAAAAGTTCCTCTTTTTCCTTCAACAACTCCTCCCGAACGGCAGCAACCTTCTTCTTTGCAGCTTGAGCCGTCTCCGCATTCTTGGTGACCAAGTCGGAGCACATGACCTTGGATTTCTCCACATAGTCTAAGGCCCAGGCTCAGAATGCCGCTTGCTTCGCTACCCAAACCCTGAGGAGGCCGGTGTACCCCAACAGCTGCAAAGTAAGAACAAAGTCAGTAAGGCAAAAAATGAGCCAAACACTTAGAAGAAATCAAAAGGAAAATACAAGGGCCTGAAGTATACCTGGGCAGCGTGCTCGGAAACTCTTGTAGCAAGGGACTCTTCGTCCGGGCACGCCTCGAAAATAGCCTTGAAAGAGGCCTCGGTGAGGATCCCCTTTGAAATTTGGTTGGCCATTTGCTGGCAGTCACCGGAGTACAAGTTCATGTCCTCTATAAACAACCAGAAAGGCTCCCTCGGGATCTTCCCCTTCGGGATATGGGAATCCCGAAGGGCCCGTTTCCAGGCGTGCTCAGCCACCCATCTCGAATATGGTACCTCATCTGCACGGCAAGTCAATAAGCTTGTTAAGGCAAGCAATCCTCAAAGTTCAAAAATAATAATAATAATAAATAATAAAGACACTATAGCTTGCCTAAAAAATGAACGTGCCAGCACCTCGGCAACATCATCGTCGGAGTCCCGGGACCCCTCGGCAGAGATTTCCTTGCCTTTTCTATTACGGCGCTCCTCGGCAGAAGGAACTTCCACCAAGGCTTCCAGAAGAGCTGCCGAGGAAGTGGGACTCTGAGAAGGGGTGTCAGCGGCAACCTCGGTCGGCGGGGCAACAGCGGCGTCAGGCTCTTCGCGTGCCTCCTCGGAAATTTCCGGGAGAGAAGGAGACGCGTCTTTCTTTGCTCATTTTGTGGAGGATGGCCTAGCCCCAGATGTTTTTCGCCTTCGGGAGACGGCTTTCCTTGTTTGCTCCCCCTTCTCGGCTTGATCGAGGAAGAGCGCCTTATAGTAAGCAGCGGACTCGTTGCCCATCTCTGAAAAAAAAGGAAAATATCAGTGTGAGTCTAAGTGGTATCTACAACAAAAATTTTGGGATAACTTATTTTCACAAAAGGCCTCGTAAGTAACCTCCTTCCGAAGGAGTTTCACCAGCTAGGAGTCTTTCCCTTTGATGGCAGGAGCCGGCATCCCGAGGTCCGTCTTATGCTTCTTCACTACCCTTAGTTCCCGAAGGACCTCCTCGGTCATCAGTTTTCACATGATGGGGAAGGGGTAGAGGGAGTGTGAGGGGACCTCGAAATCCTAGTTAGAGACCGCCCGGATCCGTTTGTCAAAGTCCGCGAATCTGGCCGCCAACTCAGGAGTCAGCAGCGTCTACGGGTCCACAACATTCGTTTCCAGCTTTCTCCGAGCCCACTTGGTTGGAACGTACGACCAAGTCTCCTTTATTTTTAGAAAAAAGAATTTGCTTTGCCATCCTCGCCAGCTGTCTTTAGTGGCGAAGGTGAACATATACTTTTTGCTCCCTGATCCCCAAGGTAGCATGAAGTAGAAGCCACCCTTCGGGACCACGGAGAGCTTATAGTACTGCATAAAAAGAATGAAATGGGGTTCTATTTTGAAAACGCCGCACATACAAAGGAAGGCGTTGAAGTAGCAGTACGAGTTCGGGGGAAGTTGATTTACGGTAATTCCATGAAATTGGCAAAACTTGCAAATCACCTTCGAGGGAGGAAACCGAAGTCCGACCTTCAGTTGGGCACGAAAAATGGTAACGTCATTTCGGTGGTTCATAAAACTGACCTCCTGAGGGCCAGGAAGTCTGGTGGTGGCGTAAGAAGGAAGAAAGAACTTTTTGGTCCATTTTTCCAATTTTTTTGAAGTCTTACAACAAGTATGATTGAGAAGAGGTTGCCAACTTTTTGGAAGCGGGGAAACAGTCATAAGAGGAGTTGGCGAAGACATTTTTGAAGAGAAAAGGACTTCGGGGGATGAAAAACGGACTTCGGGAAAGCTTTCAGAAAAGCAAAAAAGCATAGAAAAATCAAAGAATTTTGAAAGTCAAAACCCACCAAACATTTTGCCAAAGTCTGGGTTTGGAGTCGCCGACATAAAAGGTGGTCGAAAATCGCCTAAGAAAAAGCACCGCCATGAAAAAATGGAAAAAACAGCTGTGAGCAGGGGAAGAGCAAAAGTAGAACAAAAGGAACTTACGACAGAACAGGCCATATATAGGCCGAGGGAGGATAGGCGAACCGGCGTCATAAGTACTCTACGATGGCGAACAATCGCCATAACTACTCTCTGCGCCTAAAAAGGTGCACCTATTGTAACCGATGCAGTCCCCTCCAATAACAGCATGCCACGTGTCAGCCATTACGTCAAGCAAGGGCCACGCCTTCTGGCGCCCCTAGACCCTGGGCGCGCTGCTCCAGACTGACACGCCTGGTTATGAGACTCGATGTTGCGCAGACAGGCAAACGGAAAAAAGTAGGTTACCTGGAAGACGCCAAAAGACAGGCTATGGTCGAACAGCCTATATCTTCAGAAAAAAGGTGCATCTTTTCCATAGGTATTACACCCAATGCCCCCGAAGGACGCCCTCAGAAAGCCTACAAACCAAAGTTTCCACTTCGACTTTCCGAATGGGGGCATGTGATAACCGAAGGGCTATCGCCTCTCTCAATACACACTTCCTGCCAATAGCGCGGTCAGGAAGCCTGGCGTTACCCGAAAGAGGTAATATCATGGACATCGGAAGGAGCGATGTCAAACACCCTGAACTCAGGACTTTGGCTAGAACGTCAGGAATTCCAAGGATGTTACCGACTCCCTCGAGGGACCAAACGGATCGCCTCCAGAGATGAGGAACCACCAGCTATTTCAAGCAGGAGAGAATCTCCCTGAAGGCGGAACCCCTAAACCAGGGAACTCCCCAAACTACGGACATAATTCCCGAAGAGGAGCGTCCGTACCAAAGGACAACCTCGCCCAGAGGACCTCAAGAGTATGACATGAGCATTTAAGGAGCCTCTGACATATCGCCCACACGCGCTACATGCTGCCTCAAAGAGTTGTCTGACATGCCGATGTCGTCCAGGTCTTGTCACAACCTGTCTCAGTTCTAGACCCGAGGAACCTACAAACGGCTACCTGTCCCCTACGCCCAGAAGTACAGATTGCATCCGATCGAGCACGTGTCGCAATCTGAACTGGCTGGACACTCCTATAAATACCAGGAAACAGGCTCTGGCAAAGGATCCCCCTGATCTGACCACCTCTCTCCCTGAGAAAAAACGAACAGGCAAGGCCATCTAGCCCCTTTGTGCTTTCCCCTTGTCTTCCCTCAGAACACTGACTTGGGCGTCGGAGGCTCCTTCTCGGAAAAACACTCCAGGGACCTCCTAACCCCTTTTTTCTGAGCATTTCAGGTACACTCCCCTAGGAAGTCTTTTCTCCAGACGTCCTCCTTCACCGGAAGTCCCTCTCAAAGTCATAATGTCACTCGACGAAGATGCCGCTGGGCATCAGTCTCAACAATTATTTTCAGGCCAACAACCACTTCATCTGGCTTATCTGCCCTACAATGAGGTGTCATACACTCACACCCATACAAAGCTTCATAAGGTCCTATACACTTACATCTTAATACCTTCTTGATAGCTATTGTTATAAGCAAACTCAATCAAAGGCAGGTGTTGGTCTTAATCCCCTTTAAAATCCATCACACAACTTAACAACTTGCCTTCCAAAGTTTGGATCACTCACTTGGTATGCCCATTAGTCTAAGGATGATAAGTAGTACTTAGGCTCACTGTGGAACCCAAAGCCCTTTGAAAAGCATTCTTGAACCTTGAGACAAAACGGGATCAGTATCAAATATAATCTGATTAGGGATTCCATAGAGTCTTACCATTTTCTAGACATACAACTAGGCCAACTTCTCCATGGTATAAATAATCTTAATAATGATAAAGTGTCTCAACTTTGTTAACCTATCCACCACCACCCAAATTTTTTCATACTGACTTTTGGTGTTGGGTAACCCAATGTTAAAGTCCATGGTGACGGACCCCCATTTTCTCTTTGGGAGGGCTAAACTTTACATTTTTGCTGATGGCTTTTGGTGCTCTACCTTCACCATTTAACAAGTGAGGCACTTAGACACATATTCATATATGTCCCTCTTAGACTTTGGCTAGTAGAAATGAGTCCCAAGGTCATGGTACATCTTATTCACACTAGGGTGAACATTAAGATTTCTCATATGTTCATTTTGCGACACTTGTTGCCTTTGATCACTTGGCACATAAAGCCAGTCACTTTAGTAAAACAACCCATCCTTGTACTGAAATTCTTTCAGTACAGTACCATGCCTTTCGTCCCAAAAAATTTTCATCAAGTTTGGGTTCTTATATTGAGCTTTCTTAACCTTAGCTAGTCATGCTGATTAAATTTAAAGGACTATAAATTGAGTCATTCCTATTCTCACCATGTTTCAAACAAGACTAAGAAATATTCCACATTAGAACTCTTTGAGGTAGTAGCTACATGATCCATAGAAAGAATCGTCCCAGATTACTTACGGCTCAAGGCATCGATAACTACATTGCCTTTACCAGAACAATAGTCTATCAACCAATTGTAATCCTTGATATACTTGATCCACCTTCTTTGCTTGATGTTCACATCATTTTAGGTAAACAAGTACTACAGGCTCTTATGGTTTGCAAAAATCTTAAAAGACCTTCTCATAAGGAAGTGTTTCTAGAGCTTTAAGGTGAACACAATGGCTGCCAACTCAAGATCGTGCACCAGGTAGTTTAATTCATTTGGGCTTAACTACCTAGACCCATATGAAATCACTTTCTTATCTTGCATCAACACACAACCTACTCCTACCCTAGATGCTTTAGTATACACCACACAAGTCTTATACGGATCTGGCAGGATCAAGATAGGAGTAGAATTTTAACTTCCTTTTCCTACACGTAAACAATGATGAAAAAAGAAATAAGCTTTCAATCATGTTAGTTCTAAGAATCTAGTTGGGTTGAAAAACTAAACCAAACCAACCGAATAAGATAGCTAAATAAAAAAAACGTGTGCACTATACTAAAAATTAAAAGAAAAAATTAGAAAATTATTAGGAACTTAGTGCACAAAACATGTTGTCATGCTTTCGTTAAAACTCAATACATAAGCAACATTCCCACGCCAATGATAATAATTTGGGTAGACTAAAACTTAAATGGCCAAGGACCAACAAAGTAAATCAAGCTAGGTTACAATTAAGTGGAAAATGAGATGTGCAAGATGTTACACCTTCACAAAATGGGAAAATTACAGCATAAGGATCTAAACTTATATGCTTTAATTTTTACCATAGTGTATGAATTATGGAGTGTAAAGTATTCAATACTAACTCCCTTAAGTGGCACATATGATGATAGTTTGGTCCTTAAGAAAGCAATAATATATTGCCTAATTTTCAAGGATCCTATGGACTAAATTGTAAGGTTAAAAAGGTTGGGTACTCGATTACACAAATTTCCAAATATGGATATGGAAAGGACATGGATGGAATTATAGAGAAAGGACATGGATGGAATTTAGGATATTTTTTGGGACCAAAGTGCTTAAGAAGGCAAAGTTGATCATTTATAGCATAATGCCAACTAAGGACCCAAATGTTCCACCTTTTTGTCTAAAGGTTATATTGACCATTGACAAGCTTAAAAGTGGTCAAAAACATGATTTTCCCAGCCAAAATGGCTGCATACAACATGTCCAAGTGTTGGCCAAAATTTCAAAAAATTTGCATATATACCACCAAGATCAAAGATAAAATAAATAAGGAAAAACTAAAGAAAAATCATTATTTCTTTTATTTCTTCCTTCATATTTGAGCCCACAATAGCTAAGGTTCTTCCTGAAGCTCCTTTACCATCCACCATAACCATCTTACTGCAAACAATCAAGAGAAAGCAAGAGCAAACAACCGAAGCATCAATGAAGACCATAAACCCAGTTTTTTGGGTTTACCAAAAGGTTTATTAGATTTCCAGTAGAAGGTAAGGGTTTTATATGGGTTTCATGGCTGTTTATTATTCAATACTGATGCCCAAACATCCATGAAGCTAAAACCCTATGCTTGGAAGAGAGCCAAGAGCTTGATGAACCAAGTTTCGATTAAAGGGAATTACACCTAGGGTTTTGGCCCTACAGCTTTGGTGCTCTGTTATGACAGTGAAATTGAGGGTTTTTATAGCCCAAGTTAGTACTAAATAAAACCTAATCACCTTTTAAGACCAAGCAATGGCTTTAGTGTGGCTTCCATAGTGAGTTCTTAATGTTTATTTGAATTATTATGGGCTAACCCTAATGTGTTATTGCTGCCAGCATTATATATGTTTGTTGCTGTGTTTGTTTGTGCATTTGGATGGCTATATCTATGCATATGCACTATGTTTTTATGTTTTTGTGTCTTTGGATTTCATGTTTATGGCTAGGAATTTAAGATTTTAAAGATAAGCTCTTACTAAGTTCTTCAAAGGAACTTACCCCCCATTTTATCCATTTTCAGGAACAACTAGAACGAAACATTCAAACTAACACTTGTAGTTTGATTTTTCATGTAAAATTTTAGGTACATAAACCTTAATATGTCTAGTATTAAAATGGAGTGTTTCATTATTTTTGGAGCATATGTGCTAATTTTAGTGTTGGTACTTTTTGCCTTACATAGCTGCTGCCTTTCGAAGTTTCTGGAGTGCAGTATGTTTATAAGGCTCTCCAAGAAGCTAGTGTACATACCCAACTAAGCTAGGTCATATGTATGATGCATCTATGCATGTAAATACACTATGGATACTGTATGGATGATATATGAAGCAATGAAGTGATGTTTGAGCTTGTGTGTTTAATTATGTCCATTTTGCAACATATGGGCTGTTTCAAAAGAAATTATGTTCAATGCTTATGGAATGACTTAAAATTCATGGGCATGGCTTCCCCATGTGTCTAATACATGTATGGAACTGCCCATGTTGGCTTTGTATCTACAAATGAAGCGCAAGAATTTTATGAATTTTTGTATGGGCATTCTGGTCATTAAATGCATAGATTTGGTACCCTGTACTCAAAGAGCCATAACTTAGCATACATAATGAGTTTCACTATGAAATTTTGATCATAGTTAGAGCACTTCAATATAAAGAATTTACCTTTTGAATCATTGGATTTGGTACTCTGTATCCAGAATTAAAGCCTATCAAAGTTGGGCTAATTTTGCTATGCATTGTTCATATGGTAAATCTTAACCGGTTAAATATAAAATCCATAATTGCAAAATTGTGTAGATTTAATGCCTCAAATTTATTTCCCTATAAAATTTGAAGTGTATTATAGGTTTAAAAATCTTTAGGGGATAGGAGAACATGGGTAGAATCTAAGTTGGACATGGTGTGAAAGTTTGGACATATGAAATTGGCACTAAGTGCACCAAACATGCATATGATTGTACTTGCACTTCAGGATTTTACTCAAATTTCATATTGGCCAGGAATAAAGAATTTGATTGTCATCATTACTTCAAGATGAAATTGTATGTGAATATGTGTATGATGGTTGGACCAATATATATATATTCACATAAAGACCAAGGGGGCCACTTGGGTAACATAGTAAGGATTGTTCTGCTTGGCCTACAAAACATGCACAACTCCTGGGGCTTGACACACCAACTATGGTCATTATATTTAAACACTCAAAGTGGTAATAGAAATTGGTATCAGAGCAAGGTTTGAATGTGTTTATGTGCATATGACATGATACATATAGTTACACACATATAGCTTAGTTGGGTCAACTGCTAGTGTTAAGTACCTAAAACATTATATATATTGTGCTCTTTTGATTGTGATGAAACAGGAAAATGGTTGCATCAAGGAGAGTGGATCAGGGACCCTTAAGACCTCCTACTAAGTAGAGGTAGGCCAACAGAAATGAAATGCGTGTACAACAGCAGGCAAGGGTTCAGGAAGTAGAAAATGCAGCACCTAAATTGAATGTACCATAGGTGTACATTGAACTATCAAGAAATCTAAGCCAGATAAATGAAAACTTAGTAAGGCTACTGCAATCTTAACAATAAGGAGTCCAAGCAGCATAGATGTTACCACAGGAGCAAAACTAGGAAGTTGTTAGGAACAACTCAATGAATGTTCATTCTGAAAGAAATGAAGTTGAAGAATTTGAAGAAAATGATGAGAGAAGACATCCCAGAGGTAGAAGAATTAGGTTTGACATTGGCCAAGTGTCAAGGGTCGATCACTCAGAAGCTAGGAACTTAGTGAAAGGAGAGAAAGAAGGAGACATAGAGAGCATCAAGAGTTTGACGGATCACACAGATCTAGGATGCACAAAGCTGAAGATCATGAGGGCTATGACGATCTCAAATTGTTGGGAAGGTTTCAAGGCCTATGACCTCCACAATTTGATGGTAGAGCTGGACCGGAGAAAGTTGAGGAGTGGCTAAGATTCACTGAGAAGATGTTTGAGAAGATGAATTTTAGGTCCACAAAGAAAGCATCTCTGGCTACCTACAATCTTGTAGGTAGTGTAGAAATATGGTGAAGAAGTGTTAGAGATAGGCATGCTGCCCAAAAAGACAGAAGAACAGATCATGAGCTAGAGATGACATGGCCTAAATTTACAAGGATGTTCCAAGACCAATATATAAGTGATGCCATTAAAGATCTAAAGCAAGTTGAGTTTGATGCATTAAAATAAGACAACCTTAGTGTTTTGGAATACGAACACAAGTTCAACCAACTTGTGAGATATGCACCACAATACCACAAGTTGGAAGAACTTAAAGCAAAGAGGTTTGTCAGAAGTCTGAGACCAGATATCAAGAGAGCTATTAGGCCTTTCATTGCCATTACCTATCATGATGTAGTGCAAAAGGCTCTACTAGTAGAACAAGAAGAATTTGAAAGCAAGTGGTTTCCTAGGGGATCAGGAGAGACCAGCCTGGCTAGAAGACTACAGACACCAATAAAAGGCAAGGACATTGCCAGGGTTGGAAAATCTTGTATGGATGGCAAGGGCAACCACAATTTTATTAGCCCAAGGTGTCCTCAATGTAAGAAGTTCCATGGAAAAAGGCCATGTTATTTTGAGACACAAGCATGTCTCAGATGTGGATCATTGGATTACTAGATTAAGGACTGCCTTTTAGTCCAAAGAAGAGGCAAAAAGACCAAGGCCAGAAGAGGCCAAATGTGCCAACTACTAGAGGCAATCAACCAAAGGGTCCTCCAGGAGCTAAAAAGACACAAGTGGGAGAAGCATCCTAGTAGGGTTTACTAAAAGGTAACATTTATTTAAATGGTATGCCTGTTAGTGCATTGTTTGATACTGGTGCCTCAGTGTCCATTTTGTCTAGGAAGTTACCTGAATCTATAGAATTGCCTATTGTATTTATGCATAACATATCATTAATAAGAACAGCAAGTAGTCAATGTTTTTTCAATAATGAACTAGCTAAGAACTATGAGCTAGTAGTACAAAAGTCTAAGATTGTAATTGATTTGCTAGAGTTAAATATCCCAAAATATGATATTGTGTTGGGTATGAATTGGTTGGCTATGCATGGTATAAAGCTTGATTTTGCTAAAAGAGAAATCACATTGCCTAGTGATGAAGTGCAAACATTAGTGAATTCTAAGGAATTAGTGTATCAAATGCATGGCATGGAATTAGAGGTTATGGATGAAATTCCTGTGATTTCTAAAGATAAATACTATGCATTAAATGATGTTGAAAGTGAAGAAGAAGTTAGTTGGATACTGTTGTGAAAGACTTTCCCCAAGTCTTTCCCGAAGACTTACTAGGTATTCCTCCTCCAAGAAAGATTAAATTTGAGATAAAACTACAGCCTAGAGCTGCACCAATATACATACCTCTTTACAGAATGCCAATTATAAAGATGACTAAGCTCAAGAAATAACTTGATGAACATCTTCAAAAGGGGTTCATAAGACCAAGTGTTTCATCGTGGGGAGCTTCAGTTCTCTTCGTGAAAAAGAATGATGGATCATTGGGACCATGCATTCTCTTTGTGAAAAAGAATGATGGATTATTGGGACCATGCATTGACTATAGAAAACTGAATGTTGTGACTATCAAGAACAAGTATCCACTCTCTAGAATTGAAGATCTATTTGATCAACTCAAGGGAGCAAAGATCTTATCTATGATTGATCTGAGATCTAGGTATTTTTCAGTTAAGGGTAAAAAAGGAAGATATACCTAAGACAACATTTAGAACAAGATATGGACACTATGAGTACACAGTCATGCCTTTCGGCTTGACTAATGCCTCTGGTGCATTTATGGACTTGATGAACTGTTTGTTCAGGCCATACTTGGATAAGTTTGTAGTGGTGTTCATTGATGACATCCTAGTGTATTCCGAGGATGAAAGTGAACATGAGCATCACTTAAGAACTATCTTGACCACACTATTGGACAATCAATGATATGCAAAATTTTCCAAATGCCAATTTTGGATAAAGGAAGTGACTTTCCTAGGATACGTCATTGATATGCAAGGCCTTAGAGTAGACCCTGAAAAGGTTAAGGCTGTACAAGAGTGGGAAAGACTGAAGACTATAAAGGAAGTTAGATGCTTCCTAGAACTAGCAGGTTATTATAGAAGATTTGTGCCAAAATTTTTTGTGATTGCTTTAGTTCTTACTCAACTAACCAAGAAGGGTCAAAAGTTTGAGTGGAGTAAAAAGTGTGAAAAGAGTTTTTAGGAGTTAGAAAGTAGATTGATCCAAGCTCCAATATTGATTCTACCTAATCTAGGCAAGCCTTATATCATTTATACATATGCATCTAGATCTAAGTTAGGATGTGTTCTTATGCAAGATAGAAATGTGATTACTTATCAATCAAGGCAACTGAGACTCCTTGAGTAAAACTACCCTACCCATGACCTAGGGCTTGCTGCGGTGATCTTTACCCTAAAACAATGAAGGCATTACCTATTGGGAAGCACATTTGTGATATACACTGACCATAAAAGCCTAGAGTACCTGTTCACTCAGAAAGAGTTGAACATGAGGCAAAAAAGATCATTAGAGTATATCAAAGACTACAACTGCAACATTGAGTACACTGAGGGTCAAGGCAATCTAGTGGTAGATGCCTTAAGTAGAAAGTATACTGGTATGCTAAAAGGTGGATCTTTTGTAAATACTAATAAGGAGAATAGTTTGATATGCCTTTGGCATAAGTGGTAATAGTGAGAAGAAGCACAAGTCTATACATTAACTATTCAATTTGGGTGGATTGAGGAGATAAGAAAGCCGCAAGGAACAGACCCAAACCTAAAGAAGATTTCAGGGGAAGACAAAGGGTCCTTGTATGACTCCTTTGCCTATAAGTAAGGATTACTTTACTTAAAGGATAGAATATATGTGCCTAGTAAGTAAGAACTAAAAAATGAGATACTTGAGAAAGCTTACACTAGCAAATTGAACATCCATCCTGGAAGTGAGAAGATGTACAAGGACTTGAAGTCATATTTCTGATGGCCAAACATGAAGAAAGACATAGCCACATATGTCTCTAAATGTGCAACATGCCAAAGGGTGAACGTAGAGCACCAGAAGCCAATAGGAACATTACACACTCTACCCATTTTAGTGAGAAAGTAGGGTAACATTATTATGGATTTCTTAACTGGGTTGCCTATGACTAGACTAAAACATGACACAATTTGGGTCATTGTTGATCGGGTAACCAAGTGTGCCCACTATTGCCAATGAAAATCATAGACTCACTAGAAAAGTTGACACATATGTACATCAAAGAGATTCGAAGATTGTATGGAGTCCCAGACTCCATAGTGTTAGATAGAGATCTAAGGTTTATAGCTAGATTTTAGGGCACTTTTCATAAAGCACAAGGAACCAAAATCCACCTAAGGACTGCCTATCATCCTCAGACTAATGGACAAACTGAAAGAGTGATTTAGATACTTGAAGACATGCTCGAGAGCTATATCTTGGATTTCAAAGGAGATTGGGACCAGCATTTACCTTTGGTGGATTTTCCTGTAATAATAGTTATCAAAGCACCATTGGTATGACACCATATGAAGCCCTTTATGGGAGAAGGTGCATAACACCCCACTGTTGGGTAGAAGCCTTCGATAGGCTATAGTTAAGTCTAGAAATCATTGAAGAAACAAGTATGATAAACTTATATTTATTATATTTATTTCTCCCATATTTAGTATGTTTTAATATGTTTTGAATCTTAAATATATATTTGAGTATGTTTTGTAGCTTAGAGCATATCTGGACTCAATTGATTGAAAGTGAATTTAATTTGTCATTTTACAAGTTTTAATTTGGTTGTGCTCTTTCAGGATGTTGACAGATTGGTGATGTTCCGGTAGAAAAATTATATCTTGAGCTACAGAGATCTGAATGAAGTGATTCTCGATTCATTGGAAAGCTAACATCTGGAGCTACAAATCACATTCAGACCATGAAACCCAGTTTGCACGTTAAGAGGGTCAAATTCAGCTTCAAAGTCTCGATTTACGAGTCACCGCTGGTTCAGAAGCAGTTGCAGTATTTTGGGCATATCTTTGGTTGTAGATGTCCGTTTTATGCGATTCAGGTGTCATCTCGAAGATAAGAAAGAGATATACAAATTTTATGCTTTTAGTTTTGAGAAATAATGGCTGCATCAAGATCGAATATCAGCTTGAAGTTGCTACTGATGTCCTGGAGTATTGCTTGGCTGACAACTTTGAAACTTTATAGTTATTTTGAATCTTTTTATTTTTTGGGGTAATTTTGTAACAATATATAAAGTTTAGGGAGTTTTCATGAGTTTAGCCATAGGTTTTAGTTTTCTTTTGGTTTAAAAGCGCTGCCGCCGGACCCTCGGGCGCATTTTTGCTTTTTTCGCTTTTTAGTGTTTTTTTTCAATTGTTCTTTGTTTCTCTTCTGATCATGACTGAGTAATTTTCTGGTTCAGTTTTAGGGATGATTGCCATTGCCAACACTGGTTGTGAGGATTGATTTTTCTTGCTTAAACTTTCTTTAATTTCAAATATTTACTTCTTTGTTGTTCAGATTTATTGTAATTAATTTTCCTGTTCTCGCTTGTTGAATTTGTTCTGCAATTGCAAATCTGCTTGATTTTCTTTCAACTGCTTAGGTGAAGAATTCAATTAGAAGCAAGTAAATTGATTGGAGATTGTTTTTATTTCTGGTTAGTTCATACAAAGAAGTAAAACAGGTTAAATTATTCAAGCTTTTAGATTGTTGCCTGGAATAAATTTTTTGGTTAATTGATCTTAATGCTGATTTTGAGATAATTAGAAATTGCTTTTCAATATCTGGTTACTCAAAATTAAGAAATTAATCTGAAGCTTTTTCTGGTTAATTTTATTGCTGAATTCTTAGGGTTCTTTTTAGCTTTAAAGAGAGTCCTGTTTATTTATTTGAATTGAAGAAATATTTTCTTTCGATGATCGACTGCGTGATTGGAGTGGATAATCAACTCTGAACTGAGCGTTTTTAATATTGGTTAATTTCGATTTGATTCTACAATTAATTTATTTCAACATTCGTTTCAAGAAAACCCTAATATTTTATTTCAGTTTTCCGACAGGAAGCTTTTAGTTAAAAAATTTTTCTTGGGATTCGACCTGGTGTTTCACTGCTAGGTACAAATTTATTTATTCTGAGTTGTTAGGGATACCAGAATTATTTTTTGCGGTTTCGACAACCGACCAAAAATTTGGCACCGTTGCCGGGGAGATTTCTTTTTCTGTTAAAGTTTCCTTTTCATTTATTTATTTATTTATTTATTTTCTTTATTTTCTTTCTTTCTTAGTTAACTGGCTTATGCCTAGATCTTCTCGTACAGGTGAACTAGTGTTTGATCCAAAGATTGAGAAGACAACAAAGGCAAACAGGAAAGTGAAAAGACAAGCAGTCAATTTTTCAGCTTCGACTTCTGTGTACTGCAACTTAGAAAGTGAAGAAGAACCAGTTGTTATTTTAGAGATGGCAGCCCAAAGAACACTAAGGGAGTTGGCAACTCTCGATGTTGTCCAGCAACCCCTATGCATCGATTTTCCTGATATTGAGGTTGCATTTGAATTAAAATCTGGATTAATTCACTTATTACCTACTTTTCGTGGTCTTGCAGGTGAGGACCCCCACAAACACTTGAAGGAATTTCATGTTGTTTGCTCAACCATGAAACCACAAGGGGTTACAGAAGAACAGATTAAGCTGAGAGCTTTCCCATTTTCATTGGCGGACAAGGCGAAGGATTGGCTGTACTACCTTCCCTCCGGTTCTATCAGAACCTAGAATGACCTGAAAAGAAAATTTCTGGAGAAGTTCTTTCCAGCATCAAGAGCTGGAACAATTTGAAAGGAAATCAGTGGGATTCGACAGTACAGCGGAAAAAGCCTATATGAGTACTAGGAGAGGTTCAACCAGCTATGTGCGAGCTGTCCACACCACCAGATTTCCGACCAGCTGTTGCTGCAGTACTTCTACAAAGGGCTGTTGTTCATGGATCGAAGCATATTAGATGCTGCAAGTGGAGGAGCACTTATAGAAAAAATGCCCAAAGAAGCAAAGGACTTGATTTCTAAAATGGCAGCCAACTTGCAGCAATTTGGGATAAGGGTAGACAATGCGCCGAAGAAGGTAAATGGGGCAGGAACATCTAGTCTTGAAGCTCAACTTTCTGAACTAACCTCTCTTGTTAGAAAAGTGGCTTTGGGACAGGTTCAAAATTCTAAAGTTTGTGGCATTTGCACTGTTCAAGGACACTTTACCGACTCGTGCCCACAATTGCAAGAGGATACAACACCTCAAGTGAATGCGGTAAGTGGGCTTGTTAACCAACCAAGAAGGTATGATCCTTATGCCAATCAATACAACCCTGGTTGGAGAGATGACCTAAATTTGAAATATAGGCAGCCAAGTAATTAACAACAGTACCCATCTGCCAGTTACAACAAACCAGCACCTCCACCACAGAACCAAGCACCTAGCTCAGGTAGGGCTTTGGAAGATATTGTAAAAGCGTTAGCCACTAACACTCAAATGTTTCAGCAGGAAACAAGGGCTAGCATCAAAGACTTGGGGAATCAAATTTCACAGCTGGCAGCTTTATTGAATAAAATTGAACCTGAAAAAGGGAGGCTGCCATCTTAAGCTGAAATCAACCCAAGAGAGCACGTTAATGCCATAACCCTTAGAAGTGGCAAGGAAGTACAAACTACCACGTCAAAGGTGGCAGCACCTGAAAAGGAAAAAGATGGCTTGAAACCAGCAACTTTTGATGCACCAATTGAAGAGGTAAGTAACAAGCCAATTTTTCCAAAATCAAAAATTTTGATTCCACCACATTTTCCTGGCAGGTTGGCAAAATCAAAGAAAGAGGAGACCGAGCAGGAAATTCTAGAGACTTTTAGGAAGGTCGAAATCAACATACCCCTATTGGATGGAATCAAGCAAGTGCCTCGATATGCCAAGTTTCTGAAGGAGTTGTGCACCAACAAAAGGAAGCTGCAGGCTGATGAGACAATTAAAGTTGGGGAGAATATGTCAGCAGTAATCCAAAGGAAGTTGCCACAGAAGTGTGAGGATCCTGGTATGTTTACTATACCATGTGTAATCGGTAATTTCAAGTTGGAAAAAGCTATGCTAGATCTAGGAGCATCGATTAACATTATGCCCCTGTCAGTTTACAAGTCTTTGAACTTAGGACCTTTAAAAAGCACAAGAGTAGTCATTCAACTAGTTGATAGGTCTAATTCATATCCTGAAGGGGTAGTTGAGGATGTTCTGGTTCGGGTAAATGAGCTAATTTTTCTTGTTGTTTTTTATATTATTGATATGGATGATAAGTTTGCTTCGAATTCTGCTCATATTTTGCTAGGTAGACCGTTTATGAAAACAGCCAAAACTAAAATTGATGCGCATGAAGGGACTTTATCTTTTGAATTTGATGGGGAGATAGTAACCTTCAATATTTTTGAAGCTATGAAATATCCAGAAAATTCTGAATCTGTTTGTCTTGTGGATATTATAGACCCGATTGCCCAAGATAGTTTTGAGCTAAATTTTGTAGGAGATGAGTTGGATTTTGTGTTGACAAATAGCAAAACTGAGAGGGATGCACAGCTGGAAATTAGTGATGACTTGAAGGAGGCCATTATGTCATTATAGTCGTTGCCAGTATTGCCTTATAGGTTAGTTGATCCATTTCTGCAACTACCGAGTACTTATGAAAGAGTTTTGCCTTCTGTTGAACAGGCCCCAAAGTTGGAGTTAAAGTCTTTGCCAGAAAACCTAAAGTATGCCTACTTGGGAAAGGCTGAAACTTTACCGGTGATTATTGTAAGTGATTTGACTGGAGATCAGGAAGAGAAGCTGCTGCGAGTACTACAGGAATACAAGACAGCAATTGGTTGGACGCTGGCAGACATCAAGGGAATCAGTCCTTCAATTTGTATGCATCGTATTCTCCTTGAAAAGGATGCTAAACCGGTAAGAGAGCCACAGTGGAAACTAAACCCAGCAATGAAGGAGGTTGTTAAAAAGGAGATTCTGAAAATTTTAGACCAAGGGATCATATATCCCATCTTCGACAGTCAGTGGGTAAGTCCAATACATATTGTTCCTAAGAAAACTAGTCTAACTCTTGTTCCTAATGCGCAGGATGAGCTTATCCATATGAAAGTCCAAAATGGGTGGAGAATGTGTATTGATTTTAGGAGGTTGAATTTAGCTACAAGGAAGGATCACTTCCCACTTCCGTTTATCGACCAGATGCTTGAGAGGTTGGCAGGTAAGTCATTTTTCTATTTCTTGGATGGATTTTCTGGATACTACCAAATAGCTGTAGCTCTTGAGGACCAAGAGAAAACAACCTTTACCTGTCCTTATGGAACTTTTGCTTATCGTAGAATGCCCTTTGGATTGTGTAATGCCCCTGGAACATTTCAAAGATGCATGATGAGTATTTTTTTGAATTTGCTGGAAAATTGCATTGAGATCTTCATGGATGACTTTACTGTTTATGGCAATTCTTTTGATCAATGTCTGGATAAATTGGTCATGGTTTTGAAACGCTGCATTGACACAAACTTGGTNAAAGCCAAGGTGGACCTAATTGCCAACTTACCCTATCCTACTAATGAGCGAGAGATTCGTAGTTTTCTTGGCCATGCAGGTTTTTATAGGCATTTCATAAAGGATTTCTCAAAGATTGCATAACCTTTAACCAGGCTGTTACAAAAGGATGTGTCTTTCAACTTTGGAGAGAATTGCAAAGTTGCCTTTGACAAGCTTAAGGAGTTGCTTACATCTGCACCGATTATACAGCCTCCTAACTGGGACATTCCTTTTGAGATCATGTGTGATGCCAGTCATTATGCTGTAGGAGCTGTACTTGGCCAAAGAATTGGGAGGAATAACTATGTCATTTACTACGCATCAAGGACGCTGAATCCTGCCCAATGCAACTATTCGACCACAGAAAAGGAGCTTTTAGCTATTGTTTTTGCTTTAGATAAATTTCGATCATATTTACTGGGGTCTAAAGTAATTGTTTTTTCTGATCATACAGCCCTCAAGTACTTATTGGCAAAGAAGGAATCTAAGCCAAGACTTATACGCCGGGTTCTGTTATTGCAAGAGTTCAACTTGGAGATCAAGGACAAGAGAGGAGCTGATAATTCTGTGGCTGACCACTTAAGCCGACTGGTGCGTGACGAGGAGGCTTTGCCAATTTCAGAATTATTTCCCGACGAGTAGTTGCTACAAGTGCAAGGTAAGGAGCCTTGGTTTGTTGATATTGTGAATTTTCTAGCTGTTGAAATTTTACCGACAGACTTGAACAAAGCAAAGAGGAACAAAATTAAAAATGACTCTAAGTATTATATATGGGATGAACCATATCTATGGAAAATCGGTTCTGATCAAATTATTCGTAGATGTGTGCCTGATTATGAAATTCATTCCATTCTTACTTATTGTCATAGTTATGCTTGTAGAGGACACTTTGGTCCTAAAAGGACAGCTAGGAAAATTTTGGACTGCGGGTTTTATTGGGAAACATTGTTTAAGGATTCCTACCAGTTTTGTAAGACTTGTGAAAAATGTCAAAGAGTTGGAACTTTATCCCATCGAAATGAAATGCCCCAAACCCCAATGTTATACTGTGAGCTTTTTGATGTATGGGGAATGGATTTTATGGGACCCTTTCCTAACTCTTTTGGATTTGTTTACATATTGCTTGCTGTGGATTATGTTTCAAAATGGGTAAAAGCAAAAGCTACCTATACTAATGATTCTAAGGTTTTTGTAGGATTTCTCAAGTCTAACATTTTCAGTAGGTTTGGGATTCCTAGAGCAATTATTAGTGATCAGGGTACGCATTTCTGTAATCGAACCGTTGAAGCATTAATGAGGAAATATGGAATGCACCATCAAGTAGCCATTGCCTACCACCCACAAACCAATGGGCAAGCTGAAGTTTCGAACCGAGAAATAAAGAGCATCTTGGAGAAATGAGTCAATCCAAACAGGAAAGACTAGAGTCTGTGCTTGGAGGATGGACTATGGGCTTACCGGATAGCATATAAAACACCGATTGGGATGTCACCGTATCGGTTAGTTTATGGTAAGTTGTGTCATTTACCTGTAGAGATTGAACATCGTGCTTTTTGGGCTGTTAAGCAGTGCAACTTGGATCTGAAATAAGCTAGAAAGGAAAGAAAGTTACAACTGCAGGAGCTGGAAGAAATCAGGTTGGAAGCATATGACAATGCTAGCATGTATAAGGAGCGCGCAAAGTACCTTCATGACAAGCGGCTGAATTGTAAACAATTTTTTAAAGGTCAAAAGGTATTGCTTTTAATTCAAGGTTGAAGCTCATGCCAGGTAAGTAGAAATCTAGATGGATTGGTCCATTTGTTGTAGTGAATACTTTTCCATATGATACTGTTGAAATTGAAAGTTTGGAGACTAACAAAGTTTTTAAAGTGAATGGCCACAAGTTGAAGCCTTTTCTTGAAAATATTGTTGTCTCTTATATGGAGGAAATTCATTTGGTTGCTCCTACCTACGAGTCAGGCTGATGCAAGAAGCAGGTTGTCTAGCCAAAGACATTAAAGAAAGGCGCTTTTGGGAGGCAACCCAAGCGTGGTTTTGTGCCACGAACAATTAGGATTTTTTTCTTTCTTTTATTTTTATTTTTATTTTCCAGCTTTTATTTTTTAGGTTTATTTATTCTCACAACTAATTTTCTTGGTTAGGCAATATCTCTTTCAAGCTGGAGGTGAAGTGAACCATATGGGGCAGCAAGCTGAAGTTAAATTCTGGGCAATAGATCATTGTGAAATCACCTTTCAGGGCGGTACCTTTTCTTTTCCCCATCTGTGCTTTTATTGTAAACATTGATGACAATGTTTGATTTAAGTGTGGGGGAGTGGGTAGCTTGAGCCGTAATTTTCTATTGTCAAAATTTTGAACTAAAATTTTTTTATTCATACTTTTGAGCATCGATCTGAATTGTTAGATGATTTCACTTTTTTGGTTCTTGAATGCTTAGCTTGAGCATTGAGTTAGTAATTTATTAGTCTTTATGCAACTCCCAAATTTTATTTTTAAATTGTTGTTGTTGCAATTTTTGATCAAGCTAGTTGATGGTTACCTTGAGAAGCTGATTTTTTCATCAAATTTGTGTACTTAGTATATTGATTTAAACCTTGTGAGATTATGAGCTTATTTAGTTGAATATGTGGTTCGTTCGGTTGATAGATGATTTGAATCACTTGAGAAAAAATAAATAAAAATAAAAATTGTTTGACTTGTTGCATTCTTTAAAAAAAAAAAATTTGCTACTCCGTTGTTTTGGATATTAAAGTAGGTTGGGGTCTTCTCCTAAGACAAGAGTCGATCACTGCTTAAAAAGGTACTGAGAACATTAGTATGGTCAAAGACTACTTTGGATTTGTGTCGAGTTAGTAGCTTGGGTATGGTAGAGCCCTATTATACACTCGCTCACAAGAAAAAGATAAAATGAAAAAAAAATCAAGTAAACAAGAAAAAGTAAATTATTAATTGATTTCTTATTTTCCATGGGTTTGTGGTAAGACCGGTTGTGGCTTTTTGAGTTCTTTTCTACTTGGTTTGTTCTCTTTACTTCATGTAAAAGTTTGATGTTTTTATCAGATTTTTAATGGTGATTGTTGCTAGCTTGAGAAGAAATTGTTTTCAAGAACTTATTTAGTTTTGAGTTGCTATTGTCGAGTAGATTGCGTGCTTAATTCCTCTTGTTAAGTTTTTCAAGACCCTTGGATGTGAAATTATCTTACTCTATTCAGCTCAAAAATACGTTTCTATTTTGAGTTTTGCTGGGACGAGCAAAAGCTAAGTGTGGGGGAATTTGATAAGCTTATATTTATTATATTTATTTCTCCCATATTTAGTATGTTTCAATATGTTTTGAACCTTAAATATATATTTGAGTATGTTTTGTAGCTTAGAGTATATCTGGACTCAATTGATTGAAAGTGAATTTAATTTGCCATTTTACAAGTTCTAATTTGGTTGTGCTCTTTCAGGATGTTGACAGATTGGTGATATTCGGGTAGGAAAATTATATCTTCAGCTACAGAGATCAGAATGAAGTGATTCTTGATTCGTTGGAAATTTAACATCTGGAGCTACAAATCACATTCAGACCATGAAACCCAGTTTGCACGTTAAGAGGGTCCAATTTAGCTTCAAAGTCGCGATTTACGAGTCACCGCTGGTTCAGAAGCAGTTGCAGTATTTTGGGCATATCTTTTTCTGTAGATCTCCTTTTTATGCGATTCAGGTGTCGTCTCCAAGATAAGAAAGAGATATACAACTTTTATGCTTTGAGTTTTGAGAAATAATGGCTGCATCAAGGTCGAATATCAGCTTGAAGTTGCTACTGATGTCCTGGAGTATTGCTTGGCTGACAACTTTGAAACCTTATAGTTATTTTGATTCTTTTTATTTGTTTGGTGTACTTTTGTAACAATATATAAAGTTTAGGGAGTTTTCATGAGTTTAGTTATAGGTTTTAGTTTTCTTTTGGTTTAAAAGCGCTGCCGCCGGACCCTCGGGCGCATCTTTGCTTTTTTCGCTTTTTAGTGTTTTTTTTTCAATTGTTCTTTGTTTCTCTTCTGATCATGGCTGAGTAATTTTCTAATTCAGTTCTAGGGACGATTTCCATCACCAACACTGGTTGTGAGGATTGAATTTTCTTGCTTAAACTTTCTTTAATTTCAAGTATTTTCTTGCTTAAACTTCCTTTAATTTCAAGTATTTTCTTCTTTGTTGTTCATATTTATTGCAATTAATTTTCCTGTTCTCACTTGCTGAATTGGTTCTGCAATTGCAAATCTGCTTGATTTTCTTTCAACTGCTTAGGTGAAGAATTCAATTAGAAGCAAGTGAATTGATTAGAGATTGCTTTTATTTCTGGTTAGTTCATACGAAGAAGACAGGTTAAATTGTTCAAGCTTTTAGATTGTTGCCTGGAATAAACTTTTTGGTTGATTGATCTTAATGCTGATTTTGAGATAATTAGAAATTGCTTTTCAATATCTGGTTACTCAAAATTAAGAAATTAATCTGAAGCTTTTTCTGGTTAATTTTATTGCTGAATTCTTAGGGTTCTTTTTAGTTTTAAAGAGAGTCCTATTTATTTACTTGAATTGAGGAAATATTTTCTTTCGATGATCGACTGCGTGATTGGAATGGATAATCAACCCTGAACTGAGTGTTTTTAGTATTGGTTAATTTCGATTTGATTCTACAGTTAATTTATTTCAACATTCATTTCAAGAAAACCCTAATCTTTTATTTCAGTTTTCTGACAGGAAGCTTTTAGTTAAAAAATTTTCCTTGGGATTCGACCTGGTGTTGCACTGCTAGCTACAAATTTATTTATTCTGAGTTGTTAGGGATACTAGAATTATTTTTGACGGTTTCAACGACCGACCAAAGTAAAATCAAGAAGATACAAGAAAGATTAAAGATAGCCAATGAAAGGACCACTGCTTATGTGAACAAAAGAAGAAGAGACTTAGAGTTTGAGGTTGGTGATAAAGTATGGCTCAAAGTAGTACCAACCAAAGGTACGATCAAATTTGGTAAATGAAGTAAGCTAGCTCCAAGGTACATTGGTCCTTCTAAAATACTAGAAAGGGTTGGCAAGGAAGCTTATAGGTTTGCTCTACCACTAAGTATGTCAAATGTCCCAAATGTTTTCCACATCAGTATGCTTAAAAAGTTTCTACTGGATACAAAGCATGCTATAGCAATGGATGACATATAGTTAGAGCCTAATCTGAAATATAAAGAGAAACCTACAGCTATCTTAGCGAAGGATACCAAAAGGTTAAGGAACAAACTTATTCCCATGGTTAAACTACAATGGTCACACTATTCTGAAAGAGAAGTAACTTGGGAAACTGAGAAAGAACTGCAAGAAAGATATTCAAAAGAGTAACTCAAGTTAAAGGCAATTTTGGAGGGCCAAAATTTTTAAGGAAGGGAGAAATGATATACTTTCACAAAATGGAAAAATTACAGCATAAGGACCTAAACTTATATGCTTTAACTTTCACCAAAGTGTATGAATTGTGAAGTGTAAAGTATTTAATACAGACTCCCTTAAGTGGTGCATACAGTGATAGTTTGGTCCATAAGAAAACGTTATATATTGCCTAATTTTCAAGTAACCTATGGACAAAATTGTAAAGTTAAAAAGGTTGGGTACTCAATTGCACAAATTTTGAAAGATGGATATGGAAAGGACATGGATGGAATTTGGATATTGTTGGGGACCAAAGTGCTTAAGAAGGAAAAGTTGAACATTTATGGCATAATGCCAACTAAGGACCCAAGTGTCCATCCTTTTGTCTCAAGGTTATAATGAACTTTGACAAGCTTAAAGGTGGTCAAAAACATCATTTTCCCAGCCAAAATAGATGGATACAACATGTCCAAGTGTTGGCCAAAATTTCAAAAAATTTGCATATATGCCACCAAGGTCAAAGATAGAATAAATAACGAAAAACTAAAGAAAAAATCATTACTTCTTCCATTTCTTCCTTCATATTTTAGCCCCCAGCAGCTAGGGGTTATTTGTTAAGCTTTTCCAACATCCACCATAAACATCTTACTGCAAACAATCAAGAGAAAGCAAGAGAAAACAACCGAAGCATCAAAGAAAACCATAAACCCTAGTTTTCGGGTTTACCAAAGGTTTATCGAATTTCTAGAAAAAGGTGAGGGTTTTATATGGGTTTCATGGTTGTTTATTATTCAATACTGATGTGCAAACATCCATGAAGCTAAGACCCTAAGCTTGGAGGAGAGCTAAGAGCTTGATGAACCAAGTTTAGGTTAAGGGGGAAAGTGCACTTAGGGTTTCGGCCCTATAGCTTTGGTGCCCTATTACGGCAGTGAAATTGAGGGTTTATATAGCCCAAAATAGTACTAACTAAGAGCTAATGACCTCCTAAGACCAAGCAATCACTTGAGGAGGATTGTCATAGTGAGTTCTTAATGTTTATTTGAATTATTATGGACTAACCCTAATGTGTTATTGCTGCCAGCATTACACATGTTTATTGCTGTGTTTGTTTGTGCATCTGGATGGCTATATCCATGTGTATGCACTACATGTTGTGCTTTAGTGTCTTTGGATTTCAGGTTTATGGCTGGGAATTCAAGATTTTAAAGATAAGCCCTTACTAAGTTCTTTAAAGGAACTTACCCCATTTTCTGTCCATTTTCAGGAACACCTAAAATGGAACATTAAAACTAACACTTGTAGTTTGATTTTTCATGTGAAATTTCAGGTAATTAAACTCCAATATGTCTATTATTAAATTGGAGTGTTTCATGATTTTTGGAACACATGTGCTAATTTTAGTATTGTTGCTTTTTGCCTTACGCAGCTACTGCCTTTTGAAGTTTCTGAAGTGCATTGTGTTTGTAAGGCTCTCGAAAAAGCTAGTGTATGTACCCAACTAATTTACATCATATGTATGATGCATATATGCATGTAAATACATTATGGATGATGTTTGAATGATATATGAAGCAATGAAGTGGTGTTTGAGTTTATGTGTTCAATTCTGTCCATTTTGTAACATATGGGCTGTTTCAAAATAAATTATGTTCAATTCTTATGGAATTGCTTAGAATTCATGCGAATGGCTTACCCATGTGTCTAAGACATGTATGGAACTGCCCATGTTGGCTTTACACTTGCAAATGAAGTGAAAGAATTTTATAAATTTTTGTGTAGGCATTCTGGTGATTAGATGCACAAATTTAGTACCTTATACTCCAAGAGCCATAACTTAGTGTACATAATGAGTTTCATTATGAAATATTAACCACAGTTAGAGTACTTCAATATAAAGAATTTACCTTTAATCACTGGATTTGTGCACTATTCATATGGTAAATTTTAACCGGTTCACTATAAAATCCATAATTGCAAACTTGTAATGATTTAATGCCTTAAATTTGTTTCCCTATGAAGGTTGAAGTGTATTAAAAGGTTTAAAACCTTTAGGGCATAGGAGAACATGGGTAAAATATGAGTTGGACATGATATGAAGGTTTGGACCCATGAAATGGGCACCAAGTGCACTAAGTATGTAGATGATTGTACATACACTTGGGGATTTTACTCAAATTTCATATTGGCCAAGAATAACGAATTTGAGTGTCATCATTACTTCTAGATGAAATTGTATGTGAATATGTGTGTGATGGTTGTACCAATATATATATATATATATATATATTCATATAAAGACCAAGGGGGCCACTTGGGTAACATAGTGAACATTGTTTTGCTTGGCCTACAGAACATGCATAGCTTTTGGGATTTGACACACTCAATATAGTCATTGTATTTAAGCACTCAGAGTGGTAACACAATAAGTTTTAGCATCTCACTATCCCTAGTCCTTTATCCTGCAACATATGCTTGAGTCCTTCTTGTACTAGCTAGTGTGCTCAACAAACTACAGGTATGTTAATGTGGTTGGAATGGATTGGATTAAATATATAGATAAGAATCATGATTTAGTATTAAGTTAAAGAATAAAGAGACAATTTTATTTATTTGGAATGTCATTTTGGATCCAAAGAGCCGACTTGCTAAATGTTGGTTAATTGCCTATGTTTCAATGTCTTCAGGGTCACTCCACATAAGGACATGGAATGGGCTTTCATGAAGAATTTCACAATTCCTCTCAATTACTCTGATCTATCAAAACAATAGAAAAAGAATCAATTGTATGGTAGAAAACAACCAGATGAAGCAGGGAAACAAAGTAAAAGAGCTACTAATTATCCCCTTTTAAGTACTAAAACTTATCCTCTTTTGAACACTTAAAATGCAAAGACCTAGCAAAATGACATATAAAAATAAAAAAAAACCCTCTGATAATAGGTCCTAAGGCAAATTTTAGACCTTTTTTCATTCCATGGGAAGAGAACCACATAGGTGGAGCATTTGGGACCTCATTCCAGATAAATAGCTTTAGTTATGCAAGTTATAAAAGTGGTCTTGGAAGATTATATAAAAGCAGAACCCTATGCATCTATAGCTTTTTGGACATAAGATTCGAACATACTTTTAGTTCCTCTTGTATTTTTATGTTTGTATTCGATGAGAAAAACATGAAGGAACTAAAAATGATATGGAAAAGGTAAATGTGCATTATGCCTAGCATCACACTAACAATAAGATATTAGAATTCGCATGCTTGTAAAATTTGTTACTATGCACATAACTACTTAATGCATTGGCCAGAGCCAAAGCCAAAGCCTTACATACACTGCAGGCTTGCAGCACAAATAAACACATTCTTGTTAAAAATGCAAACATATCCCACAGTAATGCCAAAACAACCATCAAGTAAATAAAAACATGTTGATGTGCCATATAATTTGATGAATCATGAAAATATAAAGTGGAATTGAAGAAAGTTGCACTCATGAGATGATGACCGAAGTCGATGCCACATATACCAAGAAAGCTGTATAAGTTTATGTGTTTATGTGTGCGTGTATGTGTGTCATATATGATATAGCAATTCATGCTTAATAGGCTCTAACAAGACAAAAGAAAACCAAATATGAAAGTTCTAGATGAAGAGGCTAATGTTTATGCTTCATATATTCACTTCACAGTAATAGAACTACAAAGGGTAGCTTGAAATTTTCAAAAACCAGTTTAGTTAAGAAGAATCAATCAATGATGGAATAATTCATACAAAGATGGCTTTCAAAGTTTTGCAACAATTCATTAGCCTAGAAAGAAAATTAAATAAACCTTGCTAGCATTAGAAGTATATAATCAAGAGCAAGTCACCTTGGAAATGGAATCATGGACCTTTCCTTTGTTTGTTGTTGAAGCAATGAAACTCAAACCTGTTAGCTTTAGAATCCATAACTGTGACGACTCTCCTAGTTGATTAATCAAGTAAGTGTTTATTTTACTTTAATTAAGTGTTTATTAAATTAAGTACCTCAAGTTAGCACCTTGTTAAGCAAGTAAGGTAAGCTTAATTAAGTAAGTGAGTTCCTAAGTGTGATTTGGCATAGTTAAATCAAGACCATTAGTTATTCTAGCTGTTAGAACCATCCTTGAAAGTTTTGAGAACTTGTGGCACTAAGTGTGTTTTTGGGCCATTTAAATCTTAAGTGGCTAAAGTGTCCAAGGAATTAAGTTTGAGAAGCTTTTTAGCATCCTTTAGAGCAAAGGGGAGTGAGAGTTAGTGACTCATTTGAAGCTTTTGAGAGCTTGTGGACTTAAGTGCAAGAGAGGGAAAAGTTGCCTTAAACACATATATAAGTTAAGTCTTCTTCTCCCTTAACCATTTGCCTCAAACTTCAAATTCGTAGCTCCACTTTCCCTCTCCAAAACCCCAGCCCAAAGCTTCTTTTCCTGCAATTCTTCATCAAATTAAGGGTGCCCAAGGGGTTAGGAAGAATCAACAAGCTTCTTTGCTAGTGTTCTTGCTTCAAGTTGCTCTTTGGAAGCTAGTTTGGACTCAAATTCGTGGGTAAGCTTGTTGGGTTCATTTGGATTGGTTCTAAGTTGTTCCCATAGCTAGAAATGGTCTTGGTTTGATGTATTTGGTGCCAAATGACTTTGGTTTTAGGCGTGGAACTCAAGGGAGCTTAATTGAGCTAAGGAAGTTCATGTTTCAATGCTTGCTTTTGTGGCTGAATTGAGGTAAGGGTTCAAGTAAGTAAGCTCAAATAATGCATGGTTTGGTTGTTTTATGTGTGGGAATGAGTTAGGAACAAGACCCATTTAGTTTGGATTAGAAATGAGAGAGTTTGAGTAGTTTGAGTGCAAGAACGCAGCTGTCGCGCAACGCAGAAAACGGCGTTGGCGCCGCAGCGCCAGGAGTGGGCGTACTGGCGCCGCGGCGCCAGGAGGCGATTTTTCACTCAGCAAGGGTTGTTCGGCGACGCTGCGCTTTTGCTCTTGGGCGCCGCAGCGCCAAAGGTGACCTTAAGGAATTTTGGGCCATTCTTCCGGCCATCTTAAGGGCAACTTAGACTCTCGGTTTCTATTCCTAGGCTATTCTAAGACGTTCCGTAGCCTCGGTCGTGTCTAGAATTCATTCCTAGAGCGGGAATTGTGCATTATTTAAGAGGTAGTCAAGTTGTGTGGTTAAGAACAAAAGTGTGACTTAGTGGCTAAGTTATTCATAGTGCTTAAGCTTTTAGGTGAGCATTAAGGGGATTTAAGTGGGTTTTTAGACTCTTTATTGGCCGTATAGAGCGTCATTTGCATATGGTCAATGAAGAGAAAAACCTAAGTCGATCCCAACCGAACCATTTGGTTTGGTAAGC
>KK899199.1:361781-431058 GCA_000696445.1 Aquilaria agallochum | reverse complement strand
ATATGTTCGGTTCCCCGAGGGAGTCAGCAACACATTTAGATAACCTGACGTTTCAGCCGAAGTACTTACTTCGTCGTGCTCGACCTCGCTTCTGCCGCGGTCGATGGCGATGCTTCTTTCCGAGCTACGTCAGGCTTCCCGAACAAACCTTCGAAGAAATATATACTGGAAGAGGCGAGAGCCCTTCGGCTATCACCATGGATCCAATTTTTCAAGATCACACTTTTCTGCCATGCTTTCGAAACCTACATGTGACCATTGCACATCTTAATTATTATTTTGTCAATATGAAGCGGCAAGCTTTCCCCATTATGAGATTGTCACCTAGTTTATCCAATTCCAAAGTGATATAAGTATGAAACTGAAGTAATGGTAGTTGATAGGGGCAGGCCCAACTTTTTTTAAAAGGATGTGCCAAGGATAAGTTTTCCTTAAACTTTGGTTGTTATAAAAGTATTTTAGCCAATCTTAAGAAGGCTAGAACGTATTTTACACTAAACTTTAAACACTAAAAATGTCATTTCACCATTTTAGAGGGGTCAAGGCCTCCTCTAATCTAAACAGCTCTAGGTATAGTACGCGGCTGGTAGTTGATTTATGGAAGTAAAATGTATATCCTAAGTCATTATATTGGTATTATGGGTAATGCAAGTGGATAGGTTTAATGATTTGATCACCATTGAGTTTTGAAGAAATCTTAAATTTTAATTCGAAAGAATTACAAATTTCCCAAAAGTTTAATATCTGGATCTACATTTATCAAGAGTTTGACAACCGTCGGAAGGATACAACTACCAGACGCATTTACCAAGCAGTGATGGCCCGTGATAATGTGTGAGGGACAATATTCACGTGAGCAGCAAAAACTGATACCTAGAGATTTGGTGAGATCTACCAAGACAAAAATTGTCTCAGTCGGTCGAATTTAAACTAAACATAGGGTTCAAGTGGTCAATTATGTAAGAGTTAGGGGGCTTATATGGGAGTCAAAAATAGATAAACAAACAAGAATCACAAGAGGCTGAGAAAGAGGTTTTTCTTAAACTAGGTAATCTAAAAATTTTATTGCCTAAATAGTGCAGCTTGAATTTTATTTCTTGAAATAGGTGATTTGTTCCACTTCCACATCATGCCAGCTCAGCCAGTTATCCTTTTTCCTCTCCAAAATGGCAGTAGGCAGAAACCCAGGCAAAAAAAAAAAAAAAAGACTTTAATAACTCCACCAAAACACTTAGGGCGACATTAAGCTATTTGACATCATGTAAAAATTCAAGCAAACCGTCATATTGTAAGCATCGTTAGATCAAGGCCCTATTTGGCATTTTTTTTTTCCAAAAAATACTAAATTAATTATTTTTTGATTTTTTTTCTTCATTGAAATTAATTAGTATTTAAAATTTTTTATTGTCTTGTCCCCAATATCAATCAATTAATTAATAAATCAATTAAATTTTATTAAAAAATTGGCTATTTCTTAAAATAAAATATATGAATTTAGTTAATAAGTATGACATAGATTAATCATATATATAAGAAAATTACAAGTGATTAAAGTGTCTTATATTCCGCAACTAAATTTATAGTGCTGCTTTCTAGAATTGAGAAATTTCATTTAAAAATCAACTGTTTGAAAAATTTTCAGATTCTTATAAACATTGCGGTTTCTTGATGTCTATTTGGATATTATAGTTTTGTGCTAAATTTTCGGAGTAATTAGGATTTGTAGTGGTGGACTTTTGTGTTGTTTGCCATGGTTCGAATACTTTTGTTTGGCATTTTTGGCTCTGGTTGTCTACTATTCTAAAACGCCGGCCAACTGAAATATTGTTTTGTCTTCGCTCGGCAAAGCTAAATGTGCCTTGTCACTAGTAGATGCCCAACAGCGTTAAGCAACTAACGTATCATTTATGGAAGGGTAAATAACATATATCGTTTTTTAACTAAAGCCCATATTGCAGATTCGTCCTAAAACTAAAAAATATTACATCATTCGTTTTCTAACTATGAAAAAGTTACACTATTCGTTCTGCCGTCAAATTTTCTGTTAAAATGAATGGGAAAAAAACATAAAAAACAAGTTTTAACTCTAAAAAAACTTTCCATTTGCCTTAAAAACCTTAAAAATTTTATATTTTGCAATCAAACTATCTTTTCCACTTTCTTCCAACCTTTTAACCCGAACTCATAGTTTTTCTTTAGTCATTTTCTTCTTCTTCCTACCAAAACCTTGTCCGGACTATATTTATGTTTTATTATTTTGGATATAATTATTATCTATAAGGCATATGATTAAACTAGTTAGTGTCTATTCATTTTAAGCATAATTAATAATGTATTGAAAGTATTTAGTTTTTATAGTATCTAATCTATATTTTTTTCAAATTAAAAACTTAATCAAAAATTTGTACTTTAAAATATTATTCAAGTGGTTTTTAAAAATATATAGTATTAACTTTTAAATAATATTAATTTTGTTGCAAAAAATAATGAGTCTAAATTGGATTTCTTTTTCTTTTGTTTAGATGTTTATGTCTGTTGAGTTTGGTATTTGATATGCTTGGGGTATCCTTTGCTTGCTTGAACCTCTGCCACTTCTCCTCCATCGCTAGTGCCTTGTTGTACATGTTGTCGCCCGCCAGCACCCTGAACACGTTATAGCACACCGGATGCCCCTTCTGGTTGTTGCCATCCATGAATGCCACCGTGCAGAAATCGTTCCCAAAGTCCTCATCTAGCACGACATCCACGTTGTTCTCCTTTTGCCATTGAAGGATGTTCTAGAGCATGTTGAAAAGGCGTCCCTTACCTCAAATTCTCTGGCCCTCAAGAACTTGAGCAAAAGGACGTTCATGGCCCTGTTGCCTTTACTGGGCAGCAGCGACACACCCTAAATAGTAGTTTCTTTTGGATTAGGTACTAATTCTATAAAGGGTTTCCGTTTCATCATCTCCTCACTGGCTTCTTATTCTATGATCATTTCTAGTTTCTGGTCCTGGGAATTCTGATCATTATTCTTTTGTTTTTGATTATTTAGTTGGGCCTCCTCATTAAATGTGTTTTCTTCTTGGATAAGTTGCAGCTTCTCTTTAAAGAGTTTTAAAAAATAAATATAGTCCGAACAAGGTTTTGGTGAGAAGAAGAATAACATGGTTGAAATAAAACTATGGGTTCGAGTTAAACGGTTGAAAGAAAGTGGAGAAGATACTTTGGTTGCAAGAAGTACAAATTTTGAGGTTTCTAAGACAAATGGAAAGTTTTTCTAGGGTAAAAACTTGTTTTTTATATTTTTTTCAGTTATTTTAACTAAAAATTTGATGGCAAGATGAATAGTGCAACATTTTCATTGTTAGAGGACAAACTATATATCATTTTTTAGTTCCAGGATGAATCCGCAACATGAGCCTTAGTTCAAGGACAATTTGTGCCATTTATCCTTTTATAGAATGATTTAGGGTACGACCTATATCATATACGCCATACAAGTAAATTTACACCCAATTCGTTAAGGGATGACAAAATTTGACCTGACATAACTCACCCGAATCCAAGTTCGACCTGATCCGATTTGACCAGAAAAGTCAATGACACGAACTCGACTATACCCAACCCGACTCGAATCCGAACCTGATTGAAGTGAAACTCGAAAAAATCTAAACCCAAACCCTACTTGACTTGAACTCGAAATGACCCAATGACTGAACCCAACAAGACCCGATTTTAAATTAAATCAACATAAAATATATGTTCGGCAAAGACTTTAAAAAATTTATGATTTAATATACGTAAATGAGTTTCTTCTATTTTGCATTGTAGAGCGAATGAGTGAAAGCTATGGGAAACGTTTAATGAAACGGTGGCAGAGAGATTAGAATAATTATGTTTTAGAAATTATAGTACTTTTTTTGTCTCATATTCTTTAAAATATTTGACTTTTTTGAATAATTTAAATTGAATTTATTCATATTACTCTCTCTGTCTCAAATTCTTTACACTATTTATATTTTAATAATTAATCTATAATTTTTTATTTTCAACATTTTAATATATAAATAAAAAAAATTTATAAATGAATAATAAATCAAGACTTATATATATATATATTAATTTTTTAATAAATAATAATATAAATAAATTTAAGTCAAACTAGTCAGAAAAAGTTAAATGAAGCAATGAAAATAGGATGGAGGGAGATTATTGTTAGAAAAAAATTAAAAAAGGAATATATTTAGAAACTATAGGTCTTTATTTATATTAATATAATAATTTTTCATTTATATATTAAAATGTTGAAAATAAAAAATCATAGATTAATTGTTAAATAGTAAATGTTATAAAGAACTTGGCATAGATAGAGTATTTTATAAAGAAATTATATATTAATATATCTTCATAAATTTTATATTATTTTTTTATATCAAGTTAAATTAAATTTTAATCAAAATTAAAAAAAAATTAAATCGATTCAGCCATTTTAGCTTATGCATCAATGAACTGAGTAAACTCGACAATTATGTTAAATCTGGTCTCAGACCTGATAGCCCAACTTAATTGGATCTAAACTCAAATAAACCCGATCTGACACAACTTGAACAATGAAATCTATTCAACCTGAAACCAATCCTAACCCAAATAACCCAACCTGAACTCGAATATATGCTAACCCAATTAAACATAAACTTGAATAACCTGACCGAAACCTGACTCGACCCACCTAATTGTCATCCCTAGTTCGTTTTAACTTTAGTCAATTGATTCTAAAATGGCTTATTTTTATTCTTACGTCTTTTTTACCTGAAACTAATTTTAATTAAAAATTAATATTATGTAGCTGCAATAATTTATTAAAAATATAATTTTTGTAAGCTTATTAAATTTTTATGAAATTTTCTAATTTGAGACATTAAAAAAGAAAAATTCATAAAATTTAAAAACATCAAAAAAATTTACTTTTAAATGGATTATTGCATCTACATAATATTGACTTTCAAATGAAATTGGTTTTAGACAAAAAAGATGTAAAAGCAAAAATAAGTCAGCTGACTTAAGTTAAAATGAATTGACTCTTATTTTTTTTATATCCTTATTAGAAAAATCTATTTCCTGCCTTGTCCTTTTCCTCTCATCCTCTACTCCTCTTAGATTTATGAGCAACCGTTATCTCCTTCAACGAGTTCGGATCCACCATAATGGTTACTTTCGAGTTCGGGGTGTACTCTTTTGAATCGGCAAAACAGAGCTATTTTTTCATTGGTGGTGAGCTGGGTTGTGGCGGCATGGTGTGATTTATGCCAGAAAGTGCCGGTACTTTTCCTTTGCCAATGGATGCAATGGAATAGGGGAAAACGATTGTTGTAGAGCAAGATTGAGGAAATATTTGAGGAAAGAGATATGAGGCCGAATTAGAGGGGGAGCGAGGAGGAGAGATGAAGATCACTTGATTGACAAACTATCAATGAAGATGATTTGTTTTAGGTTTTTTTGGGTGAAATCATATGTTCCATTTACCTTTTTCCTTTCTTTCCAAAGGAATCCTTCATTTTTTGGAATATAGGATATGTATATTTATATACAACTATATGTCCACATAGGAAAAACTATACCTATAAAGTAGTAAAATATGTACATTTATTTCACACCAAATATAAATATCAGTTATTAGATTTATACATATCTTTGCTTTGGGAAGAAAGAAGTGTGTTGATGTTGTTCATATTTAATTTTATGATGAAGGGTACAACTTGTGCATATTTATAATCGTATTTGTACATATTTTTAACTTTTTTATGTATCAAGTTTATACATATTTGTCAAATATATTATTAATATTTTCATGCATATTTATCATCATATTTGTACATATCTTTGAATTTGATGGGAAACATGTTTTATCCAGTTCGTATATATTTTTAGGATGAATGGTTAAATGTGTATATACAATTGAACATATCTATAACATATCTATGATCTTATTTGTTCATATGTGTCATATGTTTTATACATATTCATTACTTGCTTTATACATCAAGTTTCATACATATCTGCTACTTGATTTGTACATATCTCAAATTTTAGAGGAAAACCGAATTTAATATGTTCACATATATTTTTTATGAGATGTCGAATTCTTACATATTACTGAAAACATATATGTAATCTCATTTGTACATATGTCATACATTATTTGTATACATTTATCATTTTGTTTATACATCGATTTTGTACATATTTAGTATTTGATTTGTACATATCTCCAATTTTGGAGAGATATGGGATTTATATATATATATATATATAGGAGTAGGGTGCATATTAGACTTACTTATCATTTATACCCTTAAACCAATGTTTTTTTTTCCTTTGATTTTGTGGTAACAACTCAGTTTTTTGCCAAGCTTTGTCCTTGGTAAGCAATTATTTGCTATTTTTGACTTTTACTTGATCGGCTTTTTCTGCTAGCCATAGCTGCCAAGATGAGCTAAGGGTGTAAACTGGTTGGCCCTTTATCTGGTAGCTCGAGCTTAACTTAAGCTTGATTTGAAATTTATTGAGTTGAGCCTTATCAAGCTCAAGCTTGAGCTTGAGTTTGAAAATGAGCTCAATACCTTAAAAGGCCGAATTCAAACTTGTAAGTACTTGACCCTTTTATCAATGTGCCTAACAGGCCTTCAATAATAGCATATATAATAATTTAATTTTCTAGTTAATCAAAGAGTTATTGGTTTAAATCATAAAATTAAACATTACATGTTTTGTAAAAGGCCATTTATTCAAGCCTAGAGGGATTTCAAACCGAGCTCAAACCCTCATTGAGCTAAGCTTAAGGCTTAAAATTCTAGCTTGAACAATTCAAACTCAAACCCAAGTAATACTAATAGCTTAAAGGGTCAAGCTTGAGCCAATAGACTTGGGCCCAGCTTTGCCCATTTCGAGCTCTAAGATGAACAAAGAAGAACATCAAAGAAGAAAAAGAAAAATTGGAAAAGCTAGAAAAGAAGGGAAAATGAAGGAAGAAGGAGGAGACAAATGTTTTAAAATTGGGAAAATGGGCAAATCCCCTATTTAACTTTTCATTATAGAGTAGATTACCCACAATTGTTTTTTTTATAGTTGAATCACTTACTCAAACTTGTGATCGAGTAAAATCTAACACTATTACAGTTAAATCGTCAACTTAGATTTCTGTGAATTAGGGTTATCGGGACTCTAAAGGATTGAGAATTTTTTAGAATTGGTGGTCACAAATCTGATGAGGTCAAGGTTATCGAGACTCGAAAGGACCAAAATCGGCTTTTAAGAATTGATCTGATTTGCTTTACCAGAAACAGTCACAAACATGGTAGCGATCAAGAAATTTCTAGAACTAAGACTTCTCGACGGTGGCCTTCGACATTGTAGTTTTTATCTCTGAAGGATCTTAAAAAAGAGAAATGCATGGATGACAAAGAAAATTGAAAAGGTGAGGGAAAGTTATTAGTGAGAAAGAACATGAGGGAATCCAGGATTTGTGGGAATATATCCAATGCGGAGGTGGAAAGGTCGGACGGGAATATGGCCAGATGGTCTGGCAACACCTGAGGGGAGAGAGAAGCAAAGGAGGAAAAGGATGGTGGAAGATAGAAAAAACAAAGTTTTGAGGGGATTTGTAGTATTGGATAACAATTTATGAGTTAAGTTAAGAATATATGTGCCACATCATCCTCCACATGTGCTTGGAATATTGATTACATTTGCCACATCTGTGTCTAACTTGGTGACCATAATAGGGATGGCATAATTCTACTAATAACATAACATTAATGCTAGATTTAACTGTAAAAAAAAAACAATGATGATCGATCTACCCATTTCACAAACCTAAGTGGCTTATTTGCTCTTGTTCCTTTTTAAAATTTGTAATGGGTCTAGTTGCAAACAATTTCCTTAAAAATATAAGAGTGTTTGGGAATTTTGTATTTTTTTGTAGTCATTGATTAGTTGCAGATTTTTCTTACCAGTTTTTATAACAATATGGTGATGAAAAAATAATTATATTAAATATGTAGGGATATATGCATAATTGTGATAAAAGTTAATTTTGTGGTCAAACATGTTGACTTTTTGTCAACTTTGACCACAATTTTCTACCTTACCACTTAATATTTTTGGTCGATTCTTGCTTTGATGCTTTATTTTGTAGGTTGGAGAAGCGAACCATAGCATTAGAATGACATCGGGATGAGCGGAACAAAAAAATGGGAATGCAAAAGTCAAGGGAATTTATAATTGTAAGGCCTAGGCGCCACAATTCAAAAGCCTGCTGCTTGAAAAACGCACCCTAAAGGCCTAAGCGCCAGTTGAGGCCTAGGCCCCAGGCACCTACGAGCCTGGAGGCCTAGGCGCCCAAGCACCCCCTTCTGGGACCTAGGCGCCAGAGCATCCTCAAGCTTGGAGGCTTAGGCGACGAAGCACTCCTTCCTGAGGCCTAAACGCCAATTACCCAGGAAAGTGGTCCCCTACCTCATATTTGAGCCCAAGCTTGCTATTGGCTATGGATTTTTATTCAAATAGTTTGATGAATGAAAGAGATACCTCAAATGGGTAGAGGAACTTGAAACCTAGCAAAGGAAGAAAGCTTCATCTTCATTTTTTCATCCTAGAACTAGTTTTCCATATTCACCATAGTTAGTATTCTAGGCTTTTCTTGGTTTTTCTTTCTCACCATTGAAGCTAGCTTGGAGATGGCTTAGAGTACTCAAGGGGACTAGCTTGGAGACTTTGGATTCAAGACCTTCTAGTCATCTTGGGTTTATTCCTTCATCTTCCTTATAGTTTTTCATAGATGTTATTATGTTTATTCTCATGGTTATGTTTCACTTAGTTATGGAGTAGTTTTCTCTACAATTTCTATGGATGTAACTACTTGGATTAATTATGTTGAATGAATTTATGGTATGTGATGTTAGTCTTCTACTAAATATATGTGTATTCTTCTCTTTAATATTGTGTTAGCTAGTTGATGGCCACAATTAGTTACACTATAAATTGCCTCTAAACTCTTGGAAAAGATTAGAAGTAATTGGACTTAGGAGAAGAATTTAATGGCTATGGACTTATTGGAAAATTAGTCTAAGTCATTAGGTAAAGGTAAATTGAGCTCTAATGCCTCTTTTTAAGCTTGTAATTGGATGAAAATCCTTATTAAGTTTAGATTAGAGAGATTAATTTTTTTACTTGAAAAAGTAAGAATTTAATTGAATAACTTTATCAACATACATTGGAGATTAACCCACTCACCTAAGTTCACCAACAAATCAAGACAAGTAGTGAACCCATAGGAAATGTTCTTTCATAATTTGATAAAAATTACAATTTTTACATTGCGTACTTGTATTCTAGGTTAATAGTATTCCGTTTAGCTAAGTTTAGTCACTTGTTTAAGTTGCCTACATTTCCATCCAACTTTGATTGTTTAGCTAAAGTTTACTTTGAGTAGTGATACTTGCCAATCAATTTAATCAATTATCGTGGGAACGATACTCACTCACCTCATCTACATGTCCATCGTGAACTTGCAGGTTAGAGATTAAAAATCAACAATAAATTGAACAACGTTACAATTTTTCTTTAAAGTAATTACCAAATATCTTTCAAAACTATATGATGCTAACAATTAACATCTAATAATTAAAATTAAACTCTAACACTGAGAGATAAAGCTAAGCTCCAACATTTTTATTAAACGGAGCCATTTGTATATTCAAGCATCACGTGATGCTTGGGTGAGGAGGAAGTGTGGCTGAGGTGGCATGTGATGTGGCATAATTACCTATTTTAATACATAAGATTAAATTTAAAACTACACCGTTTAAGGAATAAAGATTCTTAAGTACAGTTTGAGGGGGACAACTCGGCTGAGAGAAGGGCTTGGATTGGCGGAGGATGCAGCGGGGCCAGGGGCAGGGGAAGGGGAAGTGGGTCAGTTGAACACGTTGTTTTCAGGCAATCGCATGTGCACACATGGCTCATTTTGGGCAGGCCACAAGCACAAGCACAAGCACGCCTCTCCTCTCTCCATCAAACTCAAAATCAACCAAGTTAGCCCACAATTCCACTGAAAGACCCGATCGGTAGAGCACACTTCTTCTCCGATTCTTCGGCTCCACAGCAAATCCATCGAATTGGGGGTAGAGGAAAATGAAGGAAAGCAGTGATGCTTTCGTCAGGGCCGATAAGATTGACCTCAAGAGCTTGGATGAGCAGCTGGAGAGACACCTCAACAGGGCCCTGACCATGGAGAAGAACAAGAACAAGGAGGAAGAAGGTCTTAATGCCGGAAAGCGCCGACACGACTGGGAGATCGACCCTTCCAAGCTCCTCATCAAGGGCGTCATTGCTCGTGGCACCTTTGGCACCGTCCATCGCGGCATCTACGACGGCCAGGATGTTGCCGGTCAGTGTCACCCCTTTCTGTTTAAATGGCTGTCTTCTCAAGTCACATGATTCATCGTTAAGAAGACAAAATTTTGGTGTTGTATAACTATTCAGTTCTAAGATTATTGATGTCCCAATTTGTTTAGATTTGGAAATAATAATTTTGTTCTCCTGTATGTTGAAGGAAAGAGTGAAAGATTCGCCTTGTTGTTAATTAGTACTTCAGCTCCCTTCCTGGTTCACTGAGCAGTTGATAGTTATTACACTGATCTGTTCCTTTAGGTCTTTGATTTCTCTATCAAAGCAGCATTGTAGAGATGCTTAACCGTTCTGTTTGTAGGAACTGTTTTACCTTCTTGATCTTGTGAAATCCGTGACTCAACTGTTGCTATGAATTGAAATGGATGGTGCCAACATTTTGGGTAATGCAGTCGGAAGAGAGAACTTTCATATGATCCAAGCTGATTGTTTTTACTACACAGGATATAAGAATATATTAAATCGTGAAAAGTGGAGGAATATAGTGCTAAATATTTTTCTTTTCCTTTTCCCTTTTTTGCTTAAAATGGTTAGAAGTAACATTGACATTTTGGTTATAGTTCAAAGATTCTTGTACTTATATTCTACAGGGGACATGTTATTTACTACATATTTAGTTTGCTTTAGTCGGCTTCTCCAACTTTTGAATTTACTAAATGACTGAGAAGTTGTGTTCATTTCCTTTTTCTTTGGTGGCATCTTTTATTTTCAGTGAAGTTGCTCGACTGGGGTGAAGAAGGCCAGAGAACGGAAGCTGAGGCTGCAGCACTGAGAGCAGCTTTTACACAAGAAGTTGCTGTGTGGCACAAGCTTGATCATCCTAATGTTACAAAGGTGGACACAGTTTTCTTATATCACATTCTTCATTCTGAATAAACATGATTTGTACTTGCACCATGCAAGCTTCCTAAAATCACTTCATCCTTGCCCCCAAACACCTTCATATGTATAGAAGTTTTCCTTGGATAATATGTGTTAGCTTGTAACTTGAAATTTCTGCCTATGATATGATTAACTGACTATGATAGATTGAATCCATTGGGCAATTGAGAAAGTACTTCAAAGTGTGACTTGTCAATGCTGCATGGTGAATTTGTCATCTAACAATATTTTTCCTGGTTTCATTTCTATGTTGAATTTGAAGCACTAAATGAGGATTATAGTCAGATGCCGTCTTATCGACTGTGGGCTCTGGTTGAGCTAAAGTTTGACTTTTCACACTCATGAATTGCAAGCAAAAGTTCAGGTGTATGAAGTATGAACATTTGCCCACTTAAAACTTCCGTCAATTGGTCAGTCTAATGACTGAGTTTTGCCAATAGGATTAGCAAGATGACATGGTGATTGAAATTAAGTGTCAAAATGAGTTTAGCCGGTACTACTAACAGACTCAGACATATGAACCTTGTCTGCCATGCTATGCTTACTATTGTAGTTGGCATTTCAGTTGCTAGATTTGTTTGCTGATATTTGGTTACAAATCCAGTTTATAGGGGCAGTAATGGGCTCATCTGCACAGCAAATACAAACTGAAGAAGGTCAAATGGCCGTGCCGAGCAACATCTGTTGTGTTGTTGTGGAATATCTTCCTGGGGGTGCCTTAAAGTCTTACCTCATAAAAAACTGCAGAAGGAAACTAGCTTTTAAAGTGGTTGTCCAACTTGCACTTGATCTTGCTAGAGGGTATCATACTTTTACCTTACAATTCATCTATCCAGAGGGATTAAAACTGAAAGTAAAATCCATTATGCTTTTGTAGGTTGAGTTATCTTCATGCTCAGAAGATTGTTCACAGAGATGTAAAGACAGAAAATATGTTGCTGGACAAGACACGTACTGTAAAAATTGCTGATTTTGGGGTTGCTCGAGTTGAGGCTTCAAACCCCAATGACATGACGGGAGAAACTGGAACACTGGGTTACATGGCGCCCGAGGTATGGAGTTCTATTCCCATTTTGTATTTTTCTCTAAATCATTTTCTGGCAGCACAAGAATAATGCACCAATCTTCTATCAATGTTCCTTTTATAAAAATCCGTCTTTGTCCTACTCTTTCCTCCTCTATCATCCAGAGTTAAACATTTACTGCATGTCTTTTGCTTTTTGAAGCTCCCTTTCAGTTGTGTTAAACTCATGTTGATGGTTGTTTTGTGTAAACTTGTATAAAAGTTAAGACAATGAGAACATTGGGACCTTAATTTTTATGCTTAGGAACTCATGAAATGGAAGGTTTACACAGGTTCTCAATGGCAACCCATATAACAGGAAATGCGATGTGTACAGTTTTGGCATATGCTTGTGGGAGATATATTGTTGTGACATGCCATATCCTGATCTTACCTTCTCAGAAGTTAGTGCAGCTGTAGTTCGGCAGGTATGCTAATTCCAGTACCTTGCTTTTTCTTCTGTAATTGTGAGTGAAGCACAATACCTTTGGTTTCACTGATCTTTCTTTTACGGTAAATACAGAATCTGAGACCAGAGATACCAAGGTGTTGTCCTAGTTCCTTAGTGAATGTAATGAAGCGATGCTGGGATGCTAGCCCTGAGAAACGGCCTGAAATGGAGGAGGTGGTTTCCTTGTTGGAGGCAATCGACACCTCAAGAGGAGGAGGTATGATTCCTGGTGATCAAGCTCAAGGTTGTCTTTGTTTTAGGAAGTATAGAGGTCCTTGAGTTAATCATGCCATTAGAAAGAGAATTAATTTGCCAGCGTCAGCTAAAAGTTTAATGACTTCTATTACGTGCTCCTCTTCCTCACCAGGATTAAAAGAAGTCCATTTAGCAAGATAAAGTTGAAATTGGTGATGGTCATTGTAGTTAGGAGTTGGGCTACATTAATACACTTTGCTCTGGCAAATGATGTAAATCTTATTCTTGTTTCCGCTGTTGTCTTTTGAACTCGTTAGTTACCAAAAAATGTGTTTCAATTATTTGCCAGCCTGTTTAGTTGAATTTCTGGGTTGGATAGTTGCTTGTGAATCATGGTTGAAGCAAGTTTGGTTCTTCTATATCATACCCTTTGACTGGTTAAATGTACCAGGGCCAAACCTTGTGTAGATTAGGCCATGAGGGTAATATAAAGTTAGGGAGCAAAATATTACAACAAAACAACTGAAACACTTGTAGATATATGTGTTTGAATATATTTTTACATATATTTTTATTATACGTGGTTTCTTTGGAGTTTGGATATGGATTAATGAGCTTAAACATATACACATGAATTTTTGTGTTTGAGCATTTGTCTTCATCGAACAGTAACACCATTTGTGCTTGACCTCAATCATAATCGACCGAATTCGAGCTTAATACCAATGATGAAGAAGAAGGAAACGAGAAACCGAGGGTTCAATGCAAAAAGATGACATGGTTTTCCAGATAAAGAATCTTCAAGCAGGGCATTGATATGGTGGAGGAGACCCAAAATAGGTGGAAAAACACTACAAGATAGGTGAAAAAAAAAATCTGCATATTGGGTGGCTTCTCTAGAAGGTCTGAGCTGCAAGGCTATCATGTGCCACCAATGCATGTGTTGTTTGCTTAAATTGATTTTCAAAAATTAAGTGAACTTTTTATTGATTTCTATTTTTTTTTCTTTTCAAGCTATATATGGAAAATAAAATTGCATAAAAATTTAATTATTTTCTAGAAAACTAGTATTAGCTTAATTCAGACTTACCTATTGAAGTTTTACAGCCCACTCGTACACCTGACCCTGCGTTTTTAACACCACATTCTGGCAATGAAGTAGTCAACATGCTCTCTGATTTTTTCTTTTTTAATTTTTACTGTTAACACACTCTCTAATTTTTTTTTTAATTTTTACAATCAATTGATATTTAAAAGATACTATTTTGCAATTATAAAAAAATTGATAATTTAAAATGTCAATTAACTTTAAAAAAATATTTAAGAGATTTAAACTCCTGAAAGATGCATATATTACTCCCTTTGTCCCCAAACTTTTATTTTATTTATTTTCAGCAATTAATCTAAGATTTTTTATTTTTAATATTTTAATATATAAATAAAAAATCCTATATATGAATGATAAATCAGAACATACAGTTTCTAAATATATATATTTTTTATTTTTTTAATAAACAATAATATAAATAAATTCAAGTCAAAATACAACAGAAAGTTAAATAAAGCAGATGTTTTGGGATTGAGGGAGTATATAGTTTAAATTAGGATTTTTAAAGTTGTTGGACTGCGTAAAAGAAGCAGTGATAAGGTGTAGTTTCTTAAAATAAGCAAAAAATTATAGATAGCCAAACCAAATAAGTCATAGGTTTTGTACTTTTCCATTGAGAAATTGTGGAAGCAGCCAATAGTCAACATAGTTATGATAATTTACTGCTTGAGGAAAATAAATATAATTAAAAAAATAGATTAAATAATGAATTATTTAGTGAATAGTTTTTATTTTTAGTGATTATTCACTTAAGTTGCATACTACTTGAAATTTTATACTTTAAAAAGTCCAAAAAATTTTTTAAAATATTTTTTATTGATTTTTTTTCTACTGGTCTAGATATGTAAAAGAATTCATGAAAAATTAATTATTTACTAACAAAATTTTATTAAAGTCATTATTAGGTGGATATAATATTAAATTTTAAATGAGATTAATTATATGTAAAAATAAATAAAAATATTAAATAACAACTTATTTAATGTATAAAAAGCAATTAGGCAAAAAAGGCAAATTAACCACTGTAGTTTTCACTATAGATAAATTAACTATTATAATTTTTTTTGTGCTTAAATCAACTACGGGCATTTTCATATGAGCCGTCACCACTATCAAAATGGTCAAGTTGTATGATGATGTGGGACATTTTACTGAAATGACAATAGATATGACATGCATGCGTGGAAGAAATGGGATAAAAGTTTCAGAAACACATATTTTGTGGAAAATTTGTTATAAAAGAAACGGTTCAAGAGCTAGAGATGTAGTTTGACACAATTCAAAGCCCCACCCAAAACCCCCTATGATTGCCTTCTTTCCAGCCACTAGAGGCCGCCATCAGGCGGGGATTACAAACTAGTAATCAGTGACCATGTTCCTATCGTTCCCATGGATGCCAGCATGAGCAACACCATTATCTGGAAGCACCGGTACCTCGAGCTAAGGAGCTTTCTGGCCATTTAGCTGTTGAATGGCACTAGGGGCATGGGGGATAGGGATTTGGTTCCTCAGCCTTCATTCAGTGGCGGATCCAAGAATTCAAGCTTGGGGGGGCCTTCATTTGATCTTTTCCCATCCAGAAATTGTTTGTAATTCATCAAAAGAACCATATGTTGAAAATTTGATTTAGAGTTTCAAATAAGCACATAACCACTAGCAGGGGCGGAACTAGCTTGGGGCAGGGAGGTGCCACTGCCCCCCAAGAATTTGTAAGTTTTTAAATATAAGGTACTAAGTTAGCCATTTTGTGAGAAACTAAGGGCCTGTTAAGTGTTTTGCCCCCCGAACTGGCTGAAGAATATAAAAGGGTAAATAGAGAAAACAGTTCTATATCTTTGCTTTTCATCACAAATTTTCACCTAACCTTTGACACATTGCATATCCATCTCAAACACTGCCACCTGAGACTTTTGTGAGTTTTTAAATATAAGGTACTAGGTTGGCCATTTTGGAAGAAATTAAGGACCAGTTATCTGTTTTATCCCAACAAATTGGCTGAAGAATATAAAAGAGTAAATAGCGTAAAAAGTGCTAAATCTTTACTTTTCATTGCAAATTTATACCTAACATCTGAAATATTGCATATTCATCCCACAACATTCTCTTTCAATAGCTTTATGTTTCTCTCTCCTCTCTAGGTTACTTCGGTGATAATTAATCAAAACAAAATAATTATTTTACTAATTTTTATTTAGAATAGATATTATTTTAATACCATATACACCTAATAATTATTTAAATAACTTTTTATAAAATTTAATTTTTATAAATAATTATTTAAATAAATTTTTTCTTTTAGGTTTTAGTCGTCGCCCGTCTCACCTTTGCTTTGCCCCTAGCCCCCACGAGCCTAAAATCCTGGGTCCGCCACTGACCACTAGCTAATTTAAGGTTTAACTCGGACTTAGATAACAACAATTGGTGCTTGAGACTTTAGGGCTATTTATGAGCAATACTTGCTCTACAAATCCTGGTAATCCACAATCTCCAACATTATTGTGGTTATCGGAATTTTTCTCAAAATCTATTACTCCCTCTGTCTCATAAAACCTGTCCTCTTTGATAATGTACGCAAATTAAAACTTCTCTACTTTTTACTTTTTTCTTTTAATATAAAACTATTAGTTTATTTATTTTTATATAAAGTACATTTACTTATCTACTTTTTAATGAGCCCTACGTACTTTTACTCTTTAACTTTCTCAACTTTCTCTTCTTTCAATAAATGATATATATATATAATAATAAAAAAGTTACCTTATTTGGAAAGATAGAAAGGGGATAACTATTTTGAAACTGCTAAAAAAGAAATAGAAGCCAACTATTGTGAAACGGATGGAGTATATTTTAGGGATCAAATATGCATTTTACCTTTAAATCAGCCACACAATCATCATATATAACAGAATATTTTACAAAGAAATAAAATATTTTCTTCATTAGTCATTAAAATGAAGGATTTATCATGCATCGAAAATATTACTAGTAGTCATTTAAATAGAAACATTGATAATGAATTTAATTGCAAAAAAATTCATTCACTATAACAATTACTACTATAGTAAGTGATTGGCCCTTTTGCATAACAACATGGATTAATTTTAAGAGCAAAAGATAATCGTGAATATACAAGTCCTAATAGCCTTCAACGCTGGCCAGAGCCTTGTATGCGCCCGTCAAACCCTTGCAAAAACTCATTCTGCGCTCCAACCTTGACTTGACTGACATAATCAATTAGTACGGTACGAAGGAACAATTATAGTTTATCCCTCGTGTTCACGTGAAATTACACTTTATCATATTCTATTTCAGAAATATACAGTAATTTTAACATGTATATTTTTTTTAATAATTAACAGATATTTTAAATTATCAGTTTTTTTATATTTTTTTAAAAAATATTTTTTAAATATCAATTAATTATAAAAAAATACTATAAAGATTGAAATTACTTGAAGATGACAACCATATGGTTTAAATTAAGATTTCAGAAGTTGTTGTTGTACAGTATTAAAAAAAGGNGGTAAAGTGTATATTTTTGAAACAGAAGGGAGTAAAGTGATATTTTACCTAAACCTTAGGTGGAAATTGTAATTAACCCTAGTATGAATATCAGTGTTGTTGTTTTTTTAAGCATTCTAATTAAAATAAAAATGATGGCCTTTCACACAAACATCATATTGTTACAGGCATCAGAGCATATTACATTCATGAAATTAATTCTAACGGCAATGCATAATTATAAATAGAATAATCCAAAATTAATCTAAAATAGCTTATTTTTATTTTTATATTTATTTATTTTATTTAAATGCTAATATTATGTAAATGTAATAATCAATTGAAAATACAATTTTTATAATCTTACTAAATTTTTATGGATTTTTTAAGTTTTAGTCATTAAAAAAAATTCATAAAAATTTAATAAGATCATGAAAATTTATTTTCAAATGAATTATTTTAAATAAAATTGATTTGAGATAAAAAAAATTAAAAATTAATTATTTTATATTAAATTAATTTAAGTTAAAACAAATTAAGTATAATAGTCTTCAACCCTGCCCCAGGGCCTCGCAGCATCCTCCATGTCAGGCCTCGCAAATAATAACTGAATTCAAGTTTGATTCCTCTCTAAGCATATTCGTCTTTTTTGTATACCCTGTTTGTTTCTCCGTCTATATTTCTTCTCGTGCTAATCCCATATTATTATGAAATGAAGTTGGAACATTTGAATTGATGATCCCTAAGCTGATTGCCGTGTTAATTGCAGCACTAAATGGAAGGAAATTAATCGAGTAGAAACTACGCCAAGGGAAGAAACAGCAGCTCCCGGACCCGGTGGGAAGTGGGGACAGAAGAAAACGCAAGTTTCAGTTCCCTTTTGACTTAGAGAGTCTCCACTAAGAATCTCTTCTTCTCCAAAAAAAAAAAAAAAACCGTGTCATCTGTTTCACGGCTTTCCCAACACCACCCGAAAAACTGAAGCATCATTCAATTCTCTATTATTCTCTCTTCTCTAGGATCCCTACAGATTGATTGAACCCAACACCAACACCAACACCAACACCAACTTAATCATGCTTTTCTTCTGAACATTCTGGGAACTGACAGTGACTAGAAACCAAAAAAACCCAGTTAAGATGGGGTTGGAGCTAGCCATCTCACTGGTTCTGCTGCTTGTGGGGATTGCAATTCTGGTGGGGATTCACATCTGGATTGTTAGGAGGGCCTTCAGGAGAAGAGACGAGGAGGAGCAAGCAGTTGTTGGGGATGATGCTGATGTTGAGATGATAATCAGCAGAGAGGTGAAGAAGATGATGATGAGCATGAGCGTGGAAGAGCTCAAGGCTCTGCCCTGCTTCGACTATAAAGATGGAGGGGCGGCAGAATCGTGTGTGGTTTGTTTGGAGGAATTGAGGGTCGGTGAGAGTTGTAAGGTGTTGCCAAATTGCAGGCATAGCTTCCATTGTTTCTGCATAGACTCATGGTTGATGATGACTCCCTTCTGTCCTGTCTGCAGAACTTGTGTTCATCTCCAGAAAGTTGCTCAGGTTTTGGACCCCCAGTTGCAGGAGATTGGTAGCGTAAATGTTCACTGATCTGATATCTTCTCCGCCTTTCTCTTAATCTCTCCAATTTCTTTCTTTCTTTCTTTCTTTCTTTCTTCTTCTTCTTCTTCTTCTTCTTCTTCTTGTTTTCTCATATTGGTGGACTGGATCATGAATTGTTAAGTTTAGGAGGACATCCATCTTTTGATCTCGTAAATTTTCTCATATGTATGAGTAATTTCAGGGGAAGATCGAGTTATAGTTTGCCAAAGCAATATGCATGGAACAACAGTAAACAAGAAGGAAATTAAGTTCCGTCAATTAATTAGGGCGCTAGTCGCTAGATCAGTTTATGAATCAGAGAAATGAACAGTATTGGGAAACTCAAGTTGATTTGCTCCGTAATACTATCATTCATCCAGTCCCCTACAAAAAAAAAAAAACAACTTTTGGCCCTTAAACTCGTTTGACCCGGAGAGTTTACCCCTTAAACATCAATTTTAGTCCATATTGCCTCCTGAGCTTGCAAATTGGTGCACTTTACCCTCATGCACAACACCTGATAGTGGGAAAATTAACGCCGTTTCTCACCGTTAACACTCATTTTCCACCTCTTTTATGATATTGAACCTTTGATTTCATAATGGATTTGGGTTCATCTCATTAGTCTATCCACTGATTCCAATTTATGATGTTGGGGGCTCAAATCCAACATCTAAACCTGTTCCTCTCCCCTGCTCCCATTTCACAGTCCAATTCCTCCATTTTCCTTCTTACCTCCACTCTCATCAATTCACNGCTTCAACCTCTGTCTCCTCTTCAACTACTCCGCCAATCCTCTCCTCGATGACTTCTGTTCTTATCTCGCCAACCATGGCTTGGCCACAATGCCCACAACAACTTCCACAGCTGGTACGACTGACGCCTTCCTCCTGTTCTTTGCTCACCAACCACGGCTTCTCCTAGAGCTTCAAAATCAATGGCAAAGCTCTATCTCGACTTATACTCTCTTCCTTCTTTACCAATATCGGAGAAGAAGCACATGGGAATGGGATTAACCATCGGGATCTCAACTTCATCTCTAAATCTAGTTTTCTATATCAAGAAAGCAGATACGATTGAGGATTGGAACTGGAAATTGGACCGCAGTGGTACAACTACAAAGACCCCAAGCAAACGACCAATAACTTCTCTATTAAATTGCTACTTGGACATGGCGGATTCAGGAAGATGTGCAAACGAACCTTGCTGAATTCGAAGACCTAAATCACGGTGAAACGAATCTCCTACAAATCCAAGCAAGGATTGCACTAATTTGTATCTAAAGTCTCCAGCATCGGAACCTGGTTCAGTTACTGGGATGTTGCTGAAGAGGGGATCTTTTTCTTGTCCATGTTTTCATGGCCAATTGAAGCTTGATAGGTTCATTTTGAAAGAACCTTAATCCATCATTTTGAAGGAAAGGAACCTAAATCCATCATGAATTTTCATTAGAGGTTCAAGATCATAAAAGATGTGGCAACTCGAGAGTTAACAGTCCATCGTCATGGCGAGAAGCGGCGTCAAGTTTTCTGTTGTCACGTGATGAGCATGAGAACCAAAGGGGGTAAAGTGCAACAAATTTGCAAGTTCAAGGGCCGAAAGTGCATCTAGGCCAGAAAATTACTTCTATCATTCTTTTGTGCCATACCAAAATAATTCTGTCCCACGTAGAAGATTAAAAATTCCAATTCAGGATCGGCCCGTTAATGACAGTAGAATTAATGCATTAAAATATAAGTGATGACAAGTACTCCTGGCCTAATCCAAATTAAGACAAGGAAAATGTTGTACTCTTTGTGTGGACATAGGGGCATAGAGATGGAATAGTGGCGGCTCGTATGTCTTGGCCATTGTGTTCCCAAGAGTCAAATCTGTTTAATTTTTTGTATCACGCCGGTCTGTGGGGCCAATACGTATCTGAAGACAAGACGGTTGCCTTCCTAGTTCCTATTCGTTTCGGCCTGTATCACCCAACCAAGCCTAGCGAGTCAACAGAGCTATTTACACCGATTTATTAATCTTATACAGTTGGAGCTACCGCCGCCTACCGGTAGTGTCCGACATGTTTTTTTTNCTGAACAGATTTTACGTGAATGAAATTGTCTTGCTCAACCCTTTCCAGGATTTCTTGTGAACTTAATCTCCCAAGTCCCAACAAGCTGCCATTATTATCTATTTTCAGTTCTGCTTCAGGGTCCTGGAACACAAGAAGCCCAACTAGTTTTCCTGATAGCTCTATCATGGTAATCGTATGATCTTGTCCACAGCTGCATCTAGTTCATCCACATTCCTTCTCAGATACTTTAGGGGTGCTGCTTGATTGTGGATGCCTTTCATCTCCTCATTTAAACTGAGACAAGAATTTATAAAACGGTTTCCCCGTAGATGCGGCGACAAGTGCAGATTCTTGTTATTTGTAACTCACTTAAAATCAGGTATAATTATTTTTTTTCCAACTCAAATATACCACTTATAGTTTTAAATTAGTCAAATTGACCACTAGAAGAATACAGGACTCTTTGTAAATAATACTGATATTTTGAAATAGAGTTTTTTAAAATTATAGGATTTGCAAATTCATTGTTTGACCAATGACTTAAGGATTTGTGGCTTAGGCTTAGCTGCTCTGTCACCCATTTCCGCCTCTTTGAAGTTTGAACCAGTTTCATGCGTCAACAGCTGCCGACAAGACAAGAAGATAGTGGCAGAGGCAGTAGACATTGATGGGGCTGTCTGAGGCAGGGACGAAACAAACGTGCTGCGGCTGGAGGCAATTTAAATCGCGCTGGACTCTCGGCTCTCTGCCTCTCCTCCTGCTATTCAGCATTGATCAGAGGGGGGGCCATCGGCGGCGGCGCACCAGTTGGCTTCGATGCTCCTTTGTGCCTCTAGAGCGAGCAACGTTGACGGCGTCGGGGTTTTGGGGAGTCAGAATCTATAGCAGCTCTGTGGTGGTGGATTTTGCGGTTTTGGACCCCCGTCCTCCAATTGACGGCCGAAGGAGGCAGGAGGCTGGCTGGGCAATGTTCTGAGTTTGGCCGTACCGGAACTGGGATGCAGCGGCTGGGATGTTTGATCCGACTCGAGATAATTTTCTTGATAAAGTTCCCTTTTGTGGAAATAGTTTCAGAAATGTCGCTTCTTTGAAAATAATTTCTGAAAAATTATGACAAAATGTACTACTCGGCGTATCTACCGCCGTCTCCCAGTGACACGCTTCTTCTTTTCTTCTTTTCCATCCACCGCCGTCTAGAAATGTCAGCATCCTCTTTTATTTTCTTCCTTCTCTGTCTTTTTTATTTACCACCGTCCCATATCCTCAGTTTGTTTATCTACCGCCGTTTCTCCCCCAAATTAGCTACCTACCGTCGTCTGTCTCATCGTTTGCTATCTACCTTGGTTTCCAACACGGGGTTATCTACCATCGTTTCTGGACATGTTTTATCTACCGCCATCTCCCCATAGCCCCAGAGGCTTACTACCACCGTCTCCTCATGGTTCCTGCAGGTTTACGACCACTGTCTCCTCATGGTCCCCATAGGCTTACTACCGCCGTCTCCCCATGGTACCCATAGGCTTACTACCGCCCTCTTCCATGATTTGGGCAATCCCACAACTGTCATCCTTCTATCTCCTACGCGTTCAAAGAAGGATTGCTACCTTTGTCCATCTCCTATGCTTTCAACGAAAGGATTGCTACTGCCGTCCGTTCCCTTTCCATCATCTCGGTACGTCAACCTTTCTAATTTTATCTCAATACCATCGTTCCTTAGCCATTGTCTTGGTATCTGGTAATACCCATCCTAAGAATTTGGCCCCTGTTGGATATCATATTGCTTTAAAATAATACCCATTAAGGGTTTTAGATCCAATCCAACATAATTATACCCACAGCCTTGTACACATTGGAAGTGAGACCATAAAAGGACAACTATCCCAACTCGTATCCTCATTCAAGATGTATTTGTGTGACGGACCTCATTTCCAAGCATCTAGGTCGCATACCAAAGTAAGTGTATCATTATTTGGCGCCCACCGTTCTTTATATATGAGTACACCCTTGTACCCCATCACTCCTGGAAAGAAGGTACAACATTGGATCTTCTTGACAAGGTGACAAACATAGCCCTCCCTATCGATGAAGTAGAAGGCAATACCTCAGCATCAACATTCCCAAGCTATACCCTCGACACTAGGGATGGTAATGTTGACCTTCTTTCTCACTAGAAGGAGTTACTACAAGGGGTCACTTACCCTATAAGAGAAGAGTTTGAAAACATGAATGCACAACTCACAAGCAAGTTGGATTCAATCACCGCAATCATGGCCAAGTATTTTGTATAGCCTCCCTTACAAATGGAAACACCACCCATACCTTGGAGCCATTGGCATCACCCATATGCACAAGGAATCCAGTCAATTAGTGACCGCATAAGCCTTTGAACGCAAATCCAAAGCCAGATAAGAGGCCTCCATAGTATCCCTTTCCTTAATGTTGGTGTTATGAGATATGGGGGGCATGCCCTACCACCACTTTAAACCTTGCCACCATCAACAGTACCATTACCTCACCAACTCGTATCCCCATTCAAGCACATGACCATCCCATCAACCCAAGAAATGCCTTATGCAATTGTTTTGCCAATAATTATGCGCCGCCAAGACATCCTTTCCCATTGGGGGAATGGGCTACAATTTCACCACCTAATTATCTCAACCACTAATCCCAGAAGCCTTTCTTGGAGGCAAGAGTCAGTTGGCTTACACTTATTATTTTTAGACCGATATAACATATCAAAGTGTCTATCCATAACCAACAATCATGCCAGTCGCTAATATGCCCCCATTGGCACAACAAGCTTATATCGCATCACTTTAGCAACCTATGGCTAGTACATCAAACCCAGCTACAACAATAACACTTCAAGCTACTCAAAACACTATTGCTCAAATGCAACAATAGATACAAGCTCTCACTGGGAATAGCCCAAGGAAATAAGGATGACATTTCTTCACTGCTAAACTCATGAACGAGCCGATGTAAAAAAAAAAATGAACATTCCTTACTTTGAACCATATGATGGAACGAGAGACCCTATAGATCACTTAAGTCATTATGAGAATATGATGACCCTAGCGGGATTCCCAGACGTAACTATATGTCAAGCCTTTCTAACAACACTAATAGGAGATGCCCAGACGTTGTATTTTGGCTTTGAAGCAGATTCAATAAGTTCATACGATGACGTCAATAAAGCCTTTACAGACTAATTCCTTGGGAGAAAGGCTTGTACATGAGTTCTAACTCACATTTTTACTATGAAACAAAACAAAGAAAAGTCTCTAAGAAGTTATGTTGATTGCTTCAGTAAAGAAGCATTAAAAGTGCTTAATTTGGCTAAGACTGAATTTGTACTATTAATGGTCAGGGGACTTCAATCAGATTCAGAATTTGCCAAGAAATTAGCTAAAAGGCCCACAAAGAAGAGGCATGAGTTCTTGCAAAAAGTCTTAGAGTTCATGAATGCTGATGACATTGTTGCGCTAAGCATGGAACAGCGCCAAAGAGAGTCCAAACTGCCATATTACCAAGGGCCATTTAAAAGACAATGACATGAGGGAAGAGTGTGGCAGCACGATAATTTTCCTTAGAGAGAACATAAAAATGAAAGTCAAGATAGACCAAAATTCACGCTACTCATAGCTCTCAGATCTGTTATCCTTCATGCCATTTAAGATAAAAAATACCTTAAGTGGCCAAAAGCCAAAAAGGGTGAGCAAATAGGTCCTAAGGCAACCCCTTACTGTAAATTTCACAAGATAGTGGCACATGAGACGGACAATCAAAAACTGCTCCAGGGAAGAAATTGAATAGCTGATCAAGGAAGGGAAACTCAACAAATACATTAGGTGTTATAGTGATCAGAACAGTGATGCTTGCAAAAGCAACACCAAATATAAGAAGAAAGATGATGACTGTGATAAAGATGGCCAAGGTAGAGGAAAAAATGATCATTATAACAACAAGCCAATGAAGGCGACAATCCACCACCTAGTCAACAAGGTTATCTTTGAAGGAGGGAAGGAACATGTTGCCCCAAGTTAATCAATTACTCCTAGGATTTTGGGACTTATTGTGGATGATGTGATAGCAACGCACAGAGTCAAAAAAATTTCTGTTGGATACTAGAGAACCATTAACATTTAGAGTACTATTGAAAGGATGACATTCAACGAAACATGGATTAAGCCACATCCTCATCAAATTAAAGGGATAGGAAATGAGTCTCTCCTAATGGTTGGGGAAGTAGTACTCTCAGTAACATTTGGAGACAGAATAAGAAAAGAAATGACAAGGATGGTCAAGTTCAAAATCGTTGATGCACTTGTAATTTACAAATTGGTTGATTGGCTTTTACATCATGCAAGACTTTGATATCCATGTCAGGCCTAAAATGTTGGAAATTACACTTCTCACCAAAGAAGAAATGACAGTCATCTCCCCAAGCATAGCTGAAACAATTTCGGCAATCACCATGCAGCACCATCCTAATGCTTTAGATGCAAAGAACCAAAAGAATGAGAAAAGTGGAACGCATGTGGAAACAATAAAAAAGATCATCCTCGATGACTCAGACCTTAGCACGAAGTCCAAGATTGGAACCACCCTGGGAAAAAAGAAAGAAAAAGAATTGATCACTTTTCTCAAAGACAATTGTGATATCTTCGCTTGGTCGACTAAATATGTGCCAGTAATTAACCCAGAGACCATTACTCATAAGCTCAACATCATGCTAGGAAGGCACCTGATCCAATAGAAGAAGAGGAACCTTGGACTAGAAAGGAAAACAGCTGCTAAGGCGGAGATAGAAAAGATCCTAGCTGTTGGCTTTATTAGGAAAGTTAAGTATCCAGATTGGGTCTGTAATGTTATAATGGTTCCAAAAACCACCGGTGGATGGTGAATGTATAATGACTTTTTTTATCTTAATGAAGCATGCACTAAAGATTGCTACCCCTTGCCTCAAATTGATGCCATGGTTAACGTCTCGACATCTTATGAAATGCTTAGCTTTATGGATGCCTTTAGCGGCTATAACCAAATCCACATGCATCTGGATTCACACTACCTTCATAACAGACCAAGGCTTATTTTGCTTTAGTAGAATGCCTTTCTGCCCTTAAAAACATTGAAGCCACCTATAAGAAACTCATGAACAAAATCTTCAAAAAGCAAATTGGTAGAAATATTGAGGTTTATATAGATTACTTGCTTGTTAAAAGCAAACGGAGACAAGATCATATTGTCGATCTAAAAGAGACATTCCAATTCCTTATGAAAATAGAAGATGAAACTCAATCCAGCCAAATGCGCATTTAGAGTTAGTTTAGGAAAATTTTTAGGCTACATGGCCACTCATCGAGGCATTAAGGCTAACCCAGAAAAAGTAAAAGCAATTCTTGACATGGCTCCACCCAAGCACATTAAAAAAAGCAACCAAGTTTGTAATTGGATTGTGACTGTTGGGGTTGAGCATGGTTGGGTTTTTGTTGGAAATGAACCAACTTGAAATCCATGGTTCTACCAAAATCTAACTTAACCCGAGAATCAATAATTGAAAGGAACCAAAATTATGAGTCTGGTTTTTTCAACTCATGTTCTCGGTTCTTTTTTTATGCATCAAATATTTGTAATAGCTATAAAATCCAATAAAATTTTATCCAAAATAAAATTGAAGAGTAGAAATAACTAGATATGTCAACATTTTCTCTATATTAAGAAATATCTAGCATAATCACCACTACATATTTAATTAGCACAATTTAGAAAGAGTGACCTTTTAAGTTGCAAAGTCCATTAAGGAGAAAATTATCATATGTTTTAATTTACAAAAACATCCTCACAATATAGTTTAAATAAATGAATATATGTGTTAATATGTAATATTATAAATCTTGTAATATAATTAAACATAAACTTTTGGTGCTAAGTTCCACATTAGTTTGATTCCACATGGAATCAGAACCAACTCGAGAACCACTTGACTTTTTCAGCAGTAGAACCAACTCATAACACATCATCAAATTTTGCCCACATTAAATTAACTCTGTAGAGATGGTTCACCTATAGTGATTAGTGTGAGTTTATGACTTAAACATGGGTTAGTTTTTACTTCTTTTATGGGTTGACTAGCCAAGAAATGAATTCATTATGGGCAAGAAGTTGAGACCCAATTAAAAAGAGAGCACAATTTAAATCAATAAATCACGTAGATGATTTATAACCTTTAATTATCATTATATTTTTGTCTATAATTTATTAACAATTTTTTTTGGTCCTTAACCTATTAGAAATAGTTCATTTTAGTTCTAAATATATTAAAAACATTATATTTTAGTTCTAGTTAGACGAAATTTGTTAACTCGATGTATTTATTTGATAACAATTTTTTATATTATAATTCAAATTATTTGGTAACTGTATTACTGTTAATAAATTAAACTTATTTCATTCACGGAAAAAAACTACTTATTTAAATTGTCCATTAACTATCAAAAAATTATTAAATAGTTAAAATCTACTGGAACACAATTACCAAATATTTAAATTAGGATTTCAAAAGTTTGTACCACACAACTATTCTAAATTAGTGCTTGCCAAATAGTGAGGGGGACCAAAATGAAAAAAAAAATTAATAAGTTTAAGACCAAAATGAAACAATCAATACGTTAGGGATTAACATAGAAAGAGAATTAAAGGTTGTGGACTATTTTCAAATTTATCTCAATTTAAACGAATAGGGAATGTCGGAGTACATTGCATAAATGGTCTATAACCTTTATTTATTATTTCAATTTAATCATTAATCTATTGAATGTTCTATTTTGGTCCGTAACCTATTAAAATTGTTTCATTTTGGTCTCTTACCAGATGAAATTCATTAACTTAGAATAATTTTCTAACACAAAATTTTAAAATTCTAATTTAAATATTTGGTAACTGTCTTGCGGTAAATTTAAACAGTTTATTATTGTTGAATTTGTTCCTTGATTAAGTGGTTAATTTTGATTATTACAAAATAAAGTTAGTTTATCTTTTTAAATGTTTTATCTCTTGGATTAAATGAGTTTGAGTTTTCTTTAAGAAAGGAAAAATGCATTTTGATATAGTACTTCACTCAAGTTTGATTTCTCAAATGTTTTATATCAAATGTTTGAAGTAAGTTGATTTGGTGTTAAAATGAGTTAGTAATCTATGAAAATTGGCAATATAGTGTGATCATATGCATTGAAAGTAAAAACAACGAGTTAAAAATGTCCAACAAATTGGTTTGCATGTTTATTTTTGCACCCGAGACATTTTAGCTCCAGGAATTCACAAAGCAACAGGTTGATTTCTGAAGATAGAATCGTTTTAGCTCATAGAAGTCAAAATCAACTGGTTAGAAGTGAAACAACCAGTTACAAAGTGTCAGAAACGTCTTCTGCGCGAGAATGCATATCAGAAATCTTTGAAATTTCAAATCTAATACGTTCCAACTCAGCTGCCACATAGATTTCACACCTAACCAGTCATAGATTACGCCATCTAGGCGTTAGAGCTCAAACTGGATTTTTGGTTTGAAACACATTTTTCAACCAGTTGAAATATTCCAACCGGGTAGAATTAATAGACAAAGGTGAAAAACTGTCAAATTTGATAGCAGCGGTCACCAAAATTCTAAGGGTGTCTCCAAACCTTATTTGCAGGATTTCAATGTCCCTTTTGCACCTAAATGGATATAAAAATAGGGAAAAACATATTGGAAAGAACTTTTAGCAACTAGAAAATAGAATTCACCATCTAAGAGCTCAAATTTGAATATTACCAAGAACTTGTGCTTTCATTTACTAATCTAGTTTGAGTGATTCCATTGTTCTTACCACTTGTAACCACGAAATTACTGAGTTTATCTTGAATGTTTGAGTGATTTCCTTATAAAGGAAAGAGAGTTAGAAAGGTTTCTAGTTAGCCTTTGGTAAAACTAGTGAGAGGTTAAGGTAGAAGGAACTACCAAAGGAGTGTGTGCGCTCTTGTATATTATTATGTACCTTTGTGTTTGATAGTGGAGAAGAAACTCTCAAGTGGTGAACTTGAGAATATAAGTAGGCTTTCAAGAGGAGAGACCAAACCTCCATAAAAATTTCCTTGTGCAACATTCTCTCATTCTTTATATACTTGATCATTGGTTGATTTCTTATGCTTCCTATCTTGGTTGAACTTGTTTGTTTTTAAAAGTACTTTAAAGGTAATTTTCAAAGCAAAATTAAGGTGGATTGTGGTAGTCATTTTCTGGTTAGAATAAGGTTATTTATTGCTCATTGAATTGAATTTTAGTTTGAGGGTTTAAGAACCCATTTTCGGTTTGCTTTGGAACTCAATCAAGTTACCCCTTATTGGTTACACTTGGGATAACAATTATTTTTTTTACATTAAATAGGTAATTTAAATTAGTAGTTTTTTCTTCTTAAATGAAATAATTTCAATTTATAGAAAGAAAAATAAAAAGTGATTTAAATTTTTCATTAACTATAAAAAATTATTATACATATTAAATTTATTGTAAGACAGTTAGCAGATAGGTTAAATTATGATCTAGAAGGTTGTCATTAGACAAATATTTTGAGTTAACATATTTCACCTAGTGGAGATCAAAACGAAATGTTTTTAACAGATTTAGGACTAAATTGAAACGTTACTAATAGGTTTCGGATCAAAATAGAACATTCAATAGGTTAAGGACTAAAACGAAACAATTGTTAAAGGTTAGGGATCATTCGTGCAGTTTACTTGAGAATGTCATCCTTCGTCATAAGTGGTGAGCGCTAGGTCGACTTGACCCGGGATTGGCCGGGCCTGGTTCTAGGTCTGGGAGGAATGGGCACAAACCTGTTTCAAGCGGTCCGGTCTCGGCCGGTCTTGGGTGGGTTTTAGGTTCTTCCAGGTTTTTTTTTTTGTAAAATAAATGACTTAATTTTCTATTTAATATTTTTTTAAAAGAAAAATACCACCTCCAAAATAATTTTATCAAGTAAAAAAACCAAATGACACTCACAAATAACTGGAAATGGGCTTTATATAATGAAATGGTGAAACATTTGAAAAATTACCGAAAATTGAAACCTATGATTTGTGCTTAATAATACAGTTAGATTAAATACAAACTAAATGTAATAAGGAAAAAAAAAATTCAAGCCTTATCATCGATACTACCCCATTATCAGAGCTGTTTTGGTTTTAGTTCTGAAGTGTTATGAGGCTCTAATCTCTATTGTATACGCATACTTCCACCACCTTCGGCATCAACCTTGACTGTTTCTCTAATATTACATTTTTTCCTACACTAAACGCTGCCTCAAATGTCATAGTAAAGACTGAAATGGCAAAAATCTCTTGTGCAATTATCAATAATATCAGAACCTTGTTCTCTTTTGTTTCCACCACTTTAATATATCAATGTCGCTTAGCTTGAATGATGTGTTGAGGTAGCCATCGACCTTAGCTAAACCCGAAGTTGTCGGTTGGGGATGTTTGATTATTTGAAGGGCCAAGTTGAATCTTGATGAGATTTATCTCCTAGGAGACTTGGTTTGAGGAACATAGAATCTTACCTTATCTGAAAGTCTCTCATAATATAACTTGTACAAAGAATGCAAGTACTCGAAAGTAGTAGCAGACATATCCAAAACATTTATGTGAGACATTTCTAAATAACTATGATAAATCCCTTTAAGCAATGTGGTCATGCCTGTTATTTTCACATATGGATCAAGCAAAGAAACAACTAGAAATATAGGGGGAATGTTTTCGAAATACTAAAGCCATTTAGCCTGTATGGCTTTGACAGTCGGTTTCAAAAACTCATCATCTTTAAATTGTTGCAAAACATATTTAACATTCACTAAATGAAGCAAAACTTGATGAATGGTTGAAAAATAAACACTGGAGACAAATTCAGTTACCTCGTAAAAAAACTTAAACGATTCATCGGATTTCAAACATCTTTCCCAAAACTTCACTCATAAAGAATTCACTATCCATCTTCATGTTTATGAAATACGTCAACAAATTTACATACGGATATGCACCTATCAACATCAAATAAGTTAAGTTCCAGCAGGTTGGACAATCCAATTTAACCTGTTTCTAAGAAAATGGCTTTTGATTTTCAAAACTAAACCATTTGAATTCATGACATACAGCAGGTCTTGCTTTTAGAGATGATAATGAATTTTGAATAGGCACAATTTCATTTTGGAGAACTTTTAAATCCTTTTGTACACAAAAGTTTAAAATATGGCACATTCTTCTAACATGAAAGAATGTATATTTGAGAGGTGATTTTAATGCTTTGCTTAAAAGGTGAGCAGTAATATCATTATTTGAAGCATTATCAAATGAAATGCATAGGATGTTATTAGCACAATAATAATCACATAAAGGTTGTAAGATGCAATTGTATATGTGATAACTATTATGATCAGTTTCAATGACCTTCAATGACAAATTATGTTTTTGCATGGCCTAATCATAATCAATCTAATGAGCAGTAACGCAATAAAATGATTAACCTATAAATGATATCCATATGTCATAAGTAAATGTCACACAATGATCAAAATTAGATAAATAAGCTTGCAAATTTGATTTTCTCAAATAGTTTAAAGCTCTCCTCCCTAGCCGTTTTCCTAAAAACTTTTCTAAATGTAAGGTTTAATTGTGATTTAATCTAATATTTTAAGTGCACATCTTCAGCTTGTGGAAAAAAAAAAATTGGTAAACATTATCCAATTTATTATACATTCTCTATAAGATAGTTGGTTAAATCGAAATATACTTGACCTTTCAGTTCTGCTCTTAAGTTGTGTTTGTCCTTCGAAACTAGTGGCAACACCATGGACATTGGCATGCTGACTTTCGATGTGGAGGTGCAACGTTCCGGTGCTCGAATTTTTTTTGTACACCAATTTTTTCCCGCAATGTTTGCATTTGTCATATCTCAACTCTTCTTCAAATGCAAGCTCACAATATTCCCAAATCCAAGTCGTTAGCCTTGAGGATTTACCTTGTTCTTGTTATTGGGTATCCTCCACATCGAGTTGACGGCTCATTGGCATTGGTGGTGAAGAAAAAGGCCGACCATCATCTCATCGTTGAGACCCAAATCGTAATTTGTCATATTGATTTGGTCATCATCGTGCACCTACTCGATTAAAATCCCTTTATCGGCCAGCCGGAATTGATAACGAAACAAGCCTCAAAGGCCGGTAATGCAAGATGATGAAGTCTCCGCAGACTTGCCTTTTTCTCTTGAAGCCATGAATCATGAAACAATAGTAGTGATTTTGAAAAAATTAGGGGGAGATTGGAAATAAATTAGGAGGAAATTAGGAAGAAATTAAGAAGAGATTAGTGAAAAAGCTAAAGAAAGTAACAAAAATGCTTGAGAGAATATAGTTGAGGAAGAAGAAAGATTGAATTTTGGTGTGAAGATGGAGTGGAAATGACATTCTTATTTATAGGGAAAAGCCAGAATTTATTTGGACAAAAAACTCCTTAAAATATAGTTTGTTGGGAGGGGGTGAAAGTGGAAATTTAGGGGAAAAATGGAACAGAAAATCGTTGAAGGGCCAAAGTTCTAATTAGCATATTTTTCAAAAAAATCTGCCAAAATAGCTATTTTTTCACTGTTGAGGATTCCAGGGCCACTGGGTCTGGAACGGCCAGGTCTGGGTCGAGCCAAACCCTATCCGTCATTGGGTCCAATTTTGGGTTAGTTCAAGCTTACATGCACGTCTCTATTCTTTGAGGCCTATATTCAGCCCAAATCTTGTCAGGTTTTTTGTGAGTATTAAGAAATTGACCGGTTTAGTTTTAGAATTTCTCAAAATTTGATCATGTTCAGTTTTACTCTGTATGGCAGGGAACAGCTATAATTGGGTTCACATGGTTGTTGCCACATCCAGTGCAAGCGCAGCAATTATAAATCCAATTGCTTGACAAAGATAGCAGCATCTTTACAGTAGTAAATGGGACATGTTGTCAAACTTTGATTTTCTGCATGTTGGTCAGTAGCACCAATTTTTGTTAACCGTAGAATGTATTAGGCTCTTGCGTAGTCACTGAGCATGGACACCAGTTCAAGAATTTCACAAATTGTGCATGTTCTTTAATCAGAAAGTTGATTCGGTTTTAACATAGGGCTTTGCTATTTTTCTGCACCGCCCCCAAACATCTTTGTTCTTCTTCCATGTCTTTCATATAGCTAAGGTTGGTTCATTATCGAATCCATTACTTGGGGGAAAACCCTGCCGATTGCTTTTCGTTTTATTCTTGCTTTGTATTAGGAGCCATGGCTGATGTGCTTGCTGGCATTTCATGTTTCTTCGTCTTCAATAATCATATTCTCGCGGACGAGTCAATTTCCTGCTAGCCTGTAAAATTGTTGGGCTTGGGCTCCAACAGTGACAGCACTGACAGCTTCCAAGTGGGCCGAGAGAGAATGACAATTGTCAAATGGTGGTGGATAAAAAATGTAAAGGCAACAGCGTGCAGAGGTTCCCAATCAGCTGCTACTCGATTCGGTGTTAGCGGTGGCTGGTGAATCCGGGGAATACAACATAGGGCGAGGTCGGACTGCAGAGGCGTAATAGAGCAACTGACAAAGCAAGATTGAACAATGGCGGCAGGTTAGAACAGCTGACGTGGTAGTTGTGTAGAGGCAGCAAGATGACGACGCCACTTTTGAGTTTCCCCATTTCTACTGATGGTATAGGGACAATTACACGGTATGACATACATGAAGGAAGGAATACATAAGACAATTCCAAGTTTAAGCGTGCTGGCTCCTCAAAGGGCAGACATGTTTGACACCGAAATAATCCATCACTACTGATGAGAAGATCCAGACAACAGTTATCATGTTCTATAGCAGAGTAAGACATGCGGATTTGACATCTCCAAAGATGAAAAGGTTACTCAAACAAGTCCACCGTAATGCAACAAACCCGCAAATCCCATTTCAGCGATACAGTTTACACTCATGTTTCTGAGCTCAAACAAGGCCAAGAACACAGACAAAACGATGAGTGCGGCTTGCATATGTCTCAACTCACTTTTTCTCACCGGAGCTTTCAAGTTCCCTCCTCAGCTGTGATGAGAAATCATCATTAACATCATCATCGTCCCAGTCATCCTCCCATTGCTGTGTTACTTCTTTCCCTTCCTCCTCTTCCCACTCTGTCACGTGAAAAGGAAACATCAGTTAGTAACATACACTCGCTGTATAGGGATACCAATTACCTCACTTATTTAACAAGCAAAATCAATTCTGCCTGAACAACAAAAATTGGAGATGGTGGAGGTTATGACAAAGGTCAAGCCACATTCTGAAGAGTACACAACTGTTCAAATTTTGTGAACAAAATAACTTAACCAAACCCTAGTCATATTCTATAGAATATTCCATAGCAAGCAGATAGATATACAAGCACCTCAAATATCTTTGAGCAGCTAATACCATTATTATTCAGCATACAGAATTAACAAAACAGGTGAACTCATATTCAGTGAACCGTACTCATAGCTGAAATCATCTCAAGATATCAAAACACAATATTCCCCCAAAAACCCGTAAAGTTGGTGAATTGCACTCATTTTCTACTCCATGACAGGAAAAACACAACTCCATCAAATAATCTGGAGTATTATTGGATATGAAGAAAAACTTTCATCCTACCAGGAAAGTTATCCCGAACTAGAGACAAAAACAAAGGTATTAAGGCCAAACATCTTCTAAACCTCACTGATACCACAAGTATACTAAATCCAAGCAGTGATCACACAATTCACAAACTAAAAGGCACTTCACCGGCAGTTGATTAACATGCATTTTCGAAATGAAACTGCACAAAAGAAGCAGCCTATAATAACTAGGCAGCTAGTTTCCAGAGTTTAGAGAACGATTTTTAGCATATGAAGTGGATCATATGCCGATGACTTTCAAAAACAGCAAAAAAAAAAAAAACAGCATGTTAACTAGGTAATTACAAAATCAACTGGGAATCTGTGAACCATGAACTGACGAAGGCAGGTAAAATCACTGAAAGGACAACCACTCGAGGACTGAAGAGAACTTTACAATCGAGTTAGTAAGTGATAAATCTGACCCTTAACCTGCCGACGAATCTGAAGCAAAATCGAAGTTCACTATAGCGCTATATAATCAAGGAGAATCGACAGCACAAGTTCTCCACATAATACGAGTTCCTCCCTCTACGGCTCTAAATACATATGACTGACACTCAAATCCTGACGATTCTGTGACCTCTCCTACTCTGCTTTCTGAAGAAAAACCATCAAGCATTAATAGCTTGGCTGGGAGAGAGGGGGGGGAGCGATAGCAACAAGAACTGAATAATATCCGAATTCGTTACCTTCATTAATCTCGAATTCCTCGAATTCATCATCATCCTCGAACAAATCGATCTTCGCTTCTTCGGCTGATGCTTTAGGCTCTGCCGCCATGTTCACCGACTGGGAAGTAGGACAGAATACGATAAAGAAAACGACGAGAGATTCAGAAGAGATCAAACCCTAGCTGAGAAAGTTCACACGAACAAAGTCGGTCTCGAGAGAAGGACGATAATTTATAGTGCGATACTCTCCACTTCTGAAATGTCCAAAGTAACCCCAATTACAATTATGGTTTGTTTGGATTGGGCGGGGCGAGGGTAAAGGGAAGAGGTGATTAGTTTGGATAAAAGGAAATAGAAGGCGCGTACACCTTCTCTACCCTCCCCTTCCCCCCTTTCCTTATTTGTCAAATCCAAGCAAAGCCATAGAAAATCATTCTTCAGGGATACAAGGGTAAAAACGTAAATGGATAATCTAATACAAAGTGCCGAGCCCAGCCCACTGCCAGTCGCGTCTCAGCTTCCGCCGATTGGCAGGAGGAGGCGCACTGGAACTTCTTCCTTTAGCGGAACAAGAAACTGAGGAGGTTTTGTGTGTCTCTCTTGTAAGTGTCATTCGTTCCTTTTCTCGGTTCCATATCTTACGCAGTTATTTTCTCTTGTTTGATGTCTAGTTCTTCGATGAAGTCTGTAACTACTTGGTTTTGGTTCTTCAATTTCCCAGAAAAGAATAAAGTAGTTTTGATCTTTTTGCTTCCATCTGCGGGACACTAGGAGATAGTTTTAGTTGTTGGCATGCTTGCTGCTATAATCGGTTTTGAAAATTTTTGGGTTTTTCGTTCTCCATATGCAGTTTTGATCTTCTGGTGTTGGTACGGGAAAATTGGACCTTTTCGTCTGGAATAGCGATGGATTCCGGCCCTCAAGATCAAAAGAAGCGAACTCTAGAGGCTTTGGAGCGCAGGTTTGCGTTTGCCAAAGCTGAGCTTCTTCAGCAGCAGAAGAAGATCAAGAAGATGCCGCTCGGGGAAGATGGAAATGCAACCCCTAAAACAGATGCATTGCCTGCTTCAAATTCACCTTCTTTTCCTAAAAAAGGTGTTCTTAGTTTTGTTTATTGTTTTACTTATTCACCAAGCCATGCTTGAGATTTGTTTATATTGTTTGCCTGATTGTAAGAATTACCTGGATTTTCCTAAACCTTGTTCTTACTCATGCAGGGAATTTGTCTTTGGCAAGCCAGAAGCCATTTCAAGGTACTTACTTGCCGGCTGCTGACTCTGATTTTTTTTTGCTGCTCGTCTTAAAAGAGGATTTCTATTGCTTAGAGCCTTAGACAATTAAACTTGGGCTGATTTTTTGGGATACAGATGGGGAAGAAAATAGTCTGGCATATTCTCACCTTTCTCAACCAATTCATGAGAACCTGCTAACAACCAATGAGAAGGTATTGTTTTTTTGGTTTGAACATGCTTTGATCAGGCTTCAGAAGATTTGTTCTAATTTCTGGTTACAGTTTTCAGGTAAAAGGGGAGGAATTGTTGATAAAGTTTTGCATGTCCTTCTTCAAAGTGGTGATGCAGCTCAGAAATACTTGCATGGCTCCAGAAGCTATAAAATTGACAATTGGATCCTTCTTGATAACTATGTACAAGCACGTGGTGGATCTACTAATTCTCAAATGATGGCTTCAAGGAGCCACTCAAAGCGCTCAAAGAAACACATGTCAATGAAGCAGCTTAAGAAATGTGGAGTCCTTGATTTGCCTAAATCTCTCCTAAAGTGAGTTCTTTTATGAAAATGTGCTGAACATTTCATGTGTGGAAGTGATTTTCCAGGGTATGATTGTTTGCAATTTACATCAATTTTGTGATTGCAAGCTCTAAATTTTATGTTTTGCTTCCTTTGCAAATGAATATGGAGTATATCAACTGTCCCTGCTTGCATGATTTTAATTTGTTTATCCCAGCAATGTTTTCAATGCAAACTTAGCAGAGTCTCATTGAATATGGAGGAGAAATTTTGAGAACAACCTTATGTCCTTAACCCAAGTATCTTTTCTAGTTCATCTTATGTAAATTTGTTGATGCATCCCATTATTCATTCATTTACAGTGTTTAAAGTGTTAGTGCTTTGATGCAGGTTTGATATGTTTGAGACGATGCATGATATGTGGAAAAGCTACATGATGCAACTTGTTAAAACTACAGGGTGAGATGTCTTCCCTTTTAGTCTCTCATGAGTGACTATTGATTCTATTATCTACATAAACATACACACAGAAAACACCAACATAGAGATAGAAATTGAGGGAGGAGCAGACAAGTCTTTGTTCTTTGTTTTGGTAACCATACTTCTTTGTTTAGTTAACCATACTTGATTATCTTGCAGGAGAAATCAGTTGGCTCAATGTATTCTTGGTGCTGATCTTCATGGGGCTATTATCGTGGGTGAGATTTTTATGTCTGTCAGAGGAATTCCTTGGATTATGACCATGATTTGTTTTGCCGCATGTGTCAGGCAAACTTTTCGAGCTTCAGTCACTTAGCTTGAAGTGAACCTAAAGCATCTGAGCTGCGCAAGATGATTACGGCTTTAAACTTTGAACTTTCATTCATAACCTATAGGATGTTGGAAGAGGAGAAAGTAGGATTCGGAAAGGAAGAATGAGGGATGGGGTATGGGGTATGGGAATATTGGATGCAGAGACCAGCAAGAAAATCGGGCCTTTTTTTTTCTTTCTTTTTTGTCTGGGTAGATAAAAACAAGGCCAAGTGGCAGTGGGAATTTGAAGCTTGGAACTTGCGGTTGATGCCCCCAAGCCATTAGGCTAACCTTTGTTGATAACAATGGAGCCATGGGAAAAGAATACGGCCATGGCCAGTATACGTTTCTCTTTTCTTTTTTTTTTTCTTTATGGCTGGCATCAGAGATAAACCTAATCCAATAGGAAGTTAAATGATTAGGAATCATTTAATCATACTTGAAGTGACCTTACAAATGCCTGTGATAAACCATCAAAAGATTTTTTACAATGTTTCCCTGTAACTGTTTTTTCTTTTTTGGACATAATGTACTTGTTCAGCATCATTGGCATTGAGTATATTATCCATCTAGCAAGTTAATTCGGGGGATTGTGATTAATTTTTGCAAAGAAATCCCTTTCGAACCAAAATATTTTAAATGTACATTGGGTATTGTTGGAGTGATTGGAAGGAATATTCATTCATCACGGCTTCCTCCTTAAGCCATAAGTATCCTTTGGAGAATTCTAAATTCATGGCCCTGGATGATGGATCTGGGAAATGGATACTATTGCAAGTGTCAAATTCATATAGATATAGTTAGCCTAGCTTAATTTTAGACCTGCTGTGCGCTATTAGCTAGTGATCTAAACTAGAAAACAGATTCATAGCAGTTTTGAGATTTTGGACCAAGGGTACATGTACTTGCATGATGGAGCATAACAAACCTTCTTAGAGTAATTTGTCAAATTTGATTAGGTTATGATTGATACAGTCTTCCTCTTTACTCGCAGTGGTTGATTGTAAGATAAAAGCTTTGATTGGTCTTGGTGGGATTATGATTCGTGAGACTGCTGAAACTTTTGGGATAATAACTCGAGAAGATAAATTGAGAGGTAATCCAGCACCCATTTGAGATTGATATCAATCTGGTTGCAGATTTCTTTTCTTCCATAATTGCACATACATGTCTCTAGCTCGGTTTCAAGTCATGATTGATTCACATGATGAACACCCTCAACCTTTCCGAGTTGTTTGTGAAGTTCATCGCAGTAACTGTTGTTGGTCTTCTCATTTTCAATTCAAAGAAGATGATGTTGATCTTTTCACACTAATGAACATCAAGTAATCCCTTTGTCTTGGGGAGTTTGAAAGACGGTGAACTTAAATCAGAGAGTCTACTTGAAGATTGTCAATAAATAGACTTGATACAATTATCCAATGTATTTGGGCAGTTGAGAATCAATAGTCAGAGGAGTTTGAAAATCCTTTTTTTGATTGTTTTGAGTAGTAAGTGGCCCCCGGGCTTGTGAGCATCATATAGATCAATGACTGGTTTTGCATCATATAGTATAACTTGACGCTTGCTTGTAAGACTGATAAGGATTCAATTGTCTGTTTGCTCAATGTCATGTTGGTTAAATGGTTTGCCTTTGCAGTTGTACCGAAGAAGGTTTCGGTCTTTATATTCCAAGTTGATTGCTGGAAAATTACTCTGCAAGGCGATAAACTTGTTTCAAGGTATTCAAGCATGAAATCTTCATAATAGCCTCCGTCTTTTTTTAGTTCTTGTTTCATTTTACAAAGCAAGAAGCTGCTGTCTTGTGTATTTAACTCAGATGAGTGACGGCAACAAAGACAAGTCAGATAGCCGAAAAAACCCCTGCAGAAGTCCACAAAAGAACTGGAAGTAGGAGATAATACATGACAAGTAACCTCACTGTACCGGCTGTCTTAACCCTTTCTTTCTCTTTGGTTGTCAGTTTTGTTTATTTTTTACACCATTTTCTCAAACATTGAGCTTTCTGAATTAAGAATAAATGTTTTGCGGTAACGATTTTCTGGTTTGCCTGCGTCCTACTTGATTCACCTTTCTTTCTGACTACATTGTTGAATGACCGTCTACATCTCTCTTGGTCTATAAATGTCTGATTAATTCATTGATTAGGCTACATTATTCTGTTGTCTAATTCATTCATTTAATTAAGCCAAAATAGTTCGTCATTTACAAAAAAAAATTTGCGAAGACTTATGCGTAAATCGTAGCCCTTGTTTACCATTAAGTATTACTTGTGCATGCATAAGCATTAAAATATTTTTCTTCACGGCCACATATGTTTTTCATGTTTTCTTTAACTAAAGCTGAACCACCATTTTAGTTTAATAAATTTCCATGTTTATACTAAGTACATGTTTGTGCTGAGTAAAAGTCAATAATATTAGATCTCCTACTAGCTACTACCATCATACTACAAAATGGTCATGACTTAATACGGTCCGAAAAGTTCACTTTTGCCCGAGAGAGAAAACCCAAGTGAAGAGTGGCCATTAAAAGCCCTATGCTTGACTACCTTGTTGTCTAAGGCAAATGAGTTTGAAGTAGACTATGATTATAAGTGTATACAATATTAAAAAATGAATGGCATGCAATATGTACCTATGAGAAGTAACAAATATGTACCAAATAATCATTACGTATTGTTTGGGTCCAACACAATATTATCTACACATTAACAATAATGATACATATATAAAATAATTAGTAAAACATTCAATAACAAATTAAACATTTCAACATCACACATAGTGAACCATGTGCACACATAGTTATGCATGCATGAAATTTGTCCATAACTCTATATAAGAGTGCCACGAGCTCTTATGGCGTGGAGTATTGTATAATGATCATCATATCATATCCTATTTCATACATAACTCCTTATACTTACACACAAGCAAGCAGACAAACAAACACACAAGTCATTGGTCCATTTTGCCCTCGAGCATGCAACCAAGTTTTTGTCCTTCAACTTGCCAGCTTATACTAGTCAAAAGTCCCTTATTATATGTAGTAGGGTGTGTCCAAATTGATGTGGGTCATAAGTGCCCCTATGTGTATCTTGCGCTTCTTGGGCTCTTGGCCTATTGGGCCCGTGCATGCACTGACTTCTAGTCCATGTCATCTATTGGGCTCATGAGTCATGTAGGCCCATGGGCATCACCTTGGGCTCCCTCTTGCAGTCATGCCCAAAGGCCCAACCCATGGCCTACGTGTGTGCCACGCCTTTGGGTAGACCCTCGCTTGCCCTTTAGGCGCACACGCTAATGCGCCCCTTGGGCACACATGCCCATGTTCACATTGGGCATACCTGTGTGTCAATTAGGCACACCTGAATCCTCCTTGGGCACTCACATGTACCCTTTGCCCCTAAGCACCAAGTCTGTATGCACTTGGGAGCCCAACCACACACACACAACCATATGCCTAGCCTCTGTGGCTTGGTCATACAAGGACCAACCTCAACTGCACATTTGCATGCCCTTCTTTGGGACATACTCGAACTTGAACCGAGTTTAGAGGTACACTTGCCCATGTGCCTTCTTTGCTTGACCTTTTCCCTAGCTTTCTTCAAGCCACAGTCACGATTTAGTACTTTGAAGGAGAAAGGCTAAAACGTTTCACCATTGTGAAAGATCAACGCCTTGTAAGCTCAAGATTTAAGCACCAAAAGCCAAGTCCTAGTTCCACTTGGAGTCCACTATAGTTAACACATAAATTAGCCATATTAAAAAATTTATAAGAGCCTAGAGACCATTTAACCTGAATTGCTGCTCACCTTAGAGAGAATCACTTAATCGTAGCACCCCCTTAAGGCTCCATGGTTTTCCTTAGCTTTCCAAGCCTTAACCTCACATGAACATGGATTTATATGAGCATAAAGGTAGACATAACCAAGGATAAACTCAACAAAAACTAGGCATAAGTCTTGCCTTACAAAAAAATGAAAATCGAAGCTCCTCGAAGAAAATTCAAACTCCCCCAAGGCTCCTTAGCTAAGCACACATAATCTCTTTTGCTAAACCTTGCTAAACCTCTCAAGGGCTCTTCACTTCTCCTTTTTCCTATGATTTTTGGTGAGTTTGTTTTAGTGTTTGAGTGTTTAGTACGTGAAGAGTGAGGAGAGGTTGAAGAAAAGAGTGAGTTCGGGTGGGAGAGGAATGAATGCATAGGATTTGTGAGAGAAAGGTTTAGTGTTTTGATGAGTTAGAGCTTTACATGATCCTTGGTGGTTTAGGGCAATTATCTAAAAGATATGGGAGCTCTCTCCACATTTTTATACCACTTTTCAGCATTGTCTCCTCCTTCTAGTTGCACAAGGGCAAAATGTGTTAAGAGGCTTGGAATAAGACTATCCATTGAGTGAAAGCTTGTAACCCCCATAAAATCCTCAAATATTAAGTCTTAGGTTTTCTTCCCTCCACTTTCAACCATGCTCAAATCTTTCATGAAAATGGTTGACTTGATGTTGACCCTCTTGTCTCAGGTTTGGCAAGGTTTGACCATGCAAAATTATCAACATGTCATTCTTCGAGTCACTTACAAGAAAATTTTCAAACTTCATCAATTTAACTTCAAACTTCACCAAATTTTACCAAATGGTTTCAATCACCATTTCTCACCGTCCTAAACCCAGTTTGATTGTGCCTGACCATCAAATTATTGTGTTTGCCCTCATTTTGCTTCCTTAGCAAGAGAACAACCAATTTTTTTATCAAATTGAGCTCAAATTTTCATCATGATGTTCATTTCACCTACAGAAACTCCATTTTGTTTTTCTTGGTTAAAGTTTGACCTTTGCCTTGCTAAATTACCATTTATGCCCCTAGTTGCCCTTATGGTTAATTTACTTAGGATTTTGTTCGTATGGACTCCAAGGACTACGAAACCTAATAACTTGACTTAAGCCTAGCTTATAAATGTAATCTAATCAAGGATCATACAGTTAAAATAAATTAATTACCTAATAATTTGAGGGTTCTGACACATGATTTATAAGCAATTTAAATCATTTGTAGTGTCTAATATCTGGTACAACAGAAGTATTGACTAGTCACTCCATAATCAAGCTAATAATCTGTAGCAACCCGCTTCATCTGTCACAACTAAGCTATTTTCACCACACCATCTTATTTGTTATTACAGAAAAAAGAATCGTAGTGTTATATGCCTATAGCTGGTCTATGCTTGCCTAGAAAAGCCTGATCCACCCATTAGCCCTTACAAAAACTAAGCTAAGGTCAAGCCATTTAAGCAGTGAACAAGTGAAAGAGCTCACCGGTATGTATGTATTTACAATAAATAAGGAGTTCAAGATGATGGCAAAAAAATGAGCCGATGGTTCTTGTTGATATGTTGAGCCACTCTATCCAGAAGAGCTTTCGTCACTGAAATTCTGCAGGATATTTAACAACAGTCGCGCTTTCTTGCTGGCATGAGATGTACCATCTGTTATAAGCAAATACAAGGAACTCATCAGAGAAGAATCCTTTGCCAAAACAGCTATCACCTCATCCCCACCATTCTCACACAAGGACACCAAAACTGAAACACAGTACTCCCTGCCGGCCCTGGATGTGGATGACTGCAAAATCCGGCAGATAAAAGGGAGGGCAGAGTTCTGCAAGATTGCAAATGTTCCCTCAATTTTCTCAGCCAATGCTGCAAGAACAGCCATTGTGTCACTGATGAGCTCACTGTTGTCTGATGAAGCTAAATTGTCAGTGAGCACTGGAATGACTCCTGCGTTGAGTATTTTTTGGTGATTTCCAGGGCACAAAAGAAGCCCAAAAATGGCCACGACAGCATTCTTTTTGCCCCAAGTTGTGCCCTCCTTGATCAGCTCCACAAGTGCAGGGATGGCCTCCGGTGTTTCTCCTATTAATCTCCGGTATCCCTTGACAGAAGAAAGATAAAATATGGTTGCAGCTGCAGTTTGCCGAGCTTCCAGACTTGATCCTCCCTGAAGAACAGCGAGAATAGAATCTAATCCCTCATTTTCGATGATAACTTTCTTGCCAGTGGCATGTTTTGACAGCTTCAATAGAGCTGCAATCGCATTCTCCTGTGTGGATTTATCTGGTGAATATAAAAGGTGGAGAAGTGGCGGGATTGTGCCAGCTTCAATCATACAAGACCGGTTGAAGATGTTTGCTTTTCCAAGCAAACGAATCTCGTAAGCGGCCTTGTTTCGCTGCCCGCTAGATCCGAAAACTAGTCTTCTAGCTAGGAATTTCGACAAACACCTCATGGCCTCCGCAGCCGCGGGGCTGCCAGCAATGATCGTTCTTGTTATATCACGACTTCTCCGTCCGGATTTCGCCAGTGAAATACCGTTATCTGCGCAGAACTGATGGATTAGCTTCCGAAGAGCTGCGTTAGTGACCAATTCTGTGGTCGTCAGCCTCTCCCCTGTTTTGGGACAAATCATATTCCCTGCTTTGAGCCATTTCCGAATAGAAGATCGATCATAAGTCTGCCCCGTGGACACTGTCACAGGATCGATCATGAGCTCAAGCGAAATCGGGCATCGAAAATCTTCTGGGTTCAAGCAACTCAGCGTCTCCACGGTGCTCCTCACTTCTGTTTGATCTGAATTTCGATAATCCAAAGTGTCGAAAATCACAACTCTGCAATAGCTCATGAACCCCAACAAGCTGCTCAGAAATGGGACCTCTCTCTCTTCCCCGTCCAAGTATTGGAAACTTATCTCCTCTTCCAAAAATTTGACTTCCTTGTTACAGTCGCTCCAGTTTTTGATCCCGAGATAATCAAGAACCCACTTCATAAACTCCAGCTCCGGTTCGGTTCCTCTCTCGAACTCATTCAACATTGAAACCACTCGTCTCATGGCCTTCTCGTCATCCGGGTCGACCTCAATTTTGGTCTTCCTGGCCTGCTTCGCCACCAGCTCCACCAACTCCTTCACTTCGCCACAAACGTCAATCGAATTCAACGGCAAAACATCGAGCGCAGTGGCAACGGTCCGCACAAGAACCCGAAACTGCGCAGCCAAGAACTCTGACTTCATTAAAATCCATAATCTAGCTCCCTCCCGCGAGCAATCTTCCAGTAAGAAGTGAATCTTCTGGAAAGTGAAATGAAGCTCGGTGAAGCAGAGCACAACTGATTCGGAAAGCAGAGTCCCACATTCTCGAACCTCTTCGAATAAAATCAAGAGGTTCACAATCTGGCGGATTGTTTCTCGAGAGTTCCTTCGCTGGGTGGCGAAGAATTTGGACTGGTAACTGCAGATGCTGCGAGAGAGATCGATCAAGGAACGGAGAAGGGTCTCCGGAGAAACGGAGGCGCAAGGATTTACCGCCGGAAAAGACAGAATCCGGCGACTGGAATGTTCGGATCTCTGTATCATTGGATGTAAGAAGTAAAAAAACAGAGCATAAAATCTTGCCAGTTGTATATTTGTACGTGTTCGTAGATACGTGAAGTTGTTGCAGTTTAATCATTTATAAGAGAATGACTAGAAAATCTCGGTGGACACGTGGCAGATGAGAGGACGCCAGTGCTGTACAAGTAGCATTGGGTTGACTACCAAGCCCCTGACTGGTTAAATTGCAGCCGCGACACGTGTGCTGCGGAACGTGGGGAGTTCCTATTGGTTGGAGAGTGCTCCTAGGATCCTGCGAGTTAAGATTCACAAAGTACCCAGACATTATTATACTGCGAAAATAACAGGCTGGTACGACCCAAAAAACTGCACTTATTAAAATGTTTATCATCCTTTTTAATTTTATATATTTAAAAATATTTATTTTTTTATCATATTTATTTTTTTTAATAATATATATTTTTCAAATATTCTATTTGGACTTTCTATTAAAAAAAGGAAAATTTACTAAAAAATCCCTAAGATTTGCTCAAATCTACACTTTTGTCCTCCTTGTTTTAAAAACCTACATTTGTCCCCTAAAAAATTAAGACCGTGATTCCTATTAGACTGAAAAAAATATATATATATATAATTTTATTCTCTTAACCTTCTTTCACAGAAATTTTGTCCCACAAACTTCTACATCTAACAACCAAACCTTTACTTTCAAGTAAACTCATCCTATATGCTATTTCTCTGTGCTCTCTTCTCTCAAATCCTAACCGTTGCTGCTCTCCAACCATCAATCTTGCCCTAAGCCCCAATTGCAAAAGCATCCAAATGAATTGGATGAATCATCGAGAAGGAAACACACACTATTAACAATTTTGAATTGCATCACCTCTCCTTTTCTACCCTCCTCATGTCACACCGCCAGGGAATTGCAAATGACCACCAACAAAATCATGAACAGCCACCAACCAAGCTAAATCTCTCGTCGGAGGAATCATGAACAACCGCCAACAAAATCATGCAAATGACCTGGGAATCGTGAATGGCCTGGGAGTCTCGGATAAAGGGGCAGTGATGCCCAAGGATAAGGGAATGCGAGGTGGCGGTGGGAGGCATGACGAAGGGGAATAACTGAAAGGTAACTAGAGGGAAGGTGGGGTCGACAATGAAGCTCCATCAATAGCCGATGGCTCTAGAAAGGAAGAAGATAGAGGCTTGAGACGGAAAAGTAGAAGAAAAAGTTTAGGGTTTAGATTTGATCTTTTAGAAAGAATGAAGGGCAAAGTAAAACATTTTCTTTTTTCTTTAATAACAGTCATTAAGGGCATTAATGATGGAGGAGGTAAGTGTAGGTATTTAAAACAATTAGAACAAAACTATAGGTTTGAGTAAACCTTAAGGTATTGAGTAATTTTTCCTATGCAAAACCTATAAGCTCATGAATTCCTTATCGCAATTATACTAGTTTGTAAATGTATATATTGGATGAATAACTCTAATTTACTTATATTGCACATCAAATAATACTTACAAAAAAAAAATCATATGGCTTCTTTTACATTATCTGATAGATACTTTTAAAACTATAATTTGAATTGTCTAACAGTTATGTTTCAGTAATTTCAAATTGTCTAGTAATCTTTTTACCGTAACTATAATTTAAAAAAAATATTGTTTTACATTTACATAGAAGAAAAATTAATAATTTAAAATTTATATTAATTATAAAAAAATATTGGAGATATCCATAAGAAAATCACTGCCAGGATTTCAACCTTAAATAAAAAATGATGTGACACAAGAACTTCCAGACAACTCACTGATGTCAATACAACTCTCTCGCAAGCATGTTCCATCTCAAAGTTCTGATGGAATCGAATAAGTTAGTGTTGGTATGATCTATTGTTATTTAGTATATGAGACTTGGAATCTATTTCAGCCATTTAGAAAATAAATTGAGTAGTTTGCTGATATGTCAAGTTAGATTCCCCGCCCAGAAAACATGAAAAACTTTTTAATTTGGAGGTATGAATACTGGCCTTGCAAATGATACCTTGGTCAGGTTCAAATTTCAGGTTGCCTCATTATTCTCATTATTCCCCTTTTACTTACTTAATTAGGGGTTCCCATTGGCATTAAACATACTAAATGATTTTATTTTATGTTAGTCCCCTAACTTTAAGTACCCTAATATTTATGTCACTAACTTATTAATTTTTTTATTTTTATCCTAACCTATTAAAAATGTTTCAGTTTGGTTTATCACATATTAAAATTTTAAAAAATGTAAAACTTTAGTTTGTTTCATCACAAATGGTATCACATATTATACTTTTAAAAAATATTCATGCTAATTTTTACTTTCCTAAACATTATTTCTCCAATTACATATTACTACTATATTTTATAAATGCTAACCATTTTGTCCTATCCTACAACGTTTCAGTTTTGTTCATCACCAAATGGTATAATCTATATGTATATATGTATATATGTATGTATGTATGTATAAGCTAGGTTCTACCAATAAATGTTATCAATAAATATACTAAATGAATTAATTTTTCATTAGTCCCTTAACTTCAAATATTATACTATTTTAGTTACTAACTTATTGACCGTTTTGTTTTTGTCCTAACCTATTAAAAACGTTTTAGCTCAGTTCATCATATATTATACTTTGAAAAAATGTAAATTTCAGTTTGGTTCATCACAAAATGGTATCACATATTATACTTTCAAAAAAATCTTCATTCTAATTTTTACTTTCCTAAAGATCATTTCTCCAATTGCCTATTATATTTTATAAATGTTAATGAGATTTTTAGATTCATTAATTTAATTTTTAAAAATATATATTAGATAAGTAAATTTCATGAATAGTCTATTAACTTTAAATAGTGTATTATTTTAGTCACTAGCCTATTAATTGTTCTATTTTAATCTAATGAGTAAATTACATTAAAAAAACCCCAAATCTTTAATTTGGGTCGCAAATACATTTTTGACATCTCAGTTGTTATTTAATGGTTCCAAACATTTTTTCTCCATTGCAAATTCGTCTCTAGCTATAGGCTAGACCAAGTTCGTATAAAAATTTGATTTATAAAGAGAAAAAATTGATAATTTACATTGTCTATTAACCATCAACAGATTAGAGTACAACTTTAAATTTAGTAAAAAATAGTTTTCAAATAATTTGAATTTATTAACTCATATAGCTATCTAACATTAATTTTTTAAATTCTAATTTAAAATATTTGGTAATTTTGTTTCCATTAATTCAAAGTGTGCCATAAATTTTTTGATAGTTAATAGACTATATAAAATATTTATTTTCCCCTACAAATCAAATTTTTAAACCAACATAGTCGAAAATGAGTCCATGGATAAATTGTGATAAAAAGAAAAGGTTTGAGACCATTGAGCAATAAGTGAGACATTAGGGATGAATTTGCAACTCAAAACTTAAATGTTTGAGTTTTTTTTTTTTTGCAATTTACCCCGGTTTAGACAAGTAAAATTATTTCACTTTGGTCCCTTGGAAAATAGAATTACATATCATACTTCCACAAAATATTAGTCCTAACTTTTACTTTCCTAAAGATCATTTCCTGAATCACATATTGTTTTATAAATATTAATTAAATTTTTAGAATTATTAATTTATGTTTTAACAATATATAAAGCATGTGATGTTATAATTATAGTTTTATTTATATTTATTCTACATTTTGTAATCAATATCTTTTAGCATTTCTTTATATATGCAGTATGGATTCAATGATTTTTTTCTATTCCCATACATATCATATGTATGATGAGAATGAAAATATAATATCATATAAGAATCCTTAATACATGTATATCTTTATATATTTAACAAACAAAGAAAAGTAAAGGTTAAACTATAAAGACTATCCTACTATTCTAGAAACAATTAAATGAATTATTTAAATGTTATTTACAAATCTCTAAATGTATGTTTATGCATAATGATTAACAAAATTTTATGGTGGATAAAAATTTTGCTCTTATCTAACCAATTTGTCTTATTCCTAAAGTACTATATAAGTTATTAATCATCATATCCCCTCTTATAGAAAGAGTCAAATATTTTTGTCTCCTCTTATAACACTTCTTCATCTACAATTTCTTTTCGAGATTTTTTTTCCTTATGAACAAAATGCCATGTAATCATCTCAATTTTAAAGAAATTTAAAGAAACAATAAATTTATATTTTTTCAAACACCTTACACCTACTCTATTTTTCAACTACAAACAATTTCTATTGATTTAGTCAATTTGAGAATAGTCCTTAAATTTTTATTTTCTTTATCAACAAAGACAACTTTAATGCCAGTAACAACTGTTACTTTAATTCAATATCATCTATTTCACTTATATATAGGATAATTTTTTATTCTTCTTCACTTGGTTTCAACCCTTCTATCGTGATTATATTACAAAGATTTTCTTTTGTTTCTTTTATAACAATTTAAAAATCAGTAATCAGTAGGGCTATGAACAAAGTGATTGAAAAATCTACTACCTCAAGTCCTAGAATTGATTTAACAGCTTTATTTTTTATGTTTTTTTTTTCACAACACAAATCATCTTCACTTTTAATTTTTTTTTTTTGTTTTCAAAAATAAAACTCGTATTTACTACCTACTTATAAAATGTATCAATGAAAAAAATAGTTACTTTCTCTTTATACTGCTCCAGAATCGTCTCACTTTAATATAATAATTTTTGGACTTTCCATAATAATTAATAATCAAGATAGAATTTATAATGAAATAAACATAATATTTTTATGTATTAAAAAAATAGCACGTTTAACTAGTTTAGTAAGGAGCTAGATTACACTTTCTTTAATTAAGTGCATTGAGTTAACTTTAGGTATGTAATTATGTTGAAAAAGTTTCTTCTTGCCGGCCGGTCAAGAGAAAATAATCAAACATAATCCATCTAAGCATCTAGAGTTTATATATTCATGCATGCTGGAATAGGAAACAACTTTGTCCTGCCGCATACATTTCATCGCTGAACATTTAGCTAAAAAAATCTTTCGATTCTTTGTCCTTTCTGTGACCGCACCAGATCAGTATAATTTTATATTGGGTCAATTATACTTTTTTTTTAATACCATATTTAGTATTTGACTGCAACTGAGCAATTCGAATCACTTACGCTTGCTTCCATTTTTGTTCAGCTTCAAAGGAAAGGAAACGGTCTGGAGAAAGCGGTGAGGTTGAGTGGTCGACTGGCAGTGGAGCCCCTTTCCAACGGGCAAGCAACAGGTTTGGCTCGTAAGAACAAAACCGACATCCTGATATGAAGTTTTCGTTTTCCTTATCTCGCGGGACCCGCTGAACCGACCATGACGCATCATCCAATCATCATCCGCCGTGTTACCCGATGCAAGGAGATTTGTCAATTGGCAACGCAACGTCACCTTGCGCTGCGCGGGCGTGGCGTTCGGATTTTCATTTTTTTAAGCAATTCCTAATGATGGAATTTTTTTGCATTTTCGTCCAACACACTAATTTGTTAATCCTATCAGAATATTTTTACAGTATTTTTAACTGAAATTAATATTATTTAAAATTTAATATTTCATAGGTACAATAATTTATTAAATACTATTTTTATAATATAGTTAATTTTTTAGTAGTTGAGTAAATGAAATATTCATAAAAATATAATTAGAATTATAAAAAACTGTTATTCAATGAATTAATGTATCTACATAATAATATTATCTTTTAAATTATATTAATTTCAGACAGAAAAATTGTAAAAAAAAATATATTATTTTAAATTAATTGCATTTGTTAAATTGAATGTTCCCCAAACTAATAAAATAGCCCAGTATCTTATTGGAAATCATGCATCATGATTAATGTTCTTCCGATCCCATTTATGTTAATTAAGATAGCCCAACATGCTCGTTACTCGAACCTCAAGCACGTATTTATATATCCCTGTACATAATACGCACGTTATTTTATCGATAAATATATTAGTGTGTGGATGGTAGATTGGAAATTGATTTTAACTTAAACGGTACAATTTTTGATTTAAATGGGAGCTACGGGTCTTTTTAGGCTCTGCCGCCTGTACGCCGGGAGTCCACGGCTGTGCTTAATTCATTGTTCAATGTCATCGACATAATATCAATCTCTTTCAGCTCATTTATGAGTTTATCTCTTGATTTTTAATGGTAAGGGAGCCCTGTACCCATCCCACGAACGGGATTATTATACGGTAAATTTGTTATTTGAAGCGAATAATTTTATAATAATGTATAGTTGTTAGAAATAAAAAATAAACACGTTAAAAATTTTACATGTTATTTATGAATGAGTAGAAGAATAATAAACATAAGGGTGTTAGAAATGTGTTCTGTATATATTAGGTATGAAAAGTTATCTTTCGTACAATCTGAATAGCTATAACTGAAATTTAAAGAAATAAATGAAATCATTTGTTATATGGAAAATAAACGAATAACCTTCGTAACACAAATAAGCAGGGACGGGGAGGGGCTCCCCCTAGATTTTTCAAAACATTTTGTCAGTAGTTAATATAATATAAAATTGTAAAAATTTTAAAACTAGGTACTTATTTGTATAAATTTAATGATGGATTTTGGTGGATTTTATCATTTTTAAATATTTTAAAGAAAACTTTTTTTCTCCTCAGCAACACAAATTAGAAACTTCAGCAGAGCTCTATAGAAAAGAAACACATAAATTGTGAGCGAATTAGCCCAAATTTATCTCTTTGTCTCACATCTATCTTCATAGAAACTTCAACAATGAGATATTGGCCTACCAGTGGGGACACAACTACTTCTCTCCATCACCGATCACCATTTGTTCATCTGTGCCTTTTTGTTGAGTTTTTTTAAAAGTGCTGACAGCCCGATAGATCGGGTGTTTTTTTAATTTTCCTTTATTTTTCTCTAATTCTTAATTTCTCTATCAATTACTCACTTAAATTGCAAATAAAGTGTACTAATTAGTGAAGCTAAGATCATATGTATATATCTAAAGATTTGAAGGAGTGTCATGTTAAATTTTGAATTATAAACTTTTGAATTGAATTAAATTATTGTAAACTTTTGAATTTTATGAGTTTATATATAATATTATTTGATGTTTTCTAGTATTGATCATAAATTTATACATGTTAATAACTTGCCTACACCCATGTCTTTGCCCCCTCCCCCCGTGGCACAATTCCTGGCTACATCCCCGCAAATAAGCAAAGGTTAAATAACAAACAGTTAAATATGTATAAATGGTTATTTCTCTTGGATTTTACAATAATTACAATTGTACATTTTAATAAGCTCAAAAATAACTTTTAATTCCTTTTAAAATTATTATTTTTGAATAATTTAATAACAAGTTGGAATAGAAATGAATTTAAAAATAATTATTTATTTCCAAAAAAATGTTTAAGTGATTATTAAATAGAACAACTTTCAAAGGATAATGGTTAAAGATAGCAAAATGTAATTAATCACTTTCTTTAAAATGACAAATAATGTATGTGCTTGAGTGCTTATTTGGTCAATTTGTTAGTGTTGTGCCAAAAGTCAATCATGAAATGATTGTATTTTGCACATTAAGTTATGATATTTTATTGAGGCGTTATTCCAATAATTGTATTTGTTGTTTGTTTCTACGTAATATAATCAAACATAATTATAACCCTAGAATAATGATATTTTTAAATGTCTCTGGTCTAGTACTATTATGGAGCGGGTTACAATAATACATAAAGATTAGCATATGTGGAGACTAAAATGAAATATATAGTCTACATATGAATACAAGTTTGAGAACTTGTATACTGTACTGACCCATCAAGAGAACACTACATGGATCATTCTATGAGTGTCATAAGTATTTCTCATAATGATCATGATGTATGTAGTTCTTTGAGCTGAGATCATCAAAGCTCCCTACATGTGAGTCACATACTTTGATACTACTATATGTTGCTCGTAACTGAGTGTACATGAAAGTGGTCATTAGGTAAGTTACATATCATGTAGAGAAATTTGTATAATCAAGATGAAATTTGTCCGTCCAATGTAACAGAATGGTATCTCTAGGCCCCTTGATAGAGTGAGACTAAGAAAATGCATGGTCATGCTTGGGTGAGTTAATATAAGATATTAATGTCATCAGTTTAAGTTAGTCAACTCGAGAATCAAGAAACCATAGATTGGGCTATATGAAAGTAACACATTCCATGTCTCATACTCGATCTTGATATCATGGACAAATGGACAATGACATATACGAATAATGATCATAGAGATTTAGTTTAATCACCGACTATTTTGTCACTTGAGTAGCAATGATATGTTGTTAGACATCACTCATTGTTTATGATCATAAATGTGATTCATGATCATTGTCAACATAATAGGAGCCTATAGGGTCACATACTTAGAGTCAATAGAATTATATTAGTGCATGGGCCAAATTATTGGTTTTTGATTTTTTGCTAATTTTGGATTAATTATTGGCCTAACAGTTTAGCCAATGTTAAGCCCAAAATTAGGCCTAATTAGCTTATGGGTTTGAAATCTATTAGGTTTGGGAGTTAAGTCTCACTATATATACATAATATAGTGACAATTTTGTGAGTTGCTGTTAAGTGCATAAATCAACAGTTAAAGTGTTGACTTTTCGGCAACTTTGACCGCTAAATACTTATATGATTTCCCTTTTGGTTTCAATTTCTCTAATTTACATTGGTTGTCTACAGGTTGGATGGTGTTGTGGACATGGCGGCTTGAAACAGGATCGAGCGAAACGGAGTTTTGGGTAGGAGAAGTGGCTGAAGCTAAAACCAAGGTTGGTGACGCGTCGTCAACATTATTGACGTTCTGTGAAGATTTTGTCATCTAGCAACGCATCGCTAGGAATTTGACCCAGGTCACCAACGCATGCTCTGTTTCCCCGAAACTCAAATTTTTTATGGTCCCCCACACCTTCAACCTAGTGACCTGGCCTTGGAAAAGGATTCTTATCCCTTTTAGGGTTTTAGGAAGATGAATACAGAGGAGAATGACCTAGGATATAAATAGGAGAAAGAAAGAAAAGCACACCACCTACCTTAGCATCTTGCTCTTTTCTTGATTTTCTTGAGATCTCCATTGGAGGAATCTTGGAGCTTGGAGAAGGTGACATCAGTCAAGGAGGCTTAGTCTTCTAAGGGCTATATTGAGTTTCTTCTTTTCTCTTTGTCTTTAGTTGAATTTTTATGGATACATTGTTTATGGGTTATTTGTTGAACCATATGATGGATAGTGAGTAGATTTTCATATCTCTCTAGGATGACATTACTCTACCTTGCTATTCAATGGATTTATGTTTATGTTGTTGATTGAGGACTACTTGTGTTGCCTCTTTTTCTTGTGTTATTTGTTATGTGTTGAAAGGCCTTCACACATCTTACTAATTCACATAGTCCTTGAGAGAGGATTAATAGGTGAGTGAAGAGAANGGGTATTACAAACTCCCCCCCTTATGTACCCAACGTCCCCGTTGGGGTCAATCGGATTACTTGGTTCCCCGGACCACGTAACCTCTCTAATCGGACTACTTAGCCCCTGGCCAAGTAGCTTCTCGAATCTAGGATCAGTCCCGGTAGATGATGCATATGCATACGCATTATGCCACACCATCGTGGTCTCGGGTCAGCTCTAATACTATCTGTAACGACCCAAATCCAGAACCGGTCAACGAAACACCTGCCCACACCACATGGGCTATCCTTTGGAAAATGATAAGCACTAGGTGCTTATGTTATGGAATTGGAGCTTATATATCCATATAAGGCTTCCCACAATTCACCCATGTGGGATATGGGGGTGTTACAAACTCCCCCCCTTATGTACCCAACGTCCCCGTTGGGGTCAATCGGATTACTTGGTCCCCCGAATCAGGTAACCTCTCTAATCAGACTACTTAGCCCCTGGCCAAATAGCCTCTCGAATCCAGGATTAGTCCTGTTAGACGATGCATGTGCATATCCACTATGCCACACCATCGTAGTCCCGGGTCGGCTCTGATACCATCTATAACGGCCCAAGTCCAAAACCGGTCAACAGAACACCTGCCCACACCACATGGGTTATCCTTTGGAAAAAGATAAGTGTTAGGTGCTTATGTTCTGGAATTGGAGCCTATATATCCACATAAGGCTTCCCATAATTCACCCATGTGGGATATGGGGGTGTTACAAAACATTTATAAACCTAGCGTCGTATAGCGGTTATGTGGGCATAACAGTTTGGTTCAAAATATGTGGTTGTGTCCGCTGGTATGGGACGGGAGAACTTCTTTATACTGAGAGTCTATTCTTAAGTATCTAGCGCTTATCCTTTTCCAAAGGATAGCACATGTGGTGTGGGTAAGTGTTTTGTTGACCGGTTTTGAATTTGGGTCGTTACAAGCTTAACTTTTTTAATTGCTTTACTAGTGGCAACTTTATTCTATTTACTTGAATCTTTCTTATCATCGATTAGGTAGCTCGAGTAGTTAAATTTCAATTCTAGGTAAAAGTCTTATTATCCCTTGGGATGATACCCGTATTTGCCTTGTATTACTTGTCGAAACCGTACACTTGCGGGTAAATTAGTATTGATATCTTGGACAAAAGGATAATGACATATACAAATAATGATTATAGAGGTTTAGTCGAATCACCGACTATCTTGTCACTTGCATAGTAATGATGTGTTACTAGACACCGCTTATTGTATATGATCATAAATGTAATTTATGATCATTGCCAACTTGATAGGAGCCTATAGGGTCGTACACTTACAATCAATTGGATTATTTGAGTGCAAACGTCAAATTGTTGGTTTTTTGTTTCTCGCTAATTTTGGATTAATTATTGGCCCAATAATTGAGCCAATGTTAAGTTTGAAATTAGGCCTAATTAGATTGGGGTTTTGAAACCTATTGGGTTTAAGAGTTAAGGCTCGCTATATATACATAATATAGTGACAATTTTGTAAGCTGCCTCCCAAGAGGCAAAATCAGAAACATTCTGAAAAATTCCAGCCACACTCTCCTCTTGCTTTTTCTTGGAGGATGCAAGCTAGCATTGCGAGCATAAGAGGAACGCATTTGCCAGGACGTGATGGAGGCGTGGTAATCTGACAAGTTTGTATAGGTACTATAGAGAGCTTGAATACGTCAACTATTCAAGTTTTGTGATTCAGCTTAACAGTTGAATGAAAGATCTTAGCCAACTTGATAAAAATTTTAAACACCCGATTTACTTCATTTCACTTAGATCTTGGAGGGTTTCAGTTATTTTCTGCTATGCTTATTTGGCTCCCAAAACACTACACAATTAACAAAAAACAATCAAAAGATGGAAAAAAGAAAAAAAGCACACATAGGAAAGTCAACATGTCAGATTTGGTCTAGGTTTAATCAATTCCAAATTTTTGTAATCGAATTGTAGTATCTGCTAATGTCATTAGGTGAGTATTACCCGATAACCCATTTAAGTCGTATGTTTATTATTTTTAGATTTTTTTTGTATATTTATAAATGAATGTGTATATCTACAATTAATTTGTAACTAAAAAATTGTATGGTAATTTTGTTAAATTATAATTTTATTTTGAGATAAAATTATATTTTAAATATAAAAGTACTAATTTAATAGGGGTGTCGATAGAGTCATGTAAGATTGGTTAAACTCGTATCCACATCATGAGCTTGTGAGTAGGTCAAGTTTGAGTGACCAGGTTCGGGGAGGATAAGAGCTGATAGAGTATTATTTTTTTACATCTCTACACAGGCAAAAACAAAGAATTTTTAGGCCAATGGTTTTAAATAAATTATAATTTAAATATTCTTGATCTGTATTATGATGTTCTATAACAATTTTTTATCATCTTATATGGGCAAAATCAAATTTTTATTTTTAAAAAATGAGTAAATATGGTATGACAGTCCACCAATGGAAAAAAATGTGACATGGCAAATTAAGGATAGAAAGTGCAATTAAGTTGTATATAAGTTAGAAATCACTATCTCTTGGTAATTAAGTGGTGCATTCTATTAAAGGCATTTTCAGGTTTTATGATTAAAATTTGACGTGTCAATCAATTAGGATATTGATTAACTCAATAACTACTTGATCACCTCCAACTTCTGTTTTATAATATATATAATAGATTTTATAAGTCGACTATAATCTTTAATTATCATTATATTTTAGTCCTAACATAATTGTGATATCAAAATTGAATATTCTAACTTAAACTATCTAAGAGCTATCTTCTAGAAAATATAAATTTTTTTTTTTGACCGTCAATAAACTATCTAAATTTATACAATATAAATTTACAAGAAAAATAATTACAGAATAATTTAAATTATAATTTTAAAATTTAATATTGAATAATTACTCTAAGTTAACAAATTTCATCAAGTGAAACCCAAAATGAAATACTTTAATTTGTTAAAGTCCAAAACGAAATGTTATTAATAAATTTAGGACCAAAACACAATAACTTATGACTACAACAAAATAATACTCAAGGTTAAAACTATCACTATAATTTACCGTGTTTATGTTTCCTTTTAAGAGTAACTATTGCATGAACCAGACTTATGTCACGTGTAGGTCTTGAAAAATTTAAGAATTGTCATTTTAACCCTACTTCTTAGAAAGTGGTCAATCATAGCCATGACATAGAACTTTACTTGTCTCGTTTCTCCATAATTCAAACAAACATCAGCACTGGGTGGGGTGTTTAGTGTGCTTTTGTGGGGGAAGAATATGTGCATGAGTTTAAATCCCTAGGAACCCTCCTCTAGGTTCTTCTTTTATTTTTTTGCATTTTCTTTTTTTGGTTTTATTCTTTTTTCTTTTCATTTTTTGCATTATTATTTTCTCTTTCATATTTCACTTTTATCTAATCTTTTCTCAATTTCATTCATTTTTTATTTTTTTTATTTTTTCTTGTTCTTTTAAGTCATCTATCAACTTTTTTCCATTTTTCATTCTTTATTTTCACTATTACTACCTCTTTTTGGGTTGATTTACTCTCTTACATTAAATTTGGGGTAAATGCCACAAGTCATCCCTAAACTATATCTCATGTTGCTTAGTCATTTCAAAACTATCAAGCATTGCACTAATCATTCTCAAACTATTTAATTGTTGCTATTTTGTCCTACTGTCCACCACACTGTTAAAGATAGGTGGAAAAATTGTATCACATCAGCAGTCACGTCATTTTTTCATGTCATATCAGCAGCTACATTATTTTTTCATCAATTCTTAATGGTTGTGATGGATAGCAAGATGATTAAGAAACATTAAATATAGTTCAAGGATCATAAGCAACATTTGATAGTTTCAGGATGATTAAGTAATATTGAGTATAGTTTAGGGATGACAATTGCAATTTACCCTTAAATTTGAAACAAGACAATGTAGTTTTTTTTCTTGTTTAAACAAGAACTAATAAAAAAAACTGAAAAAAGAACAAATTATTACTAATAAAAAATATAAATAGCTACTAATAAAAAAAGAAAAAATAACTAGTTCATCTAAAAGAACAAATACTTACAAATAAAAAAAATACGAATAAAAGAACAAGCATCAAGTTATGGAAGATGAACACTACTTGATTGTGTCAATATCAATATGTGCCATGCATGTGAGAAATATTAATAAAAACGAAATGTAAACTTGAACTTTTGGTTACTTTCTCATATGGCTAGTTAACTTTATATAATAGCATTGTTATGGGTAATTCTAATTTTCACGTTTTTACCNACCAGAAAATGACTACCACAATCCACCTAAATTTTGCTTTGGAAGCTACCTTTGAAGTGGTTTTGAAAACAAACAAGTTTAATTAAGATAGGTTGCATAAAACACAAACTAAAACTCAAGTATGTAGAGAGAATGAGAAGCTTGCACAAGAGAATTTTTATAAAGGTTCGAACTCTCCACTTGAGAGCCTACTCATCTCCTCAAGTTCACCACTTGAGAGTTTTCTTCTCCACTATGAAACACAAAGATACACAATAGCCTACAAGGGCACACAACCCTTTGATAGTTCCTTCTACCTTCACCTCTCACTAGTTTTGCCAAAGGCTAACTAGAAACCTATTTAACTCCATTTCCCTTACAAGGAAATCACTCAACCACTCAAGGCAAGCTCAATAATTTCATAGTTACAAGGTGGTAAGAATTTAGGAAACACTCAATACTAAATAAGCTAATGAAAGCACACGCACAAGTACAAGTTTTTGGCAATTTTTCTAGTTTAAGCTTTTTGATGAAGGATTTTCTCTTCTAGTTGCCAAGATAGTTTTCCTTGATGATTCTTAATGTTTTTATACTCCAATGGATGCACAAGAGACGTTGAAGACCGTTGGAATGATCAGAAAAGACCCCTTGAAATCTGGTGAACGTTGCTGTCAATTTGACAGAAAATCGCGTCTGTCGCCAGTTTCACCCGGGTGAAATATTTTCACTCGGTTGAAAATTTTGTCTGATAATGAAATTCAAGATTTGACCTCCAACGGCTACATTTCTAATTAATGAGTTGTCAGTACTTTATACATGTGGAAATCTGACATGGCTTGAATTTATAATTAATTTTCAAGGATTTTTCGAACCGAGAACTCGCGCATAGGTCTGGAATTCATGTTTCACCCGGTTGAAAATTTTTCATTCGAATGAAATTTTTGTGCATAATGAAAATTCTCTCAAACTGATTCCAGTTTCAACACGTTGAAAGATTTTCACTCGAATGATTTTCTTGTCAGAAGTAAAATCCTCTCGAGTTCGAAAACTGGACTCCAGTTTCAACACGTTAAAAATATTTCACTCAAATGATTTTCTTGTCTAGAAGTAAAATCCTCTTAGGTTCGAAAACTGACTCTAGTTTCAACACGTTGAAAATATTTTACTCGAATGATTTTCTTGTCCAAAAATAAAATCCTTTCGGGTTCAAAAACTGACTCCAGTTTGAGCACGTTGAAAATATTTCACCCTATTGAAACTGTAGTTCTAGGATTTTCTTGCTTCCAGACTTCCAAATTTCAAAAAGGTTTTTGCCAAGGAGATTTCTTCATTCACAAGTAATGCTTGAATCACTAAAAATACTTGATATATACTTGAGAAAACAATTTTTCTAACAAGGATCAAGACTTTATGAATGACTAACCAAAGTATAAATCTTTAAATAAAACCTTGAAATACAAAAAATAAATATGTTTTGTTATCACCAAAATTAAATAAATATAAGTCATGAGAGGAACAAATCCAACAATTTTACATTTAGAATATATTACAAGAGAGAAAGAGAGCAATAGATACACCTTGTCAAGTGAGTTTTTTTTTTTTTTTTACTCAAATGAGTTTTCTTAAATAGGTTGAATTTCGGTAAATCTTAGGGGGTAGGGGCAACCTTATTTCACATAAAATTTCTACTAAAACAAGACTTAAAAGGAGATTAATAGTCAATTCGTTTTAACTTAAGTTAACTGACTTATTTTTACTTTTACATCTTTTTTGTGTGAAACCAATTTCATTTGAAAGTCAATGTTATATAAATTCAATAATCCATTTGAAAGTAAATTTTCATGATATTGATAAATTTTTATTAATTTTTTATTTTTAAGGCTTTAAATTAGAAAAATTCTTAAAAATTTAGTAAGATTATAAAAATTGTATTTTCAATGGATTATAATAGCTACATAATATTGAATTTTAATTAAAATTAGTTTCAAGTAAAAAAAATATAAAAATAAAATAAGTCATTTTATAGTTAGTTGACTTAAGTTAAAACAAATTGGGTGTAACTTTTCTTGAAAACAAAGATTATATAAGCATTTGAATTTAATAGAGAGATTAAGAAAGATGAAAAAATATATATTTTACTTTCACTATTTATCACTTACTTCTTACGCATATATAAATAAATAAATACAGTGGACCGAAATGGATTTACGCAAATCCAATTGAGTTGTTAGATTTTGGGAGATTCACAAGCCCATGCCTGCCTCTAAAGGAGAAAGTATACTTTTGGTCCTAAAATTTATCTATTCTTTTATTTTAATCCTGAAACTTATCCTAAATTTTGTAGCTTTGTAAAGAGTTAGTACTAAGTAGTAATTTTTTTTTTCACTTTTTTAAACGAGTCCTAAAATTTTACAACTGTATAAATAATTGGTACTAAACTTTTCCATTTTCCAACATCAAAGTTTTCATAATTATAATTTAAAAATTTTAGTAAATATCTTTGAGTGAATTGAAATTGTGCAATAATTTTATAATAGTCAACATCAGGTTTATCAATCTCTAGATCATATTTGTATTTAGTAACCATTTCTCAGAAATTTAGCACTAACCATTAATATATCAGCAAAATTTTAGGACTGGTTAAAGAAAATAAAAAAAAATCATGATTCAAAAGAAAAGTAGGATTCCGTCCCCCCACCTGACCAGAACCGTGTTTCTACTTCCTAGTGACTATGAGCACAAACGTGGCCCAACCACCTCGTGACTAATAATACGCGCTTCCAGCACTTGAAGCCCACAGTCCTGCTTATTTATCTTATTGATTGATACATTTACTAGTTAAAAACTACTACTGATTAATACTGATTAGTATTCCTCAAATGCGACAAAGCTTATTCAACACTTTGAATAATGACTGTTTGGCCAATCTTTCAGAATTAATACGTTTCTTTGTATTATTAGTCACAGAAACAATAATTTATCATGCATAATTTTGGACTCGCCCAAAAAGAGAATTATCCATATGCACTTCTTAGAATACTATTGATATGTACCCCATAAAAAAATTACTTTATTCGTTCCATATTTTTGGAAATATGTGATTTTTTTAATAGTTTGACTTGAATTTATTTTTATTATTGTTTGTTAGAAAAAATTTTAAAAATATATTTAGAAACTATATATCTTTATTTATCATTTATAAATAAATTTTTTTCATTTATATGCTAAAATGTTAAAAATAACAAATCATGTATTAATTATTGAATGGTAAACGTTGTAAAAAACTTGGAACAGAAGGAGTAATAAACAATACTATAACAACAACATATGATAGTACTCAGTACTAAAAAAAATATTAATTCCAACACAAATGTTTTCCATCTGCCCAACAATTAGCAGTTACCAACTTGTTCGGCTATTGATTTGCATTTTTTAAATTACCCATTGCTTAACAGTTAGTATATTTATGAACAATATAGTTGACTATTGTGGACTATTTTCCAACTTATTTATTAGTTGGTAAGCTAAGTAATTGAAATGGTTCGTTTAGATCAAGCCATACCTTGAATAAGACATTGACCATATACATAAATATATTTTCAATTGTTAAAGTTAGGTTTTCCCAGATGATCATGAACATATCTCACAACTTGTTTCAATTCGACAGTACATTCATCGCCCAGGTACGTGGGAATGAGCCCTATATTACCGTGGCTCAATTGGATTTATACATATAATGCAACTTTTTGGCTTGGCTTCGAAACTATGTACGTATGGCTCTAACTTCGATAAAATTATAGGCAATATTAAATGCATGTCATAATTGAGTCTTAGTTGGTCTACCTATTTCATTTTTAGGTGAAAGACCCACGTAACAATATTGCAGACTGCGTGTTATGGGATGTAGTATATAATCCTTCATATTGGGTTGAGATGTGACCCGTTTATTTTATAAATGGATACAAGTTCCATATCAGTAAATGAGGGAACAACAAAGCAACATATAACAGTGGAGTTTGCATAAGAAGCACAAGATCAAGTGAAGTATAATGTGATTTTTACAGTATTCTACAAGAAGTCATTTAACTAGAATATCCTAGCTTCCCTCATAAGAATGTAGTATTGTTTAGGTGCGACTGGTTCGATCCTACACCTAAATGAAGGACTCGAATTCATAAAAAATATGGGATCATGGAGGTTCATCACAGTTGCCTGTATGGGAAGTTCAATCCTTTTATTCTTGCATCCCAAATTGAACAAGTGTACTACACAACATACCCAAGCAAGTCGCGCAATAAAACAAATTGGCTGTTTTGAAAATCAAACAGATGTAATGCAGACACCTGAGTTCAACAAACATGTTCAATGTGTTGTGGCAGAGAATGCAAGAAACTTAACTCTTTAGCGTGTTTTGTTAGAACAAAATGCAAGAAACTTAGTTCTTTATGAGAAGAAGTTGAAGTGACTCAAAAGAAGACAGCAAGCTCAAATGGAGGCGAACAAGTCTCAAATGCAGGCTACTCAGGCTTACTTGGAGATGATATGTCGATCCTTGAAAGTTGCCTTGTCCTCCACCTTTACCGGTAACACACTTTGATGATGACTCTAGATCAGATGATGATGTGGAGTTAAGGTCCGTCTAACTTCGTAGTGCACAAGGTACAAGGTCATTCTAATCCTAAATGCATGGACTTCTACGCATTTTCATTTTTGTTTGTCAAAACTTGCTGTAGGCTAAATGCATGGAGTATGACCTTAATGAGACTTCATTAGTATGATGCATTAGTTGTGTGTGATTTTTAGTAGATAGGATTTCTATTGTTTTGGGCCATATTTAATTTACAGGATGTGAGTGTGATGTTGCTTTAATATTTAAATTTGTTGATGAAAAAAGACATACAATAGTGAATTAAAATTAAATTGGTATAAGGTCATTCTAATCTTGGATTACAACATGACCTTAAGGTGCAAGGTCATTCTAATCCTAGATGTATGGACTTCTAAGTATTTTCATTTCTATTTGTCAAAACTTACTTTAAGCTAAATGCAAAGAGCATGACCTTAATGAGATTTTGTTAGTATGATGTATTAGTTAAGTAATTTTTAGTAGATGTGATTTCTGTTGTTTTGAGCCACATTTAATTTATAGGTTATGAGTGTGATGTTGCTTTAATATTTAAATTTGTAGATAAAAAAATGTGCACAATAGTGAATTAAAATGAAATTGGTTACCAACTGCTGGGGCTATTGGTAACTAAACATAATCAAACTTTATCAAATGTTTGAACTGTTGGCAAATTACCAACCGTTAAAGCTATTGGTAACCAATTTTTAATTATGAATAAGTTACCAATTGCTCAAACAGTTGGCAAAATTTCAACGGCTCAACCAATTGGTAGGTTACAAACTACTTAAACAATTGGTAACTTACCAACTGTTAAACAATTGATAAGTTTGGTAGTTTACCAACCGCTCAAACAATTGGTAACTTACCAACTGCTCAAATAGTTGGCAACTTACCAACTGTTAAAACAGTTAGTAAATTTCCAATTGTTTACACAATTGGTAAAGTTTTGGCTGTCACAATTATTGAAACAGTTGGAAATTCCAACTTTTGTTTTTATCAACTGTTTAAAGTTGGAATTTTCCAATTGCTACACTCTAGACCATTGGTAATAGAACTTCAAACGCGTGCTTTACCAACTTCTTTTTACCAATTGCTATAAGTTGGAAAACCAACAATTTCCAACTTATAATCGTTGGTAACCGCAATTGATAAAATTGGTTTTTTTTAGTAGTGATAATTTTATATTTTTTTTCTCACAAGAGGGTTGTGCCAGAAAGGGCACCTTTCCCATGCTGCTTTAGCATGAACTTATTGTATTAATTGATTTAAGATAGTTAATTGACAGATTTGACACTATGAGCTTCATGGTCCCAACTCAAACGTAGTTGAAGTTTAGGTGCAATATGATGATCATGAAGTGAAATTGTTATCTTACATTTTTGCTAAATTGTGGAGTGAAAGTGATTCTAGCATGGGTTGTTTCTCGGTTCATGAAGATGGAGAGATCTTGGAGGTTATCTTACATTTTCGCATGTTGTAAAGGCGCGTAATTCCGTAGCAGATTGTTTGTAGGTTCTTACTCGGGAGTCCTCTTTGGTCCTGAAGCTTAATATGATCTTTTCTTGTTTTCTTTTCCCTCGCTGTGTCAGTGATGGCTTTTATTGTTAGCATCATTTATGGTCCTTTAGAGCGCCGGCCTTATCGAACTCTTCAGAGCCCTCACACCCAGGAAACTATACCCATCAATCATTTTCTTTAAAAAGATATTTTCTTCCTTGTTTAGATGATTTGGATACACACAACTTCCAGTCTAGTCAAAACATGAACCCTTATTTGATACACACAAGGGAGGGAGGGGAGGACAGTGGTCCTGCATAATTACAACCATGCTGGGTCCTTCAATGGAGCCACAACTGCCTTGACCTGCAAGTAGCTGTGAAGGCTGTAGATACCCTTTTCCCTGCCAACGCCACTCATCCTGTACCCACCAAATGGAATCGCGGCATCGAACACATCGAAGCAGTTCAACCACACAGTCCCCACTCTCAGTGCACGCGACAAGGTGTTTGCAGTATCTATACTTTTGGTGAAGACCCCTGCAGCTAGACCATATTTTGTCGTGTTTGCCCTTTGAATTACTTCGCTGTAATCTCTGCGATTGAGCATTTCCAATGTCGAAAGGAAACATTAGAACATGGGAAACTTTATATGCAGACAGATATTCTCTTTTGTTTCTCAACTAGCTGCTTTTCAGCTAATGTTTCTGCTAACCAAGCCTAATACATAGCCATCTTAATGCTATGAACTCATCGAAATGTTACTATTTAACTAAAAACTGAAGTGGTTTCTGTTTCTATGTGGATTCAGGGAGAGAAACACATGACCGGCCTAGATGAGGGAAACTTTCGACTTACTTGAACTTCAGGATGGATTGCACTGGACCAAATATTTCCTCTTTTGCTATCGGCATATCATCCTGTTCCAATAAAACGGGAAAGCTGTTCCATTTCAGGTATCAGATTCACAAGTAAGGCTGTAATATAAGAGTTGGGAATGAATTCCACCTGAACATTTGAGAAAACAGTAGGCTGGACAAAGAAGCCTTTAGTGCCAAGTCTTTCCCCTCCACATTCAAGGGTAGCATTACTTTCAATGCCTGATCGTATGAACCCAAGTACTTTCTCAAACTGCTCCGGGTCGATCTGATATTCCAATGGACGAATAATAGCAGTAGTAAGTAGCTAAATGAGCACTTCTTTTTTTGTCAAGGTATCCAAGCATCCGACCATTGATTTCACTATGTGGGATTTTCACACTACTTACCAACAAACCTAACTTTGATACCATGTTAATGCATCTAACCAAGAACCTATTTGCATTGAGTGGAAAGGCCTNNNCTGCAAAGTGATTTTTCAGTGTGTCCTGTCATGGCCTCATGGTACAAATATGTGGAAGTTACAAACAGCTTCTCCTTGTTCTAATCAACATTGCTCAAAATAAATATGATAAAGGAAGAACAAGAAACAGAAAATATGTTGGAAAATAAAAAATGTCACAGGTAAAGAGGAGACATAAAAAACCTAAACAGCACCAGAAGGCCTGAATAGTTAGCAAACATGTCAGGGTACAACCAGTATGCACCAGGAGATGCTAGGCCAAGCTAAACTAACCTTGTCCACATCCATGTGACTGGCAAGAGCTGCACCAGCTGTAGGACCATATCCAGAAACTATGTTCAAAACGCCTGGGGGGAGACCAGCCTGCCCTCAACAGAATACATCGTCAGTTTACATGAGATACATTATACCCTAACGTAGTGACCAAGACAGATTTTTTCTGGAAGATAACTAAGACAGATCTTCAAGATTCATTCAGGAATTTTTTTTCTTAATTGGAGATTTGTTAAATTTTGGAATCAATTTTTCCTTGCATCTTGATTCATTCTTTCAAGATACATCCTTTTTCTATTGTTGAATTCAAAAAATTTAGTTGATAAGTCCAACAACAATAAAGAAAGCTTTCCAAATCACAACACAGTCCGTGCCTTCAAATCCAAAAAGATTTTTAAGGAAGGCAGCTTTTGTCTGGCATTAATTTTCTGTGGAAGAAAATTATCATTTCTAACCATACCTCATGGAACAGCTTCCCTGCATAGAGAGCAGTTAATGGAGTCTGTTCAGCACTTTTTAGAACAATGGTGTTGCCACATGCCAGAGCAGGACCAACTTTCCACGCAAACAGAATAAGAGGGAAGTTCCAAGGAATGATTTGCCCAGCAACACCTATTGGTTCATGCAATGTCTGGACATGGTAATTGCCATCAGCTGGAACTGTCAAGCCATGGATCTTATCCGCCCAACCTGGATCATTCCATAAACAACATTTAATATCAAGATGCGTGTGACACCGAGGAGAAAAGAACTAAAATGAAACATGATCATACCAGCATAATAGCGAAACAGACGGGCAAGCAATGGTATTTCAGAATTCCTTGATTGTTCATGAGGCTTCCCATTATTCCATGTCTCAAGAGCAGCAAGCTCATCAGAATGTTTATCAACAAGATCAGCAAAACGAAGTAGTATCTTTGACCTTTCCTGTATTACCAACAGACCAAGTTGCTCACATCAGAAACAAGATACTGCAAGTACAGGTACAAGGAGAGAAGCATTATAAAAGAACATTGTTACATAGGGAGTCATCTTAGGCCATGGCCCTTGATCAAATGCTCTGCGTGCAGCCCCAACTGCACGGTTGATATCTTCTGCATCACCTTCAGACACAAGAGCAATCACTTCCCCGGTGCGAGGGTCGTATGTTGGAAACGTCTTGCCTGTGTCAATAATAAACCATTCACCCTTCCGTCATTAGCCCCTCAGCTCAGGGTACTATTTGTCTATTTTACAACGAAACAAGAGTTTCAGCGGACCAGTTAGAGTTTAATGCACAAAGGGCTACCTGATGCTGCATCTACAAAATTCCCATTAATCAAATGCTGAGTGTAGGCAATCTGAACAGGTTGAATGCCTGCTGGTTCCTCAAACACCGCAGCAGTACCAAACCTTTTGATGCCCCGAGGGAATCGGCCCAAAGAGTGACTTTCTACAAATTTCAAAAGCCTTTGATGACTGATCTCAGTTAATTTTGTTCGTTTCAGAATCTAAATTTACTTTATAATCCCATATAACTTTCAAGTACGGTCAGTGTACGGAACAAAGCCGGGACGGCATGTATTTACTGTGAACCTTCTTTTCTTACTAAGATACAGGAGAACATGGATTACGTTATGTCAGTAATAAGTTAGCGACGAATGAACTGAACTCGAATAGATGTTTGGTTACCAAGAAAACTGATCAGAGAAAATCAACCGGGAGAAAGCACACAGCGCAGCTCCAGAAACAATTAAAGAACTTTTTATCTTAAAGATTACGAACCGCCGTACCCCCAGAGGACCAACTTTTTCCATCTCTCTTAATATAAAGCAGAAACTGCAGCAACCTTATCTAGAAACACATGACCATCTAGAAAAAAGGAAACTTTTCTGGAATCAAAGTTCCGGGACGGTTTTGCCTATAATCTAGGGAAAAGGGAGAAGGAAAAAGAAGCTCACCATATCCATCAACAACCAGCTAAAGAAGAGAACTTTGACATGCGAAGGCAGAGGAAAATTAAACGGTACCTAGAGAAGGAAGCAGAGAAGTAGAGCCAGAAGAGAAAGAACGGCAAAGCAAGGAAGAGATTCTGCGAGCTGCCATGGCCATACG